>CM071801.1:10469551-10812743 GCA_036559045.1 Platycarya longipes
AGGGGCGACGCCACTGCATGGGTTGGACATTAATAAGGGGACAACATGAGAAGAAGAGAGACTCTGAGGCTAAGCTGTGCCACTGCGTGGGTTGACGACGATCGAGGAGGCAGCGTGAAAAGAAGAGAGGCGTAGAGAAGGGAGATGAGGTTCGAGTCTCCAAGAACTATGAAAAGGAAAATAAACTGAAGGGGGGGCAGCGTGGGATAGGTAACCTAAGTGGGTTAGGATTTTTTTCAAATTTAGGTTAAGGATATAAAAGTAAATTCAAATTTATTAACGGATCGTAACGGATCATAATGGATAACTCGTTAAGAAGTCGTGTCTTAATAGATTAACCCATTTTGACCTAAAACCAATTAAGGTTAAATCCTAACACGTTTTTATTGTGTTGTATTTGTTTTGAGTTAACGAGTCATGTCACATATGGTCACCCTTATATATGATTTAAATATTAGTGTTTTTATATGCTTATAGATTTTTTTGAGCCATCTTCTCTATCTCATATTCAGACTCTTATACTCAAAAAGATAATTGAGTTACTTGTGATCCGTGAATACTTCACACCCTATAAACAATGCTTTAAAATCTTCAAGGTGAACACTACTGCAACTAGCTCTAAATTATGGGTTGGGTAATTTTGTTCATGGTTCTTCAACTGACGAGAAGCATAAGTGACTACTCTTGTTCTTCTTGCATCAGCATACTTCCAAGACTTGGTTTGGATGCGTAGCTATATACTATGTAACTTACGGGGCTTCAATAGTTCGAACATTAGTGTCGTCGTCAACCTCTTCTTTAGCTCAAGAAAACTTCCTCACATTTTTCCCCACAAAGTGAACCTTGTGTTTTTCTTAGTTAGGGCAGTACATGGCTCAGACAGTTTAGAGAACCCTCAAGGAGCATCCTGTTGTAATCAACTAGTCCTAAGAAATTATGAATCCTGTGTACATTGGTTGGTCTCTACCAACTCATCACCACCTCTATCTTACTAGGATCGAAAGCTACTCCTTCACCAAATATTGCTTGTCCAAGAATTTCACTTCTTATAGCCAAAATTCATATTTAATGAGTTTTACGTACAACACTTGATTTTTAAGTCTGGTCAGAGAAAAACCAATGTGCCTTCGATGTTCTTCCTCCCTATTTGAATAAATCAAAATGTCATCAATGAATTAGACAATAAAGCTATCTAGGTATGGCTTGAATACCTTGTTCATCATATTCATAAGTATTGTAGGAGCATTGATTAACCCTAAGGGCATCGCAAAAAACTTGTAGTAGTTGTACCTCATCCAAAAAGCAGTCTTTAGTATGTCCTACTCTTTGACCTTTAGTTGATGATCCTAATCATAGATCTATCATCGAAACCACTGATTCTCCTTGTAGTTTATCTAATAGGTCGTCAAGTCAAGGTAACCGATACTTGTTTTTTATTTTCATCTTATTCAACTCCCTATAATAATTACACATCCTTATCAAGCCATCATTCTTCTTTACAAATAGTACAGTTGCATCCTTAGGCAAAAATATCGGAGTAATATAACTATTATCCAATAGTTTTTCTATATGTGCTTTGAGCTCCTTCAACTCTGTGGAAGCTATGTGGTGTGGTGCCTTGTGAGTCGGAGTCGTCGTAGACTTCATCTTTATTCTAAGTTTAATCTCTCTATCGGGTGCTAACCCAAAATTTTGATGCACCTTTCACAGCACATTTCCTAGCTCGCAAAGCTATAATTATGAGAGGAGTGACTTTTACTGACCTTCTTGCATAACTAACCCGATCATCATTAGGTGGTTCAAACATGACTTCCCTCTTCCAATAGTCTATCATAACGTAGTGCCTTAACAATCAATCCATCCCCAACATCAAATCAAATCCCATAAGATAGAATACCATCAAAGTGTCCTTTAATATTCTCCGTTCTACTTCTGTGCGCATTCCTTAACTAGTAGGTACCGAGAATAATACTCCCATTGGGAATCATCACTACTAGTTTATGGGGTAATGTCTTGATTTGCAAACTACATATTCATGGAAACCCTCCATACACAAAATATTGCGACACGCTCGAATCAAATAGTGTACAAGCTATGAAACAGATTCTTAAAGTGAGTCTGCACTAGCTTACATGACTTTTAATGTTGTTTTCACAGAGTTGGCATGTGGTTGGCATTTGTCTCCCAATCAAGATGCCTTCTCCCTTATTTGCTTCGGCAAATATTCTCATCATTTTTTAGCTTCTAGTAGTAGCATACGGAAGAGTGCTCTTCCTCTTTGAGTTGATTTGGGCAGCTATGCCCCTCTATTTATCTATGTAATTGTTGCCACATTAACTAGCTTGTGATAGTTAAACGATTCGGAAGTAGACCACTTGCCTGTAGATCCAATGCTGTAAGTGCCTTGAAACTTCTGAGCCTGCATCTTCTATGTGGAAATCAAGTGAGGCATGAACCTCCCTAATTCCATAAATAAGCCAGTATAGTTATGCTAGTTCATTATGCTAATGATGCAAATTCTTGATCATTCTACTGCTTACCCATTAATGGGAAAAATTGATTATTGGAATTCCTCCCTGATTCTTCCCAGGTTAACGTAGCTATATTCCCTAATCTCTTGCCAATAGTTTTCTTCTAGCATTCCACTAAATATTGGCTTTACCTTGAAGTAGATATCTGTCATATAATATATTCAGGTCTTCTGTGCATCTGTATATTTAAAATGTCCGATCTAGATCGATTAGCCACTTGTCTGGCCTCATAGGCACTTTTGTGTCTATGAAGGTTGATATCTATACATGAGGGACTTCTCGTAGGGGTAACCACTTGTCTGGCCTCATAGGCACTTTTGTTGTTATTGTTGTTGTCTCAACAATTTCATCAATAGATAGATAGCCTCTGCCATGGCATGTCCTCTATCCATGGGCCATGTGTTCCTTCCTGATTCACATAAGCTCACATGTATCAGATTGAAAATATGACATTAAGTAGCACCCGTATATGGATAATGTGGTGGTAGATGCATTAAGTTGGAAGACCAAACTTGAAAGTTCTTGATGGAGTCTCTTTTAACTAGTATAAGAAGTTTGTTTGATTAAGACCTGTCATGAGGAGGGTATCTTGGCCTTGGTACAAGTGATTGTACCCTTGGATTTGGAGAAATCAAAGGATCATCAGAGGAAGGACAACAAATTTTTAGAAGTAATACATAAGCCAGAGAACTCAGGAGGACCAACAAAAATTTGAGGTCAGAGCGGATGGAATCATGTACTATTAGGACCGAAGAGTAATCCCAGCTAACCAGGTGTTAAGATAGAGAATTTTAAGAAAGGCTCATTAGACTCCCTATATCGCTCATCCAGGTAGTACGAAGATGATTCAGGATTTACAGTGGCACTTCTAGTGGCAAGGATTGAAAAGAGATTTACGAAGTTCATAAATAGGCGTTCGATGTGCATAGTGGAAAAAACAGAACCTCAGATGTTGGCATGCAGATTACAACCCCTACCAATCTTAGAATGGAAGTGGGAATATATTTTGATGGATTTCATAATTGGATTTCCAAGAACCACTATTGAAAATAATATTATCTAGGTAATAGTTGATTGTTTGACTAAGACCGCCCACTTAATACCAATCAAGAACATCCATTCTTTAGAAAAATTGGCAAAGATTTATGTGTCAGAAATAGCCTCGTTGCATGGAGTGGCAAGGAAGATTTTGTTAGACAAAGAATCTCGTTTTACATCCCAATTTTTTCAAAGTTGACAAAGCTTGATAAGCACCAGTTTCAACTTTAGTAGTGCCTACCATCCTATAGAAGGACAAACCAAACTAACGATGCAGACTTTAGGATGCAGACTTTAGGCACATGCTTAGGGCTTGTATCCTAGAGCACGAAGGTAAATTGGGAGAAGCAAATACATGTGGTAAAGTTCGCTTACAACAATGGTGCCTTGCAAAACCTTGTACAAAAAAAAGTGTAAATTCCTACTATATTGGGATAGAATCGGGGAGAGCATGGTAATTGGGTCGGAAGTCCTACAATAAATAAATAACCAAGTTCTATTAATCAAAGAAAGAATGAGAGTAGCTCAGAATTGGCAAAAGCTCTATGCCGACAATAGGAGAAGGAATCTAAATTTTGAAGTTGGTGGCGGGGTCTATGTAAAGGTATATCCCATGATGGGAGTGATTCGATTTGGCGAGCATGGGAAATTGGGGTCCTAGATATGTGGGGCC
Source organism: Platycarya longipes (assembly GCA_036559045.1). Classification (NCBI taxonomy): domain Eukaryota; kingdom Viridiplantae; phylum Streptophyta; class Magnoliopsida; order Fagales; family Juglandaceae; genus Platycarya; species Platycarya longipes. Next base: position 10,473,794 of record CM071801.1, read on the forward strand.
ATATGAGATATTAGAGAAAATAGAAGCAATTGAGTACTATATGAATCTACCATCTAAGTTCCATAAAATTCACAATGTGTTCTATATGTTCTTCCTTAAAAATGAATTTTGAAGACCTAACCCTACTAATTATTAACCCAGAGAATATACCATTTCTACCAAACCTACCTATGAGAAATACCAATGCCAATTATTGATAAAAGGAGACAAAGTTAAGGAACCACAAAGTTAAACTAGTAAAAGTATTGTGGCATAATCATAATGTTCAATAAGCAACTAGGAAAAAAGAAGTGACATGAAAGCCAAGTACCCTCACTTATGTTGTTTGTAATGTTATTTTTGTATTTGACTATGAAACTGGAGTAGCTGAGTTTATATTATTTTTTTGTATACCGTGCGAGATTGCATGCTTCAATCTACTCTTTTGTACTTGAATTATGCAAATCAAAAAAAGAATTTTGTCTAGGATAGAAATGACTCAAATGCATGGATTGTTCAGTTTGGATTTGGTTATCTTGTTGTTGATATTACTATTTTACAGTTTATATGGCACGTCAGTGAGCCATGGCATGGAAGTATACACTCTTAGTGGTGCGAATTTGCCAACTGCAGGAAGAACGATGTAGGAGTTGTATGATAGATCTAGACAAAGAGGTAGCAGCCTATTAAGGCATGGAGAAGTGGGAACCTCATACTACCTATGTCCTGGATATTGTAGCTGAGAGGTAGGCTACGAAAGGAGAGCCTTACCACATAAGGAGCATTTTTTGCCACTTCACCTCACCACTTGGAAAGATGGGACCCATTTTTAGGCATAGAAATCATAAGAGCATACAACATATAGCCATGCTACAAAAGAGAGCTCTACTAAACCAACTCCTGAGACTTATCCACTCATAGATATCGCTATCTTGATGAGGGACAGTCTTCCAGCGGTGAAGATAATGAGGTTGTCAGGTTGACCCTCCTTTGCTCACCAACATGTACTACAATTCTGAGGATGAAGGTTATACTATCACCCTGAAGATAGCACATCACCTAGATTGGGAATACCACCCTTATCAACCAAAGACTCCACAATCAGTCATGAGTGTTTGTATGTGAGTTCTTTTATTTTTTCTAGCTTATTCTATTATATTGTACATACCCTTAGATTTTGATGATGAAATCTTTATATAAAAGGGGAGCATGTAACACCCTAAAAGTAGTTCGACGGAAGTAATTTTCTTTAATTAGATATTTAGTCTGCGATGAAGATTTGGGAGAGATTTCCTGGACTATATACTAGTTAGGTTTTGTTTCTTTAGAGTAGTCGAATTATGATCTAGTAAGGAAACAAAATTAGATGAAATGGATTTCACCATTAGATTTGTATGAATTTTTAGTATATTTATGGTGTAATAAATTTTTTTGTGATTTTTGGGTGCCAAATGGACCAATCGGAGAGAATCTACATCACGAAATAGCTCGCACATCGCCATGTAGAATGTCAAAAGCAGCCTAGGAACACTAAGAAACCTCTTGGACACATGGCACAATCACCACCCTTCATTTGGACCTCACCTTACACATGTCAAGTTTAATACACATGTAAGGAGATTTTGTGTGAAACAAGCAAAAACACATGCCTTCTTATAGAAGTCGTACATCTCTTGCACCACCATGCCCTTCCATTTACCCCTTGTACATTTTTGAGCAACTTTTGGTTTAAAATTCAAACCCCAAAGCACCACACACCAAAGCAACCTCTCACACTCTCCATGTACCTCTTTTACACACACCATGCATGTCTCTTTCACCCTTTTACCATCTAAGACCAACCCCCATTCGAATTGAACTTGCAACCCAAAAAATCAATCCAACCCAACTATGGCACCCTATATTACCATAAAACCAATTCTCATGACCTACCTTGTACCTCCCATGTCAACTTCCAAAAGCTTCCCCCACATTAAAACAAACCGCCCACTTCCATCCCCATTCAATTGGCCAAGTCAAGGCCTCAACCACCAAGGATTTGATCCAAGTTACCAAGCAACCATCCCATCACCCATGCCATGCCATGATCGGTTCAAGCAACCCCTCCCCTTACTCACTTTTGGTTTCCCATGCCACTTGAGCCCCTCCTCACTTGCACACAAAAAAACATTCACACTTAGCATTTTGTGAGGAAAACATTCACACTTAAACATTTCCTCTTGGTTAATAAGTTATCTTCTCAACCTCCCTTCTTTTATTTTGTGTTAGAAACTTGATGGTTGGGTGTTGGAATGATTTTTCCTAATGTATAACGGTTCAATCTTGGTGATAAGAGAGTTGGGGTTTCTAGCTACCACATGTTATTATGATGGGGTTTTGTTTTTCAAATGCCACATAGTCTTAGGTTATATTGATGATTTTGGTTTCTAACGATGCTAGTAATATGTATCATCATTGGATTGAACTTATAGCATAAGTGATTTCATTAGAAGGATTTTAATCCACTATTAGGTTCAATAGAAATTGAAAACTAGCATGAAGTGCCTTTGATAAATTGTTTGGAGCTCTAAGGTCTTGGTTTAGTGCTTGAATCCTATAATCTTGTTAATGAAAGTGAGATAAATCCTTTGAGTTATGTTTTGAATAATGAAACTAGGGTTTGAGTTGAGTCCTTGTCACTTGCTTTAATCTTAAAGTTGGGTTTGATATAATTAAATTATGCTAAGACCTAGCTAAAGCTTATATGCATGGATGAATTAGTTCAATAAAACTTGCATGTCACATAAGGATGTAGTCATATATTCAAGAGCAAAGCACAAGCATGTTTTAGTTTCTAGGTTTTTGGTGTAGCCCAAATTTTACCTCTTAATTTAATGAAATTATGGCTTAATGTTGTGAATTATCATCAGGAATAAGGGCTTAGAAGTTAGGATTTGTGATTCATGCCCTTCTTATTTCTAGCCATTACAATATCATCAACGTACAGTGATAACAATACAAAACTCATATTGGACCATTTTATATAAACATGGTGTCTTCTGCAATCATTGTAAACTAATTTGAGAGAATGACTTTATGGAATCGAAGATACGTTATCTAGATGATTGCTTTATGCTATATATAAATCATTTAAGTTTGCACACTTCACGCTTTTGGCCTTTGACCATAAAGCACACTGGTTGATCCATATAGATATTTTCATCTAGTTCTACATTCAGAAAAATCATCTTAATGTCCATTTGATAGAGCTCCAAATCTAAACGTGCTATAATGGCTAAATCAAGCAAATTAAAGCAAACCTTACTAGAAAAAAGGTTTTTTCATAGTCTATATTCTCTTGTTGGGTATATCATTTTACCACAATGTGAGTTTTATACATTTCTATTGACCCATCCGCTTTGCGTTTGGCTTTTAGAACACATTTGTTCCCAATGCATTTCGTCCTAGTGATAGGTCTACCAGATTTCACTTGATTAGTTCTAATAGACTTCATCTAATCATTTAGTACTTTCATTCACTCATCTTTAGTAAAAGTTGAGGGAGCTTTTTAGATGGTTCTAGGCTCATCATCATCTTGCAACCCACCATATAAATTCTTCATTCAATTTCAAATCAACAACAATGAATATTTTCACATGAGCTCCTACGTGGTTGAAGTTGTTGTGGATAACCAACAAGTGTTATATTGTTACTTGGAACCAAATAACTCCCAATGTTCTTAGGAGCTTGAGAAATTTCATCATTCTTAATTAGGATGCTTGGAGTGGCTTCTTCTTGATCCACAAGTTTTTGGAGTTCCAAACTTCTATGAATCTCACCTATACTCAAAAATTCATCATCGATGAAATTCACATCTCATGACTCAATTTTAGATATTGTTCCATTAGGTTGTTCATCGATTAATAATTATCCCTTAAAGTGACCATCTTACAAAGATTCACTTCTCCTCTCCAAGACCTAGCTTTTTATATTTATGAAAATAGTCATGAATGAAGCCCGCTGAACCTTATGGCCACAAGTTATTCAAGTTGGATTTTTCACCGGTCCAATGTTTATACGGAGAAAACGGCGCTGATTTGGAAGGAACTCGGGTAAGGATGTAGGTTGCAATCAAAAGTGCATCCCACCAATATGATATTGGTAGGTTTGCACTTATCAAAAAAAAAATTGGTAGGTTTGCTGCTTGCACCATCATCAATCTAACCATCTCAAACATTATCCGATATCTCATTTATGTCATGCAATTTTGTTGCGGCTTGTCATCGTCAACTGTCTTTTAATTCATTTTTATCACAGAGCTTTTAAACTGCTTGGACAAATTGTCAAGTCCACAATCAGTTATTAGAGATTTTATACTCTTGTCTAATTGATTCTCAATCAAGCTCACGTGTTGCCTAAAGCAATCTAAAGCTTTAGATGTATGAGAGATCAAATAAACATGATCATATCGCAAAAAATCATCTATCATTGTGAGTTGAAAAATATAGCCCCATGTCTCTCCATCACATTTATTAGGTCACAAATATCTGAGTGGATGAATTGCAATGAAGAAGATGCTCTTATTTCTTTTCCCAAGGGTTTTCTTTTTTTATTTTTTCATCAAACAATGTTCACATGTGGACAACATGACTTTAGCGAGATGGGCTATTAGACTTTCCCTTGTTATCTAAGTCATCCCCTCTTTCCAAATATTTTCAAGCCTAGCATGCAATTTATATAAATCTAAATTATTAGATTCATTGAGAATAGTAGATTTATTCACATTTAAATAATCCAAATTCGTTGCTATAAAACCGTCCAAAAGAATAGCAGAATCATAAATGACATTGCCTAAGAATATGGAAACACCAGTGTTTTAAAATAAAATATATAAACCAAGTCTAATTAAAGTAACTACGGAAAGTAGATTTTGTCATATTTTGGGAGCATCTAGCACATCATGGAGTAATAGAATACAATCGCCTCACAAAACTAGCTTGTAGGTACAAACTCCCAGCACCTCCACTCTAACTCCATTTCTCACCTTGACATTACAACTCTTAACTGAAATTTAACAATACTTCACAAATCTAACTTTGTCCCTTGCAATATGCTCAATCGCTCATAAATCAATAATCCACATAGGATAAAAATGAGCAACCATCACATGACTAGTTATATAAAAAGAAAGAGAATAGTCAATCGTACCTTCTTTGCCTCAATATAATTACGAGCGAAGTGGCCCTTCTTTCCAAAGTTAAAGTAGTTCAATTTAGACTTGTTCTTCCCGCGCTGCCTCTCTTACAGTACTTAAAAGTTTTGAACTCTTTTTGCACACGTCCATAAGCTACCCCAAGCTTGTTTTTCTTGCATTTAGACCTAATGTCTTATGCAAGCTAGATTTAGCCACATAGGATGAATCTTTAGGCTTAATAGTCTTAGGCGCTCGGCCTCAAGTTCCAAATGACACAACACATCATCAAAGTTGTGATGTTCTCATTATGCATCAAATTATGGCTCATTATTTACCAACAATTGGGTAGCGAGCGTATCATCGCTTGAATTTTTTGCTCATCAATTAGATTATTTTTAACCACTTTGAGTTCACAATCTTGGATGAGATCATTCTAAGATGCTACTTTATCATGCATTCAAAGCGCATCTTATAAGAGTCAAACCTTTAGTCAGTTCGCGCAACCTTCTGGTAGTTTTCTGGAACTTTACTTTCAATACTTGACATATACTCTGAGCAGTTGTACTCCTTAAACTCTTTGATGAGGCCATTATGCATGTTGATTAATGTAGGAAAGTGCACACATCGATCCTACTTGAAACAATTCTCAAAAGCCTCATAATCCTTTCAATGTTGTTCTGAGTTCCCATTATTAGGCTCAATTAGGGAGTGAGTTAAGGTCTTCAAGACCTTTTACTCATTCAAGACATTGGATCTTGTGATCCTAGATGTCATAATTCTTCCCATCCATTTTTTTCCTTTTTCAAATCATCAATAATACCTTTGGATGCCATTTCACTACAAAAAAACACAAATTAAATATTACACACACCTTAAAACAATTTGCCACGTCATCTAAATTAAATAGAAAAATAATTTAGACACATCTCAAGATCGAAAATTCATCATGCACTACAATGCCTAATTATTAACTTTCAACTCAATTTTCTAGAAATTTAAAATTATATGGGAGACTAAGAATTCAATTTAATTTCAACCATACTCCCACTAATTATCAATTGAGAAAATATATGTAGGCCAGAAACATTAAATAGTCTTACTAATCCAGTGATAATTTCATAAATCAATCACACATATGAAGAAATAATTATGCTAAAATAAAATGAAATGTAAAATTTGTTTCTATTTTTTCGACACAGTCAATAAACAAATAAATTGATAATCCCACCAATCACCAAAGGAAGCTTGATATCACTAGGTCATGGGTTCAAAACACATGAAAAAATGTTTTTTCATATTTTAACACAATTAACCTCATGGGTTCGACCATAAATAGGTCTTAAGCCCAAAATAGAACTTCAAGCTTGTGCCATAAAAAAAATAGTTAAAAAAACCCTCTTGGGTTGAAAATAAGCCCAGGCCCATCTCTTTTTTTAAAAACAAAAAAAAAATAAAAAATAAAAGATCAAAATCTTCTTCAACCTCATATATTTGGGTATTGTTCAGTTCACAAAAAACATAGTAGCCACTTGCCACCACTACAATGAGTTGCCGTTTCTCAACGTTATAACTCCAGTATAGAAGAGCACTCACTGGTGTGCTCTAAACGTCACGGCGTACAACACCATTATAGTTAACACCCATAGTGCGTTCAGCACTATGGAACAGGTGTTAACTACCAACTATATCTTTCAATGGCGCGATTTTCATGCATGTAAATAGAGATAGATAAAACTTACGGTATTATTTCATGGCATATCAAACAATCTCAAAATATGTTTATATAAACAGAGACTCAACCCAATATATGTACACATGATTAGATTTTCACGTTTATATATACACATGATTAGATTTATAAAACGTTAAAGAAAAAAAATGTGTGTTTCCTAAACAAGAAATAAAGATATATATCACTTGGAACAACTAATAATGATCTGATAAATCATAATATAACAATGTTAGAATCTTATGTATATATACATAGGGGAAGAAATACGTCAAGGATAATCTATATAGTTATTCTACGAGTGAATCCAATGTTCAAACCTCTGTTCAATCCAAGTTTGCCTTCACCCAAAATGCGAGTGTACTACATAAGTAAATCTAGAGATACATTCAAGATGCTCACAGCCTAAGAGTTTTTCACATAATAAATGTCGAGAGATCCTTAAAAGACTCAAACATATCTCAATTCTCGTATGGTAACCGCTGACCTTAAAAGCCAGTCTACGTTACCTCCATAACTACGGATATAACAATTGGAATAATGCTGGGCATTATGCTTGATATCCCATTATGGGAAGCGGCAAGGGCATGCCCACTAAGAACACCCCTGCTGTATTGTAATAGGGACAAGCCAACCTATTCTCTCTCCTCAGTCAACCTTGCAAAGAAGACCCATAAAATAAAAGAGTATATCAAAGAGTCACATAGAAAAGCTAGATAAGTTTCAGTCAAAAAGGGATGTTCGGGAAATATGAGAAGACTAGAGAAGTGAATAGGATTGTGAATGAAACAGTTTGTACGATTGCTTGCTCGATCGATATTCACTCGGCTAAATTTGAACCGAGCTCGACTCGTGAAAAAAAAGCTTGATCATGAAAACAAAAACCCGCTCGATTAGTGAATGACACAAACTTGATTAAACTCGACTTGACTTGGTTAAAACTCACTCGTTCATACTCGACTCAGCTTGTTAGCTCGACTTGATTAGAGTTCATCCATAAATCATTAGATATATATATATAATTTCTTTCTATATATTAGTATTTTTATACACATATATATACTTCTTTACATATTAAATTTGATAACATAAAAAGAGTTATCTTAATAATTTAAATGTAGTATGTAACTCAATTACTTTTGCCTAATCATTTATACATATATATTTAAGAGATCAATTATAGTATATTTTAAAATGTGTATTAGTTAGTAATGGGACTTGATAGTTTCATTATATTCGACAATGTATAACCATATAAAAATATATTAATAAAGATAATAAAATTTTCTACTTTAATATAAGATTTATATATGAATTAAAATTTTCATTAGATTTAATATTTTATTTTTTGATTTGATATTCTTAATTATTCAATTCATTTAATATATATATAAGAGTATAAAAAAAATTCAAATAATAACTCAACTCAATTCAGGCTCGTTCAAGAGTAAAAATAAATATTAATAAATAACTCGACTTGACTCAAATTTGTATTTGATCAGTTCGAACCCAGCTCGAGTCGGTTAGTTCTAACTCGAGCTCGAACTCGAATTCAAGTTATTTGAGTCCCACTCGATTTGATAATCTAAAAGCTCGATTCGATAATCTAAAAGCTCGATTCGATTTGAATCAATTACAATCCTAGAAGTGAAACTCATTGACCCATCATTTATGTTCGAATGAATAAAACACATAACAGTATTCAAACAAAAATATACAGGAAAATAAAACCGGCATACCTCTCAACTCATTGCTTGTAAGTAGATATGTTTGGGCAGTGAAAAATGTAAGAGTTATGAAAAGTAGTAAAAAATTAATGAAAAAATATTAATAAAATATTAAAAAATATTAAAAAGTAATAAATAATAATAAAATACTCAAAATATTTGAAATATTCTTAGTAACCAAACTTAACCGCACTTACACTCAAAACTGTAGCATATATACAAAACAAGAAAACAAAATCCCAGAACCCAAAAATAAGAAGGAAAAGAAAAAACTTTATGACTCACGGCAGTCCACGACTTTCTCAGATTAAAAATAGAAAGGAAAGAAGAAGCGTATGAACAAAAAGTTTTTTCAGAGAAAAATCACCTAGAAAAAGAATAATTGAGAGAAATAATTGTGAACCTGTAGTAGCGCTCCAGAATCGATGGAGAAAGAGAGAGAGAGTGAGAGGGAATGGTGTCTCTGGCAAATGGAAACAAAATTTATGAGAAATGTTATTATGCTATACTAATTTAGTTATTTATTTTGATAGCTCTATGTATTTTTATTTATTTATTTAATGACTAAAAAAATGATTATGAGTGAATTGGTAATTTTTTGTATTTGTAAAAAACGTTTAAAAATATTTTTAAAATGTTTGAAATAAAAAATAAAAAAGTACAAATTATACTAAGAAAACAACAAATAAATCAATTGAAGAGACATAATAACACCATTCTAATTTTATTCTACACTTTGAAGATATGTGATAAGTATATGGGACCGCTTGTGTGTCTGAGGGTGTAAAATTAAGGTCTAGTTTAGATTTGAAGATGAGCTCAACTCATCTTAATTTATCTTAATTTCATTATTATAAATTTTTTTAATTCTTTATGTAAAAATAATAAACAATTCAAGTTTTTCAAATCTTAATTCTTTTCCAAATCCTAAAATAATAATTATACTAAAAATTATTATTTTATTTTATTTTTAAAATTCATTTTAACTCATCTCATCTCATTTAATTTGTATTTTCAAAATAATTTATTATTTTAAGAACACTTAAGGTCTCAAAAAACCCAAAATAATCTCGAAATACAATACTCAAGATTTTTGTCAAAATAATCTTGAAATACATTTTAAGAATAGTTAAGGTTTTTCTCAAAAACCCCAAAATAATCTCGAAATACAATACTTAAGGTTTTTCTCAAAATAATCTCGAAATAGATATGAGAATAATAGATTATTTTAAAAATGCTTAAGGTTTTTCTCTATAATACAAGCCAATGGGCAGTCATAATTAAATCTTGATATCCAATTATAACTTTTAAGTCCTCTAACTGGATATTCGAATTTCTATCCCAGTCCCCAGATATGTTTGGATATTTTGCATATGGATTTTACGCAGACCTGGGATACGCATCGAGTAAAGAACTTGAATTGCAAATATTAATTTAATAACATATATTCTTAATTTGGTGAGCACATTTAATAAAATATTTAATTATATGATATAATTTAATTATAAATAAATATTTTAAAATTTTGAATCCTATAAATCAAATGTTACTATTTAATTTATATGAATGATGTCCTTTATCTACCAAATTAAGAATATAATATTTTATCTTGCAATGTTAATATTTATATTATCAATATAAAAATATAAAAAAAATTATTATTATAAATTCCTCTCGAAATACAGATGAGAATAGACAGGTGGTATCATGGTCTTGACATATCCAATCGATACCAGCTCTTAGCGATAGAAAAGTCCAAAATTCCGCAGGACTGCAACTGTTTGATAATTACTCCTCACTGGACCCTCCTTTACAAGGCCAACAACCCTCTGAAGTCCGTCCAATTTTTACAACGTAGAATGGCTCTATAAAATATTGATATTAGATTGATTAATTTTTTTTAAAAAAAATATAATTTTATATAAATGTCAAAAAATTTGAATCATATTTAATTAATAATAAGAAGAAAAAAAATATAAAAAAGGAATAAAAATATTCTTACTTTTTAAAAATGAATGATAAATTCAAAGTCTTCTTAAAATAATTAATAATAGGAAGAAAAAAATATAAAAAAGGAATAAAAATATTCTTACTTTTTAAAAGTGAATGATAAATTCAAAGTCTTCTTAATTAAGAAAACTTTGAATTTATCATTCACTTTTAAAAAGTAAGAATATTTTTATTCTTTTTTTATATTTTTTTCTCTTCATTATTAATCAAATATGACCAAAATTTTTTGACATCCATATAAAATTGTACTTTTTCAAAAAAAAATTTTAACTAATCTAATACCAATGCTCTAATACACGTTTGAAATGTAGACTCAATTCCTATAAAAAAAAAAATATATATATATATATATATATATTAATACACAACAGATTTTACAATAATATTATTAGATGAGGATGTTTTTATAAAATAATATCACTTTTATAAAGCATTTTATAAAATTACTCTTTATTTAATATATTGTAAAAAATATTGTGTATAGCTCATTTTCTTAAAAATCTGTAGATTTCAGTTGAATTGAATTTAAAATTAAATTTAGTATTTAAAAACTCAAAACCTTAAACAATTAAATTTATTTTCATTTAAATTCTCTTTACATATAAATTTAATAGTTTTCTTTAATTCAATATCTCTTTAAATATAAGATCTACAATTTTTTTCAACTTTCTATAAATATATAAACTTATTTTAACATTTAAAATATGTATAATCATTTTAAGTAAGCCTTATAAAACTTAGTTCATTGTCTCAACTCATTACTATTTATAAAAGATTCAACTCATCCTGGCTCAACTCGTACTAGCTTGTCCCCTTCTTTCTCACTGTGTGACTATAGTTTTTTGTTTTTTTTTAAAAGCAAAATGAATTTATTAATAACGAACATTACAAATAGACTTGAAACATACATTACAAGCCAACTAGCAATGATCTGTAGCTCCCTAGTGTATTAAAAGTGATTGGCATAGTCTAGTCCTGACTGCAAATCTATCCAAATCACCTTCTGAGAGATAGCCTAACTTTCGTCCAAGATAGAATTAAAAACAAATCACATCCTGTTCTAAAACGAGATAGATAAAAACACACCTCCATAAAAAAAAGTTCAAGAAAAGACACTCTATAGACCAGAGATTCTAAAGACAAGACTATAGCTTATTTGTGATAGAAGACTAGAACGTTGTTTAGACCAATCCTTGTCTATGTCTCTATCTCTCAGTCTTGCTCCCAACCTTTGTCGTAAAAATTTAAAAAAAAAAAAACCAAAAAAGTTTAGTTACTTTTTGTTTTTAGTCATTTTACTAAAAGTTAATTTAGTTCATTGTATATAAATAAAAGGTAACTTGATGTACTATTCAAGTTGAGTAAATCAAAAATAGGCTTTCCTCTTTTCTTTCTTCAATCTTTTACTTTCTTGATTGAAGTTGCATAATGGTACTAGAGCAGTAACTTTAGGGTTTTGCTTCGGTTTCACTACAAGATTCTTTCTTTCCAATACAAGAATGGTTGCATCCTCAATTTCGTTGATTGCAAAGTTCTAATCTGTATCATCTCCAAAATGGAGATTTGCCTAGTTCGATTTTGGTCTTTAATCTCCTTACAAGAGACAACTATATAGTTGGTGTAGATCAATAAAAATGACTTTGAAAGTCAAGAACAAAATAGGCTTTATCAATGGCGCGATTACTTAGCCAATTAAAATAAATCCCTCGTATGTTAAATGGGATCAGTGTAACAGCATGGATTCTCAATTTTGTGTCTAGAGATATTGTGTGATGCTCCCAAATTCTCCTTAAAATAATACGGGAATCGAGGCGTGAGGATGATGACAACACGGGTCACACATCCCAACGACAAGTGTCAAACGTGTGTACACACGTGACATACATAAAATATAGGTCGCAGCGGATAATAAATTATTATCTAAGTACCAGAATTTTTAGAAATATTTTACAAACCAATTTAATATAAACTCTTCAACAGGAGATTTAATACAGTCATCCGAAATACAAATTAAACAAATACATATTTATAAAAATGGGAAAATAAATTTCCCGAAATAACAATTAATATTAATATCACCTCAACGGCGGAGCCATCTCCTCAGGCTCAGCCTCTTCATAATCTGCATCCAAAAAACTACAACGCCGAGATGGCATCTCAGGTAAGTATAACCCAAACAAACCCAAGACAATAAATGTATTAATGTCACAACAACAACCATGAATAATTACCATATACATGAGACTTAAAATCATCTTCCTCAAAATCAATAAAATAACCACACACGCCAAAATCTCATTTGGCCCAAAATAAAACTCCAGTAAAATCACCCATCATTTTCCATAAAATAGTGACCATAAATCCATTAAAACCACAACCATTTTCCCAGAAAATGATTTACGTAAAACCAATAATTAAAACTCTCCATTTTCCTAGAAAATGGCCTAAACATCCTTTTTATTAACCGTATGCACCATGATCTCCTCTAGGGACCATCCGCACACCCTGGTTTTCATCATCACACCGAAGGTAACGACCCCGCATGTGACTTCGGAACGGGCGATACCTAGCTAACCGCGCGCAGCATGTACCATGACCAGGCATCCCCTAACTCCCGCCAGCAGAGGAGCCACGGAGTCAGCACGAGAGCGTTACCATCCCGTCCGATCCCGTCGTCGCCCAGCGACGACCCAGGGGACGTCACTCAGTATATACCGCTCCCGAGTGACCAGAGGAGCTCCACCGGGATAATGCCCCATCCCGACTTGGGGTCGTGATACACATGCACCCGAAAACCATAAATACAATGAAAACCCAGTTTTCAAATCCAACACATAAATATGCGCGTAAACACACAATGCAGATGATCATGCACCAAATAACTAACAACTCAAAATTTACTACAATAACCAACTACAATATTTGTTGATGCAAAAAATATATTTAAATCTTAAAGTTTATTTGGAAAATACTTACAGCAATTAAAAATGCATATCCTTGAGTAGACGCTATTCCGTAGAGCTCGCAGCAGTCATTTGTACGTTAGGCTAAAGTGTTCGGTTTGATACCAAAATTTAGGGAGATACCCTTTGAAGGGTGGGGAATCTCATGGAGGTGGTGGTGTGGCGGCACAACCACTGGAAGGTGGCGGATCGGGGTCAAAATGGGTGAAAACCTATTTTCGGGTTTGGGGTTGTACCGGGAAGGTGAGGCAACGGTTGGGGAAACTGAGTTAGAGGGATGACCGGCTAGGCGAGGGGAGTCTTTTGGTGGCAGTGGTGAGGCCTACGGTGGCCGGACGGCGGCGTGGCAAAGAACGACCCGTTTAAGACTCATTTCGGGTAGAGAGGGTAACCGGCGGCAATGGGTGGCTACCGATGGTGGGTTATGCTCGCCGGAGGGTGGGGAGTCTAGTGGTGGTGGTCGGAGGTCAAGGGGTGGCCGGCGGTGGCCGAAAAATACAAGGGAATGCTAAATACCCATTTCGGATTTGTGGCCGTGGAGGGGCGGTGGGATGGCCGGAGGGGACACCACCGGTGCCGTTGAACTCGCCGGCATGTGGGGGTGAGGTTGGGCTGGGCGGTGTCGCCGGTGGGTGGCCGGCGGCGGTCCTGGGGCTGAGGGAGAGGAACGGCGAGAGACAGAGAAGAGAACAGGGTCGTGGGCTGGGGGGAGGAAAAGCAGGGGAAGAAAGCGAAAAAGAAAAGAAAAAGAAAAGAAAAAGGAAAAAGAAGGGAAAAATGAGTCCAACTAGAAAAACACTGCAAATTAAATAAAAGCTGGCTTTAAATATTATAATTTCAATATCAATAAAATAAGATATTTAAAGTCCATCAATAGAAATAAATTAAACTCAAACGCAATATTAATTATAAAACAATAATTAATATAATGAAAGCAGATCAAATAAACTTACATAATAAAATAAAGGAATTAAATTCCAATCATTAAATTAATTAACTCATATTAAAATAAATAAGAAAACAACGTAACTCGATATCAACTAATTAATAACTCAAATAAATATCTTAAACAAATAAAATATAACTAATAATATTATTAAATTAAATTAAAATAATTAACACCGAGAATAAAATAACGTGTAAAAATATACGTAAATCTGGGATCTCACATATTGGAGAAACCAGTATATGCTACAATTGCTAAAGATATATGGGATGAATTGAAGAATCAGTTCTCTAAAGACAATGGATTTTCCAATTGCAAAAAGAACTTTTTTCTTTATCTCAAGATTAGCTCTTAGTAAGTGTCTATTATCGAAAGTCCAAATGTTTATGGGATGAACTTATAAACTATAATTAAATGCCTAGTTACACATGTGGGGCATATAAAAACTATAATTGTGGTGCTGCTCACCTGTTCTTTGAATATCAACAACATCCACATGTAATCATCTTTTTTATGGGATTGAATGAGGAATTTGCTCATGTTAGGGGTTTTTTTTGTTGATAGAACATTTACCATCAATTACTAAAGCTTTCTCTTTAGTCATTCAAGAAGAAAAATAAATGGAGATTGGCTCCATGAGAAGAGTAGGTTTTGAACCTAATGGAGCCTTCATGAACAAAAGATTTGAAGGGCCAAAGACTAACCTTGGAAAACAACAGTACAGAAGAGAAAAGGTTTTGCGCACTCATTGTGGAATGACCAATCATACAATAGATAAGTATTACAAATTACATAAATATCCTCCAAGTTTCAATCAAAAAAGAGAATTTTCATCAGCAAACTAAGTTATGACCCAACCCTCGAGTACACCTTTTGATCAAAATTATATGTTTTTCTCTCAAGAAGAGTATTAGCAACTACTGGCATTAATTCAACCACAATCAATTAAGCCACCAAAAATCAATCATTAGGCAGCTAATGTCCTGTCCAAATCCAATATTTTGCCTCCTCTTTCAGGTAAAATAGTTTGTTATTCAAGTTTTTCATCTATGAAAAATGAGAATTTAACATATATTTCTAGCACTTGGATCATAGATATAGGTGCTACAGACCACATTATTCATTCTATAAGCCTTTTTACTACAATTACACAATTTTTAATACATTTGTTAAACAACCAAATGGATAAAATGTTACAGTAACGCATCTTGATATTGTCCATTTATAAGAAGGCTTAGTTTAGAAAGATATTTTATGTGTTCCCAGTTTTGCATATAATCTTCTTTCAGAAACTAAGCTTACCTCCTATAAAAATTGTTGTTTTGTGTTTATACTTGAGATTTGCTATATACAGTATCTTACCCCATAGAAGATGATTGGAAAAGGTAGAAAGGCAGCTGATCTTTATTTTTTGCAATAACTTTCAGTCAGTGCAACTACTAGTACTATACTTTCATCTACTATAAATTCCATTTATGATTCCACTACCATTTATGGCATGGTAGATTAGGCAATCCATCATCTACGAGATTGTTAGTTCTTTCAAAGTCACTTCCAGGTTTTCCTTCAAATACATTTGTATATGAATATCATTGTACAATCTGCCCTTTGGCAAAATAGAAATGATTATCATTTTCAATTTATCCTTATAAACCTAGTTCATCTTTCTATTTAATCCATTGTGGGTCTTTTTTTAGTACCTACTCATGATGGTTTCAAGTATTTTATAACAAATATTGATGATCACTCTAGATCGACTTGGGTACACTTCATGAAGTCTAAATGTGAGGTTAAACACATTCTTATAGCTTTTTATAATCTGGTTTATAAACAATTTTAATAGAAAATAAAATATGTAAGAGTAGATAATGGTATAGAATTTCAAATGAGAGAGTTTTTTAAATCAAAAGAAATTATCCATCAAATGAGAGAGTTTTTTAAATCAACAAAATTCAATTGTTGAGAGAAAACATCAACATCTTTTAAATGTGACAATGAGTTTTAAAATTGTAATCAAATGTTCCATTAAATTTTTGGGGAGAATATGTTTTAACAGCAACCAATATCATTAATCACATTCCATCTTATATTCTCAACAATCAATCACACAACAAATTCTTTATGGTAATTTTCCTGCTTACAATCATAAGTTTTTGGTTGTCATGTTATGCTTCTACCTTATGCAATAACAAATCCAAGTTTTCCCCTAAAGCCAGAAAATGTATATTTGTTAGTTATCATTTTGGAACAAAAGGATACAAGTGAAATGATCTAAACTCTCACAGTTTTTTTTGTTTCTCAAGATGTTGTTTTTATGAGCACATATTTCTTTTTCAGACTAAAGTTTCTTCACAGTAGACTTGCTTACCATCTGAGTTTGTATTACCTCATCTAGTTACAAATCATATATCACAATCTTCAAATATTCCATATAACAATTGCTTGTCTAATGATTCCAATTCCATTTTCAAATTCTACTACTTTTATACTAAAATACTCCAATTATTCAATCAGATTCCACATATTTCTTTATTACAAGATATGACTCATTTTCCTCCTCTTAAAAAATCTACTAGACAGCACAAAACTTGTAGTTATTTGCAAAATTATAGTTGCAATTTAGCATCTTCAGCAGCTTCTACCTCTATCACATCATCTTTTAGCTTAATTGATACTTCAGGTAACAAATATAACATTTCTAAATTTTTATCATATAAGCATTTGTCTTCTTTTCATAAAACTTTTAGCATTTTTATTTCATCTCATCAAGAACCTGAATTTTATGATCAAGTTGTTAAGCATTCTCAATGGAGAGATGCTATGTCCATTGAATTAGCTGCCCTGGAATCAAATAATATTTGAACTCTCATTGACCTTCCACTAAATAAAAATTCCATTGGTTGTAAGTAGGTCTATAAGATTAAGTTTAATGCTAATGGCTTGATTGTATAAGGTAAGATTAGTTGCCAAGATTATATTCAAAGGGAATGACTTGATTATTTAGAAACTTTTTTCCAGTCGCAAAAATTGTGACAGTGAAGTGTTTTCTATCTCTAGAAGCAATTCATAGCTAGTATCTGGTGCATTTGGATGTGAATAATGCATTTATTTTTATTGATTTAGGTGAAATAGTCAATATGAAACCACCACTTGGTTATCTTAAAAAGGAGGACACTCGAGTTTGCAAGCTGCAGAAATTCTTGTGTGGATTAAAACAAGCTTCTAGGCAGTAGAACTCCAAGTTCACTGCAACCTTGGTTGATTTGGGACTTGTACAATCCAAATCAGATTATTCACTATTTACAAAGCAAATAGATGGTTGCTTTGTGGCTCTAGTTTTGGTGCATGTAGATGACATACTATTGGCTAGTAGTGACATCTCAGTTGTTCAGAATATTAAGGAGTCTCTAAGTGAACATTTTAAACTCAAGGATTTAGGTCCTGTCAAATATTTTTTAGGAATGGAAATAGCTCAATCCAAAAAGGCATTTCTATCTGTGAAAGGAAATATGCACTAGAGTTGATATCTGATGTTAGCTTGTTGGCTTTTAAGCCAAGTAATTTTCCTATGGATTTTCATTGTAAACTTTTTAAGTCTGAAGGAAAATTGCTTGAAGACACAACTAACTATAGAAGGCTTATAGGCAGGTTATTGTATCTCACTCATAGACCGACATCACTTACTCAATTCATTACCTAAGTCAGTTTCTAGAATCCCCTCGAGTTTCTCATATGCAAGTTGCTCTCAGAATAATTAGATATGTAAAGATGGCACCAGGTCAAGATATTTTTTCTTTCTAGCCCCATATCAAGTTCATTTAAAGGCTTTTGCTGATTCAGATTGGATAAGCTACCCAGATTAAAGAAGATCCATATCTAGCTACTATAGTTTTCTCATTGATTCATTAATTTATTGAAAATCCAAGAAGCAAATCACTATATCCAAGTTTTCTATAGAAGTTGAATACTGAGCTATGGCCTATGCAATTTGTGAATTAACATGGTTAAAGTCATTGCTCATTGATTTTCATCAACTTCATTCTCAACCTTCTTTGTTATTTTGTGACAATCAAGCTATACTTTATATTGCAGCAAATTCTATTTTTATAAAAGAACAAATTATCTTGAATTAAATTGTCACTTAATTAGAGAAAATATACAAATTAGATTGCTCAGAACACTACATATTTCCTCTTCTCCTCAGCTTGCATATTTGTTAACCAAGCCACGTGATTCTAATGTTTTCATTCTTTATTATCCAAGATAAATGTTTATAATATATATCGTTCATATTAAGGGAGACTATTGTATATATTGTCTAAGTTGTAGAGTTCATTTTAGTTCAAGTTTTAAAGTTCTATTTTAGTCCTTTTTTTTCGAGTTATATTTTAATCCTTTTTTTTCGAGTTTTATTTTAGTCCTTACTATATAGTTTAAGACTTCAGTTACCTTCTGTTTTTAGTCTTTTTAATGAGAGTGAGTTTATTTCATTGTATGTAAATCAAGTATACTTTCCTCTCTTCCCGCTTCGATCTTTTACTTTCTGGATTGAAGTTGCATCAGAGTCACTGCAATGTCACCGGCCGGAACCTTCGCGGGGATCTTTTTCCTCATCCTAGCCTTCTACTGTGCCACTGACCCTTTCAAGCACAGCGCAATCTCGCAATTCCCAGACTTTGAAGCCTACGCCATCGACATGCCACCTTGGTCCCAGGTCCCTACTGAGAGAGACACCCAGAACTTGCTCCAGAAATCCGAAATCAAGTTCCTCAACCAAGTCCAGGACCCCGAGAGCATAGCGTTCGATCCTCTTGGCCGTGGACCTTATACCGGTGTCGCTGACGGGCGGGTCCTGTTCTGGGACGGTCAGTCTTGGACCGATTTCGCTTACACTTCATCTAACAGGTGAGTTCTTGCGATGGGGCTCTGTTCGTTTCAATGTTTTTGAGTGTAGCGTTTGGAGTGTGAACTCGGTGAGTTTGTGGGTCGGCTCTAATATAGGGATATGGGCAAATAAAATTCAAATATTGAAGGAAATTGTAACCAATATGATACTGGTAGTTATACTAGAATTTTGCGTACCATTTTTAGTTTAAAGATTGATTCTTGACATATGACAGCCTTTGGCAGGATAACCCATGATTTTCAATTTTGAAGGGAATATAAATGGATGTGATAGTGGAGAAATAGTATACAATATGTAATTTTGCTTTGGAATTGTGAATTTGGAAGGATGATGACTTATTTGAGTCGCAGTCATAGAAGAACAGCTTTGTGAACTCCAAAGCTGCACCTATCGTGTAAAATGTAAATAACGTGTAATATATATTCTATTGTGTGCCATTCTGGTTAATCACAAATCATAATTATATTATCCCAAGAATGGATTTTTTTTTTTTGGAGAAGAATGCGTATAGACGTAATGCTACTAAATGGTAGTTTAATTGATAAAATGCTAAGTATCATGTTTATTGCTAAGTATCATGTTTTTGAAATATTCAAGTGTGACTTATACATCATTTGTTTTTAGTTATCATAAGCGTTTCAATATCTACATTCCACACCATATCTGCAGGATGAAATTGCTCTGGATTCTGTACAGGAACTACTTCTTGGTAATTCTTATTTAGATTTTTGGTTATCTCGGAGAATGAATTCTTCAGAACTTTTATCCTTCATCAAATTGGTTCTAGGCGTTTCGGTGTTGGTGTTGGCCGTAAATAGTGATTATTGCATTGGAATGTTCTCTTACACAGGAGGTCTGGGAGAATTTATCGGCAGCCATATTCAGTAGTCTTCATCTGTTGGTTCAGACGTAGTAAAAAAGCTAATTATAAGAAATGTCTCGTGAGGTCATCTAATAAATGGCTCCAATGACCACTTCCATTATTGAAATAACTGGTCTGAGCATTTTTTTGCTAGTTTGTTAAAACATCTTTCCCAGTTGTGCTTGTGGTTATCTATCTTTGTAATAATACCTTTAAAATGATAATTTCTTTTCCATCTATTATTTGACATTCAGGTCAGAATTATGTAATCCAAAACCATCGCCTTTGAGTTACTTGAAGAATGAGCACATATGTGGCCGGCCTTTGGGGCTTCGGTTTGACAAGAAAACAGGTGATTTATACATTGCAGATGCATATTTTGGGATAATGAAGGTAGGACCCGAAGGTGGCTTGGCAATATCACTAACAACTGAGGCAGAAGGGGTGCCGTTGAGGTTTACAAACGACCTAGACATTGATGATGAAGGAAATGTTTATTTTACAGATAGCAGCACCAAATATCAGAGAAGGTAAGCCTTGATGCTATTCCCTTTAGGCAGCTGACACTGTTATATTTTGAAGTTGGCACTTCTTTGGATGTGAACTAGTCACATGTTTTTTGTCAATGCTGAAGAGAGATCACTTATTTAGTTCTGAACTTATAGGGCATATTTAGTGACCAGTTTCAGTTTTGGTTTTAGGATTCAAAACTGGTTTATCCTTAGTTGTGTTTGGCAGGGAGCAACATCCCCCTCCTCAGTCCTCATCCCACCCTTACAGCTCCATTGGAGGTTGATCTCCCCTCATGCACAGTGTGAGGAGGCAAATGCTCCCTAATAGCTAGCACCACCCCTTAAGATGAGTGACGAGGGGGCTATTCCACCTTGCACCACGGAGGGGGTAGGGGCAAATTTCACCCCTGCCACTTCATTTTCCTTTAGAATTTTGATGTTATTCTATTTATATGAGTAGATGGAGTGAAATGGACAAATGGTGAGATTTTGTTGGGTATATTGGTTTTTTAGGACCATTAATGAGAAAACATGTGCTGATAGAATCAAAACCAAAACTTGACCTCTAATGAATCAATCCTGTGAAAAAATAAATCAAAACCTTTTGCCAAGCATGCCCATAATATCCCACCCACTCCTGAAGTGACACCTTTCCAACAATAGAATGCAGAAAACCCCTTAATTTGTATTGTGACCTCTGTATTTTTGCAGTTGGCAAATCAATTAAAAAAATAAAAAACAAGTTCATAAAAGTCTTTTTTGTATGGTGGTGGTTTTCATTTTCCACTTTGCACATTTTTCACCTTTGTATTCGGTAATGTTGGAAGAATTAATTTACTGATCAAAAAACAAATGTTGGAAGAATTAAGGCACTTATCAGCTCGATAAGCAAATTATGTTATAGTGACACGAGTTGGTGGTAGAATTTTTACACACTTGTCCATTTCTGTCTCTCCTCCACGCCCAGTGCATGGCTAAAAGTAACCGTGTTTTTACTTTATCAAAGATTACCAAATTGTATGAATTTCTTAAGTTACTAGATTAATCCTCAAAATCTCTATTATGTTTTAATTATGAATGATTTAGAGCATAACAATATCAGAATTTTTGCATATTATTCTTAAAATATACAAAAATGCTTGAATATCTCTCCGTGATGCGCATATTTATAATATGCCTCAAAGTGAAAATAGAAGTTTCCTTTTCTGTCCCATCAAATATTCAAATGTTATAAAAAAATCTATCAATAAATTTCTTGATCCTGGATTTTTTACTTTCCTGGTTTCAATGAATTCCAAAGATTGTATCAATCGGTGGGTCACTGGAATACATCATTCAAGACTATTTCTGTTGAGTTCTTAGGGTGTCCCTGATTGATCCTTCCCACCCTTATTATGTTATGGAGAACTCCTGGATGTTTCTACTGCTTTATTTAATAATCTCCAGACTTTTTTTTTTTTAACAGGAGAGAGCCGTTATGCATTAGTGTTAACATGGTTATCTCATGCAAGAACTTCATGCAGTTGATTTTTGCTGCGGAGAAAACTGGGAGGGTTCTGAAATACAATCCAACAACTAAGGAAACCAGCATCCTTCTGAGGGATCTCCAATTTCCAAATGGGGTGTCTTTGAGCAAGGATGGTTCCTTCTTTGTCTTTTGTGAAGGAGCCATTGGCAGGTGAGCTAACCTTCTTAATTTTAGTTTTTCCCAAGTCAATATTGAGGATTTTGTTTATGATCTTACCACCTTTAACAAACATATGGGTCATATCTGCATGTAGAGTCTACTTGAGAATTGAGATCAATTCTCATTTTGCTCAACACTTTTTCATGTCTTTGTCTTTCTGTGTTATTGCTTGCCATTAATCGCAAATATACAGGCTGGTTTGATTGATGTGATCTCGCCTTATGACTCCTAGAGAGCAAGTTTTGATTTGGAACTTGCAAGAGATGTTTCGCAGAAAATATGTCCAAATATTGTTTTCCATATGCTGGGAGTTGAACAAAAGTACATTTATATTCTATTGATAGAACTGAATGATTTCAAAGTTGTTTGGTGTGTTTGCTCAAATAGGCTTCCTGGGAACCTCTTTGGCTCAATTAAAGCTATTCTCTTCAAAAGTAATTATTGTTGTTTTCTTCTAGTTATTGATGAATTCTTATATGATCTTTGATTATGCAGGTTACAAAAGTATTGGTTGAAAGGTGAGAAGGCAGGGACATCAGAGGTACTAGCGGTTATGCCTGGATTTCCTGACAATGTCAGGACCAATGAAAAGGGCGACTTTTGGGTGGCAATCCACACTTGAAGATCTATATATACTTATTTCTGCGCACTATACCCAAAAATAAGGACATTTCTCCTCAAGCTTCCAATTCCTGAGAAACTTCATTTCATGCTTCACGTTGGGGGCCAATCCCATGCAACAATTGTCAAATGTAGCCCAGAGGGTAAGCTTTTGGAGATATTGGAGGACAGTCAGGGGAAAGTTGTCAAGGCAGTAAGTGAAGTGGAGGAAAAGGATGGGAAACTATGGATGGGGAGTGTTTTGATGCCTTTTGTTGCAGTTTACAACTTGGCTTAAGAAGCCAAAGAATCAACTTTCTGGTAAGGGCCATCTTTGTCAATGCTAGAGGTAGCTACAGTCCCTCACCCTCTCATTTTTTTCTCTCCTTTTCTTTTCTTCCTTGTTTTGCACTTCTGAAGATTCAGTGCTCTTAGGGGCAAGGACTAGAATTTATGATTATCAGATTTTGGTGGATACTTGATGACACATTTATTCCCTTTATAACTTGGCCCAGAATAAGATTAGGACTTTTAAATAATTTCGTGACCCAAAAATATAGTCCACATGTATATATAGTACTAGATTTGAATATAAAATACATGAAACCTAACATGTTACTAGGCACTATGGAATTCCCAATAGATAAATAAATCTAGATATTTCTTGTACCAAAGATTTAAAATTACTCTAAGTCTCCATGCTGGGTTACAGATTCCTCTGTAGAGCATGTCTTCCCATAGAGCTTTGCCACTTTTCCCTTTAACCCTGGTATAGGGATTTCCCTGGAGTCCTAAGTTAATTAGAGCTTACTTTAGCATGAAATGGCCCAACCTCTTTGACTTCAGCATTCGTCGCCATTCGTGCAACTCAACATTCTTCGAATGATCTTATTTCTTTCCCTCTCTTTTCTCCCAATCCAACAAGAAAGGGAATTTACTACATAAGAGCCCAAGGGCACTGACAACACACCTTTCCTTCCGAATTCCTCCTTCCTTTCGATATTAGATAAAGAACACAAGTCACATTACATCGATTGTTATGACAACAAAAAACATGCTTGTAAAATCTTAAAATGTGAAACATTGTCTTCCGCCATCAAGTAATTAAGATAAGTTGAACACATACTAGGCATGACTCTTCAAAATAGTCTGCTTGCTCTTGAGGGTTACGCACAAACTCCTCCCCTTTGTAATGGTCCGCAAAAGCTATGGTTTCATCATCTGGGAAGACCCCTACAAAGGGCAACCCAAGAGCCTCAAGGATTTCCAATTCAAGCTTTATACTTAATATCTATGCTTAGACTTAATTAACCACATCTCTAAAGTAATGTAAAACACCATTATTCAAATTAACTAATAGAACATCTCTAAGTCTTGGAGATGTAAAACACATCTTTAAGACTAATAAAACATTAAACTGAAGGCCACAAGGACAAGTTCCCTTTCTAATACCAACAGTAAAATTCAGACTAACATCATGAAACAAACCGAGCTCCATATCATTCAAAACATCATTTTCATCCAACCTAAACATGAACCATCATACACATCTCCATCAGTTTATCAAACAATAGAGAGATTTCCATCATACTAATTTCTCTACAAGATCTCAACCACACCAAGAAACAAAGTTTTAAGACTTCTAAAATCAAAACAGAATATCACATGCTAAGAAATGAAGTCCTTAAAAATAAAATTAAGACCCTCTCTTGGTGATCATATCGAAAACCCCTTGGAAAAATACATACTAACTTACTCCAAATCAACATTCCCAAATCACACTCCAAGATTTCAGAATTAAAGGAAGGTTCGGTTGTCTTTCAAACCCACATTTACACATATATGCACACTCAAATAAAACCTAAAACCATCATCAACCCAAGTCAAACTTTTCACTTAAAACATATCAAGGCACACACATAACACAC
This sequence comes from Platycarya longipes, assembly GCA_036559045.1. NCBI lineage: Eukaryota > Viridiplantae > Streptophyta > Magnoliopsida > Fagales > Juglandaceae > Platycarya > Platycarya longipes. Next base: position 10,498,816 of record CM071801.1, read on the forward strand.
AAACATGTTGTTCCATCCAAGAACAAAGTTTTGTTTTGCTAAGCCCGTGTCTTACTTGATTAAGGTACTCCAATTTAGATTCAACATCAAAGCATCAATAATAAATAAACTCAAGCACTAAACATCTTATGAAAACAATCATACCAAACATTCAAGACCAAGACTCCTATGTTCATGTTCATCTCTTCCTTGCTCAACCAAGATATGGTCTTTACAAAACACATTCGTTTATCCATCATCCAAAAGCATAAAAAGGCAAATTTCGAAAAGAATCTATACGTCCTTGGGTGACCCAAATTCAAGCTCCTCCTTTACCTAAGAGGTTGATGGCTAACAGTAGGGATATTTTGGTAACTTGTGTTTTGTGAGAACAAATCTCCAATGGTGTGTGTGCGTGACTTGGCCAACAAAGGAGATGACGTGGATGAAGCGGAAGCTTGAAGTATTCTAAACTTGAGGTGTGGCTGGGTGTTAGCACTAAGAGATAAAACAAAAAGAAATATAGAGATAAAAGGTGTGGTTGGGTGTTAAGTCACAATGAGACTCTTTAAGGTTGAATGTGACTAAATGTTATTGCATGACTGAACAATATGATTGAAGAATGCATATATAAGTATTAATATGCCTGAATGTGAAGAATGTGATTGTGAATGTTATTGCCTGACTGAAAACATACGTTCTTATATGGTTACAAAATGAAGTAGTTCTTATTGAATATTCGACTCATTTAAATATGTAACTATCCTGGTTGTTGAGGTCATGTTCCATAACCTGGGCTACTCGGCGACGCCAAACAATCCGTGCCTTTACAAGGATTGGATGAGTGGGGGCGGTAGTGCACTGAAATCACCCCAATGCCAAAGTCAGTGAAGTTATAGGGAGAATATGAGAGCAAGTGAAAAAATAGAGATAGATGGATTAACTTGTGAACTGTAGAACCTTTGGCTATTTATAGGACTTGATGTGCACTGGGTGCGCCGCCCGAGTAGCATGGCTATTGTCCTTCAAGTTTGTCAGACTATCATTCATTTTGTTGGGGCTGAGCAAATCTCCTTGTTATCCTGATTCTGACCCGACGAGTTGTCTCTTCATCCGTACCGTGCCAACCCCTATTCTACTATAGGGGCATGTTTGAGCTTCTGACCCACATTTAATACGGTGAGGGGGACTTTGCCTAGGTTCAGAGCTCCAGGAGCTCCAGACATCTCTGGCTGGTTCAACATTTAATGCGGTGTGGTCGTGGCAAGCACCCGCATGAGATGCTACTTGGTTGTGGTAGGCACCCCGCATTTAATGTACCGTGAGCACGCTTGCCTCCCTTTGACTCAACTTTGACCATTGTTGGGCCTGTCGTACCGGTAGCTTCCCACCCGATCTCTCGAGGACTCGCATTCCGTCCTAAGTCTCGTGCTACTTGCCCCAACTGGGAGGTTGAGATGAGGCCTTCCCTTCTCTGTCGAGCCTCTCCTTATAAGATTGGGCCTGAGGGCCAATCTTCCGCAAGCGGATCTCCCCTCACACTTGAGTTCCACCAATGGACGCCCTAGTCAACTAATGTACGACCACCCTAGTGTTGCGCAGTATGCGTATTGGTTGATGATACAAGAAGGAAGTTCTGTAAAAGCAACAGGAAGAATTGCTCAGATACCAGTAAGTGAGGCTTATTTAGGTCGTGTTATAAATGCCCTAGCTAAACCTATTGATGGTCGAGGGGAAATTTCAACTTCTGAATCTTGGTTAATTGAATCTCCCGCTCCTGGTATTATTTCGAGCCGTCCCGTATATGAGCCTCTAATCTTAGTGGGAATCTTTTGCTAGATTCTCACTTTCTTTTATCAATTTCTTAGTTTGTTGTTGAGGTTGCGGATTTAAGTTTGAATTCAAGGTGCTCTTGAGAAGAAGATAGTTTCTGTTTCCAAAATAAAGTTCCTACTTGAAGGCCGGTCAATGGGTGATTGTCCCAGATTGTTCAAGTCATCCTTGGCTATGGAAGGGGTTACCAGTTCTGGGAGAGGTGAACGGGAGTATCAATCTTGCTCAAAAGAGTAGGGCAAGCTTTGAGGAAAGCTCCGAGATGGCAAAGATGGTGGGAACTGGATCCTCCTAAACCACAAGAACCCTTAGTTAGAATGGGATTCCAAGGTGATACTTAAAGTGAGGTGTGAGATTTCCAGACAGAACTTGGCTAAAGGTGAAGTGGTAAAGGTTTAAATCGTGTACAAAGGTTTAATTTATAGACTTTGTAGTACAAGGGTTGAGAGAATTTTATAAATGTCATTGATGTCCATTGGACCATTGCTTCCACAATGCAAGTTGTTGATTGTCTTGAATGGCTTTGTTTCTAATTAAGTATCCTTTTCTGGGAATACCTTTATTCATGTACCCTTACCACTTACCATTTAATTAAAAATATATGTGAGAAAAGATTCTTTTGGGTTACCATATAGAATGATGAAGAATCAAGATCGACAATTTTGATGGAGAGTACATAGGGTAAAACCTAATATCTAAAATAAAACAAAAATGGTCTCGAACATATAAGCATAAATGATGACTGGATAGCAAAAAAACACAAGAAAATACATAACATAAATGTTCTGATTTTTCATATTTAGTGCCCTTATGCCACAAAAATGATTCTACAAAAAAACAATTACTTCGAATCAAAGTTGATTAATGTTCAACTGATTAAGAAAAACAAGAAGTCATTCTAGCACTAGTAGAAGTTAACATATAAGTCACCAAATGAAAGATGTATCTTCTTGCATTGGTCATTATTGAAAATGATCAATAAGGAGGCATTCAGGTCCACAAGACCACAATGTCAATGGTTAATTTGGAGGAGGGAAGGTTGGACTCAATTCAAGGATGTGGGAGAAAATCAACTTCTGCTAGAGTTTCATATAAACAGGATAAGTATAAAGTCCTCATGCAGAGGCCATGTATGGCTGAGCAAAAATTCGAAAATCCGACTCCGACTCCGACTCCGACTCCGACTCCGACTCCACCCCGACTCCGCTCCGACTCCGACAAATCGGAGTCGGAGTTGGAGAAAAAACTCCGACTTTAATCAGAGTCGGAGACGGATTCGGTAAAGAAGTCCTGCCGACTCCGACTCCGACTCCGACTCCGACTCTGACATACCGACTCCGATTTGTAACCCGACTCCGACTCCGACTCCGACTATGATTCCGACTCCGATTCCGATTATATATCCGACTCCGACATCGACTCCGACATTTTGCATATAATTTGTAAAAAAATATATATATCTATTTTTCATATATAACTATTATAAATAGATAATTAAATTAATTATTGTTTCCAAATAATTTACTCATAATAAGTCATATTAATTATTGTTTCTAAATAATTTACTCATAATATAATAGACATATATAATTATAAACACTAATATATTAAGAATTACTAATGTAATAATTTGTAATATTAATATATACAAAATTAAAGACTAACATATAAGTAGTGATGTATTATAAACTAATAAATAGTAAAATATCATAATGTTGATAATTACTATTATATAATTTTAAATCCTAGACTATTACAACCATAGATTGATAATTAAATGAAATAATAGTATGTTGGATAATGTATAAATATCAATGTATGAGCCAATGTACATTAATAGTAATATTAATGTATTAATACCAATGTGTTTTTAAAGACTAACATATAAGTAGTGATGTATTATAAATTAATAAATAATAAAATATCATAATGTTGATAAATGATAATTACTATTCTATAATTTTATAAGCACAAGCTTATTCAAAATAATTTCTTAATAATATAATAGCAATATTAATGTATAAACACTAATGTGTTTTCAAAGACTAACATATAAGTGGTGATATATTATAAGTTAATGAATAATAAAATATCATAATGTATCATAATACTATTGCATAAAATTTAAGGAATTTGTTTTATTTAAAAAACTTATAATTATTTAAAATTATTTTAAAATTCCATTTACTAACATAATTTGTTTCTTTAAAAATATTTAATAAACTTTCTTATTTAATTTTATAATAAAATAATATTAGTTCTAGTATTTATTTTGAATTAATTATATTATATTTTTACTTTTAATTATCTATTTTTATTTAATTTATTTATAAATTTTTTATAAATTTAATATATACCGTTAGATCTAGGTTTAACCTAGATCTAACGGTATACATTAAATACATATATATCGGATCCTATGGACCCCAATGCCCATTGCCCCCGCGCCCCTCCCCTCCTTCTCTGCTTCTCATGCTCTGCAGCTCTCTTCATTTCAACGGAGCTCCCCTGTGCACCTCAGGTCCTCAACGATAGCCCATTCCCCGGCGCCTGCTTCAACCGTTCAAGATCAACACCGCTTACCGGGAGCTACTGTTGCTCTCCTCCAGATCAATACCGCTTACCGAAAGAGGTTAGTTCGTATAACCCACATGCTTATTCCGTTATTCGTGACTTTGGTCTAATTTATTGTGGGTTTTGGATTTCGTTTAATCTGCGTTGAGTTTGGTCTAATTGATTTCTGTGGGTTTTCATGTTCATACTCCGTCCTCAGTCTCGGTGTCTCGATCGAGTGCTGTGTGTATTCTGTGGGTTTTCATGTTCAAATTTCTAATTGATTTCTGTTGGTTTCAACCCCAATCATGATGCTCTGAAATTTTCTGGGATATTTCATGGAGCTTTTGCCCGGATATGTATGATTTGTTCTCAACCTTTTTTTCAATCGAGTGCTGTGTGTATTATGATACATATGGTAGTTGATTATTTAGACTCAAAAGGCATTAACTTCAAACCATGATCAATATTCTGTGTGTATTAAGTAATTTTCGATCATTAACTTCAAATATAAAGTTTTTCCTGATATTTTCATTAATCTGCGTTTATTTTTTCTTGCAAGATCAATATTCATTGATTAAGGCTAGCCACATCTCTATATCTCATATTCCACTCATGATCAAACCATTCCCAATAAAAAAGCAGATCGATCCATTTTCTGGCTGTTCTAATTTGAATGAACCAATTAAGCTTATAATATATATAGTATAGAGATTTCCCAACACTTTAAGTAACTTTAATTAATTGGATTTAAGTGGAGAATATAAAATTGTTAGACTTTTCCAAAGAATCTCAATAACTGTAAGATATTCTTACAACCTAATTTTTCCTTCTATAAAACTCAAAACTCTTCTCCACAAATGCTATATATGTATATAAATTATTAGTATTAATTGGTAACTATAACCTCCAATCATCAAATATATTATTGTTGTAGAGTAAGATATTCTTTGTTGCTTCAATCCAAAGATTTATAAGATATCCTCTATTTTTTTTTTTTTTTGAAGTTTTAAATCATGAATATTCAAGGCTCTGGAAGCACTCCTACATCCACCGCTGCATCATGTCCAGCAAGACCACCACCTCCCCCTATGGAAGAACCTCCATCTCCCATGATTGCAGAGTCTAATGAACAATTAGACTCTGCGACGGCCACTCAGCCCACTTCTAAAACAACCTGCTCTGCACGTCAAAGAAATCCCCCCAAAAATAGATCTATTGTCTGGGATAACTTCACAAAAGATACGGATTGTGATCTTGATGAACCCATATGCACTTGTAACCATTGTGGGAAACAATTTAAATGTCATCCTAAGAGGCAGGGTACCTCAGCATTGAAAACTCACGTTGATCTTTGCCCTAAAGAACCTAAGAAACGAAAAAATCAACAATTCTTGATCCCAGAGGCAAGAACTGATGGAAGGGAAGGGGAAAAGAAATTAGGGATGACCAAGTACAATGAGAAAAAAATTAAGGCTGCCCTAACTAGGATGGTGATTATTGATGAGTTGCATTTTTCAGTTGTGGAAGGTGAAGGCTTTCGAGAATTTGTTAGATCTCTTGATCCTAGGTTTCCTATTCCTTCTCGTTTTACGGTAATGAGGGATTGCATGAGACTGTTCTTGAGAGAAAAGGATAGTTTGAAAAAAATGTTTTTAACTACTAAGCAAAGAGTGAGCTTGACCACTGACACTTGGACGTCTATCCAAAACATCAATTACATGTGTGTTACGGCTCATTTTATTGATAGTAGTTGGAAGTTGCATAAGCGGATAATTTCATTTTCTCGTATTGGTGATCACAAAGGGTCAACAATTGGTAGGGTATTGGAGGAGTGTATGCTTGATTGAGGGATTGACAAATTGTTTACAATAACTGTAGACAATGCTTCCACTAATGATTTCGCTATTGATTGGTTGAAAACAGTTGAAGTTGGAAGATTGGAGTGTGTTGAGGATCATGCGTATATCCACATGAGGTGTACTGCGCATATTTTAAACCTTATTGTCCGAGAAGGTTTAAGCGAAGTTGATGAGTCAATCAGCAAGATCCGTAATTTGATTAGGTATGTCAAGTCTTCTCCTCAAAGACTTGTCACTTTCAAGACTTGTGTTGAAAGGTTAAAAGTTTCATGTCATAGTTTCTTATGTCTTGATGTACCCACTAGATGGAACTCAACTTTTCTTATGTTGGATGTGGCTAGCAAGTATAAAAAAGCCTTACAACTTTTGCTTGATGATGACCCGTACTCAAGGGTTTATTTGTCTGAAGATGGGCATGGGAGAAAAGGATTGGGAGCTCCCGTGCATGATGATTGGGAGGCAATAGAGAACTTTTCGAAGTTCTTGGGAGTATTTTATAATGTCACAATGCGTCTTTCTGGTACATTATATGTCACTTCGAATCTGTTTTTTAAAGAGCTCGCTGGCATTCATAAAAACTTGATGGGTTTTTGCGAGAGTAACAATCGACGCTTCAGTTCAATGGCCTTGAGAATGAAAGAAAAATATGATAAATACTGGGGTAATATTGAAAAAATAAACAAGTTATTGTTTATTGCTGCGATTCTTGATCCACGGTGCAAATTGGAAGCTCAAGAATATTGGTTCAAAAAAGCATTGGGTGAGGATAAATGTGAGGAATTTGTTGAAATCCTTAAGGATGATTTTACCCGACTATATAAACAATATGCAGAGTTCAATGGTGAGTACACTAGCATAAGTGGTCCTAGAGATGATGCTTCTAGTGCTCAGAGTGATACTTGTATCTTAAAAAGGGATAGCAATAGCGTTATTGATGACGACATATACACGGATCTCCATAAAAACAAAAGTTCAAGTATGTTGGATACTAAGTCGGAGTTAGAACGGTATTTGTTGGAAGCTGTTGAGATCCCCTCACAGAGTTTTGATATTTTAATTTGGTGGAGGGTCAACTCTACCAAATATCCAATTCTTTCAATGATGGCGAGAGAAATCTTGGCCATTCCAATTACCACTGTTGCTTCGGAGTCTGCATTTAGCATGGGAGGTCGTATTTTGGATCCATTCCGAAGTTCTTTGGCTCCAAGAACTGTGGAGGCCCTTGTGTGTACGCAAAACTGGTTGAAGTCTACTCACATATGCTTGAGTCAAGATCATTTCGCTTTAATTGATGATGCAGAGAGTTATAAATTAGACTCAGGTAACATATTTCAAATTTAATTAAATATGTTAAATCACTTGATTTGTCTTTTTTTTTTAATACTAATAGCTTATATTTTAATATGTTAATGTAGAATTGGTTACTAATATGGCGAACTTACTACATGAAGAATGAAGATGATTGAGGTTTGAGGTGCTTTGTTGTTGTTGAATATGTGTACTTTTTTATTTGTTTAATTTTATTTTCTTATTTGTAGAAATTTATGTGGTATCTTATTTCCTTACTAATTTTGTTTTTTTTTTCTTCAGGCACAGCCGCACAAGTGGGAAATTTGAAATGATATGTAATTTATAATTTGTATTAGTTATTTTGTTGAAATATGGAAACTATTGTTTGTTTGTTTTCTATTATTTATCTTTTGTTGTTGGATGATAATTTGAAATTTGGAAAGATAAATTATGGAATGTGGATGAATCATCTATATGATGTGATAGATGACAGAATATAGATTTAATGATGGTACGTGATGGTACGTGATGGGTGTTGTTTGCATATCCAGGATGATGAAATATGGGTTCAATGATTAACCATGATAGATGATAGAATGGGTATTGTTTGCTTTTATTTTTTCTTGAAATGAAAAAATAGTATGGTTACTACCATCAAGTTATGTATTTAGTTAATTTGTAATAATATTTTTATTTTGTAATTTCTAATATTTGGTTTTGATTATGTATATTGTATTGTTAATTTGTAAGAATGATTTTATTTTATTATTGACATTTGACTTTGGTTTTGTAATTTTAATTGGTTGGAATTTGTAATTTTGGACTTTTGGCTTTGTATTTCGTTATGTAATGATATTGAAGTCCAACTTCGATTTATTATAGTTTGAAATTGTAAAATTGAAATGTCAAATGGGTTAAAAAAAATTCCAATACAAAAGTCCAACAAAAAAATCCAATTCCGACTCCACTCCAACAAAGTCGGAGTCGGAGTCGGATCGGAGTGTATAGAAGTCGGAGTCGGAGTCGGAGGTCGGATTTCATTTTCGACAAAGTAAGAGTCGGAGTCGGAGTCGGAGGATTCCATTTCCGACTCCGACTTAGTCGGTGCTCAGCCCTAAGGCCATGCTCATTTGACAGAATGCTTATCTGCTTCTAGATTTTGATGAGTCCATTCTACCAAAAGAACTTTCCCTTTTCTACTAAAACATTTTGGATACAAGTCCATAACATGTTAATTAGCATGACTAAAGAGGTGGGTTATCAAATTGGTTCTAGAATGGGAAAGACTGTAGAAGTCGATATTGATTGTGTAGGCAATGGTTGTGGTCAATTCCTGCATATCAAAGTGGAGATAAATATGACCAAACCTCTGGCTAGAGGAAGGGTTTTTATTGTAGATAAAAAACAATTATGGTTTCCTACAAAGTATGAAAGATTGCCCTCTTTTTGCTTTTATTGTATTGTTATTAAGCACAATGAGAAAGTTTGCTCGAAGACGATACTAAATAAGATTACGAGAAATTCAATGTTTTGAATATTATATCGGAGGTCGTATTGGTCAAATTACTAAAACGAAATATTTTGATATCGGTATCGTTTCGTGTATTATTTTGAAATAGTTTATATATAGATAAATTATATATATGCATAAACTATAAAAAGATAAAATTATTATTTGTTTTGTGATTCATACAAGTAAAATATACTTTTATATATACAAAAAAGAAAAAAAATGCAAATTTACTTTTAAAAAAATCAAGAATTTTTAGAAATTTGAAATTTGGTACGAAATTTGAAATATCAGCCGAAACGGTTGAAATATTGTCCAAAATGAAACATGATTTTTTTTATTTTTATTGATCAAGTGGCCAATACGGCGTATTTCCAAAATATCAGCCAATGGTATTGAGTACGATATTCAAAACTATGCAAGAGAGTCACATTGGTTCCATGCTCAAGACATGGAACCAATGTACTAGGAAAATCCAAAAAAGTTACATCATCGAAAGTTATTATATGGAGCTAATTGAGGAGATAGGATCTGCCTATGGAAAGGAGATTGTGGAGGAAGTAGTGGTGGTGTCTAAAATAAAATGTTTCACAAAACTATCCCTCATTTAATCCTTTTATCGTAAGATGTGATGTGTATTTGTGTTGTATGTATAATGCTCTTTTCATAATCGAAATTCAGAGTCTAGACTCTACATGACAGCTTACTGGCCAAATTCGAAAGGACGAGCTCGTTATGGAAGAGTGGGAGCATGATTGGTTGCGTGCTTGACAAGTTCTATTCCGTTCTCAACAAACGTACTATTATAAAAATTTAGAACCTCTTTCTGTCACTCTCATTTGCTATAACTCTCCAGTTGACTCCTTAGTTGTTCGTTTCATCTTATCGCCTGGTTTGCCTGCATTTAGTGTATATATTGGAGTTTTGCTTCGGAAATCATTCGGGAAAGCGGTTAGGTATCCGCAATCTATTCTCGAACGAACGATATAAGGTATGATCGATGAACCGTCCATCCTATTTTGCATGCAAACTGGTAACTGAATATTCGTGCTTTGTTTAGTTTAAGAGAAAATGTAGGAAATGATAAAAGGAAATGAATGAGGTGAAGTGTTTTTTGGTTTTGACACCCTGTTTGGAAAAATGAAGCGTGGTTCTGTTTTTTGGTTTTAACACCCTGTTTTTTGGTATAAACACCATTTTTTCCTTTACGTACGGTCTGAATCGTTGGATTTTTTTTGGTGAAGAATTGCTGAAATGAGTTTGATGCGACTATCATTCTATTCTTCCTCCGCAACCGTACAAGGGCTTGGTTGGTTATAGTTTGTTGGTCGTTTGGTTGCTGAGAAAACGTATGAGAGTAAAAAAAAAATGTTTTGAACGTTACGAATTTTGGTGCATGAGGTGGGAAATTCTTCTGCAAGGGCTTGCCTCCTTTGCAAAAGTAACATGACATCTCCTGTTAATGGCCGCTTGTTGGCAACCCTGCACTCGTTTCGGTCAAGTCAAAATCTTCCGTACTGCCATTTAATAACTTCCATGTCTTACGTGCCCAACACATTTCATCCCCTCTTAATATAAACATATTTAATCATTAAATATGGTAATTTATATATCAAAGATATTTCTCTCTTTTTATTTTTTAATATTTTTAGTAAATAATATATTACCAACACATAATAAATAACAAAACAAATGCAAGTGCATGCTCGTTGGTATCTTTAAACTTACTTTTAATAAAATTTTGACAAAGTTTGTATATGAGTAATGATAGGTATATTTTAAAATATACAAATCTCGCTTATACCTTTCAGAAAGAGAGAGTTTCAATATTAAAAATGTAATTTTTTAAATGAATTGCAAATTTATCTTTGTTTTTAAAGGATGTGTAAATTTTACACATCCCAAAATTAAAACCGCTAATATTATTCCTAAAGTTAGAGGGGGATGAAATGTGTTGGGCAGGTAAGAGCGCAAGGCACACTGGAAAAAAAGAAAATAGGAAAAAATTAGGAGGGCTGGATAACTAGCAAGCAATACTGTCATTAGTTATTTAACAGGAATGACCCGATACTTTTGCACACGAGGCAAGCCAAATTCTTGTTTGTGAATGAGAAAAAAAATATGAGAAAAAAAAAAATTGAATAAAAATATTATAAAGTTAAAATATTATTAAAATATAATTTATGTATATAATTTTATTTTGAGATTTTGAAAAAATTAATTAATTTTGGTATCTTATTTGAAAATTTGATAAAGTTATAATAATTAAATAAAATAATTAAAAAATAAAAAATATTTTTGTTTGAGTGATATTTAGTAGGGGTGGGCAGCGGATACCCCGCTTAACCGCCCCGTTCGTCCCGTCTCTGCAAGACGAAGCAGGGTAGCCCGCTCCGTCCATGTGAGGGCAGGGGGCGGGATGACCCCTGCAGGGCCCCGCCCCACCTCCCGCTCTGCATCTTCATTATTTAAAAAAACAATTATGTTATATATTCATATAAATAATTTGTATAACCATAAATTGTATATAAATATTTACAATTTGATAAATTTGAAATGAAATTCAAGTTAATAGATTGGCTTGACCTTCTAGGCCAACCTTTATATATAAGATCAAGGCAATACAATAGTGAAACTTAAACAATGTGGAACTTGAACATCCAAATTATAATACAATAGTGAAATTTAAATAATTATAATATAATATAATATAATATAACTTAAGCAAGTCCCACATTGCTTAAATTTTACTATTATATTGCATTGACCTCTTATATAAAGGTAGGCCTTGGAGGCCAAAACAATCCAAAATACAAAACTCTAATGAGTTTATATTATTTTTAGATATATAAACTTTAATTTATTATTTAAATTATATTATAATTTGGGTCTAAAAAAAATTTAAGCCTAAAAATAATTTAAATACCCAGTAGTTCTCTCTATTGAGTGGAGTGCGGGGCGGGGTGCGGATTCAACCACACTCTCGATAGCGGGGTGGGGGGCCCCGCCCCCGCCTCCCAGGAGCGGGGGGCGGGTCAAAATCCTCCCCCTGCATGGTGCGAGGCGGAGTGCGGGGTTGGGCAGCCCTGTCCCGTACCATGCGAGTAGCACCTTTAATATTTAAAAAGAAAATAAAATAAGATGACTTGAGCATGATATTCAAACGAGGCCTAAGCTTGTACTATTTGATATAAAAAATTCAAAATGTGCATACTTGCATGACTTATTTTGACGTTGAAATGAGATCAGAATTTATTTTAACAATAAAATAGTTTATAAATAATATTAACATAGTTTGGATTAAGATATTTTATGAGATTTTAAGAAAAAATGCATCAAAAAAATTGAATAAAAATATAATATAATTAAAGGGAAACGCTTCGGTCCGACAATCCACAGAAGTTAGTTTTGTAGACAGCAAATCGTTTAACGACACGTAGCTCGTCCGCCTAAGAATGTTGTGGACCCGCATGCACCAGAATATTAGCTCAAACTGAACCGAAAAATGCACCAAAATTCCAAATCCCATTTCTCTTCTTCGGTCTAATTCCAATCCGCACCAGAGCTTGCCGCCGACGAATCCCTCGACGCCGACAAACCCATTTCCACGATCGGACTAAGATTTTTTTTATTTATTTCCGTGCGATGATTTCTTTCGTATCAAAATTCCCACAAAATGCCTCCTTTTTATCACCGTGAGCCCACCTGGACTGAACATAAAATGCAAGATAAGCCCAGAGAGAAATCAGTAGCAACCAATACACCAAACGATTGCTTCGAAACCATTGGAGTTCACGGTGATCAAGGAAATGAAGGAGAACTAAGAAATGAAGGAGAACTCGAGAGAGTCAACCTTCAAGCCGATGTAGACTTCAAACTGCCACCTGATTTCAATGGTGACTGTCTAAAATCTCCTCTGTTGCTGCTTTCCTCCATTGATTTCTGCCACTACATTACTTTACCAGAAAGATTGAACATGTTTTGAATAGTTATCTATTACTCAATATAAGCAGCGCACCTCTTCAAACAATTGAATGAAGCTTATACACCAAAAGATACTCAACAAATATGTTCTGTTATGGCTCTTTGAGCAATGAATCTACATGGAGAAAGAAAAAAAAAAGTATTAGAAAAGAGAGATATATATCTTGTCCAAAACTTTTCCGAGTGTAAAGGTAACCTCAATTTACTAGCCAAACAGCAGCATCTGATTTTCTTTTCCCATTCTTGGCATGTTCTTAAACATTCAGAGATATTCACAACTAATCGCTTGAACTCTCTTGCATTTTCTCAGGACTAAAACAGAGCCTAAAATTACCGAGTATTCATGAAAAGAAGACCTCTATTACTTAGCACCTAACGCAACATAGAAACTACACAAGTAGACCATATCGTTAAAAACTATAGCTATCGGCCATCCGTTTGTCTGCCAATAAATGGACAAAAACTATAGCCATCTGTTGGTTCAGTCCGATCGTGGGAAGAGGTTCGTCGGCGTCGAGGAACAGTTTGGTCGGCAGCAAGCTCTGTTGCAGATTGGAGTTGGACACAAGAAAAACGTGATTTGGTGCATTTTTGGTTCAGAATTAGACCTTATCTGGTGCATGCGGGTGCACGAAATTCTTAATGGGACCAACTACGTGTCATTAAACGATTGGCTCTCTGCAAATCTGGCTTTTGCAGAATGCCGGACCGAAGCGTTTCTCAAAATTAAAATATTATTTTTTAATATAATTTTTGTTTTAAAATTTAAAAAAGTTAAATTATCTTTTGTATTTTGTTTGGAGGTTTTAAAAAATTATAATAATTAAATGAAAAAGTTAAAATTTGAAATTGAAAAGTATTTATATTTAAATAGTATTTGAATGTTGATATTAAATGAAATAAGCTAAGGTGAGACTTTGGCCTCTTTGAACACAGAAATAGTTTTATCTCATCTCATCTCATCTCATTATTACAATTTTTTTTAAATTCTTATACAAAATATTATAAACAAGTCAACTTTTTCAAATTCTAAAATAATAATTATATTAAAAAATAATATTCTAATAAAATTTTATTCAATTTTACATAAAATCATCTCATCTCATCGCTTTCCAAACAAACTCTTTTTCTATAATACTTTGAGTTTGTGGGCTCAAACTTTTGTAATGGTTGATAATTTTCTTAATTTTTTTTTATATTTCCTTTTGGTATTAGAAAGGAGTAAGTATTTCTTTTGTATACGTTTTGTTTACTTGGGTTTTTGCCTATACTTGAGAATAAAATTTCTTGTTACTTACCAAAATAGAAATGTGAGATGAGATGACACCAACTCAACATCCAAACTGAGAATTAATTTAATCCAAAAGTCGTCATAACTACATTATTTAGTACAATTTTTTTTTTATAAGTAAAAATATTTTATATATCAAAAGGAGTAACAAATACACTAGACATCTACAAGAAAACATCTAACCCATACTAGCTAGCCCCAAATGACTAACTACAAATTTCTCAACTAGAGTAATTCTAGTATACAAATTTCATCGTCTAAGAGCATCTTCTTTACTTGCCTTACAAAATGGAAGAGTCAATACATATCACTTGCAAATGAAAACTCATTCAGTTTGTATTTGCAAGCAAAAGCAGAGGAAGTGTAAGCCATTGCGAACAAGCAAATGTAGGAAGTTGGTAATCATTTGAAATTCTTTTGAACTCTTTGGAGGGTCAATTTCACTAGCATACAGGCTGTGGGAAATTCTTAAACCTCACCCTCTAGCATGGTATTGATACTGAATGTGGCTAGCAAAAACATTGAGTTCCACTAAATTGAACTTGATGCAGCTATTTAGCATGGTTTGATGGTTTCTCTACACTTTGAAACAAAAGAAGATAAAGCATTAGACCTTTATATTTCTCTGTATTTGAAATGGAATAATGGAATCGCTGCTTAGAACATTCATCTTGTGAATCTGATTTTCTTGATAAATGAGTACATACTCTGTCCTGATGGAAAAGGAAATACTTTTTTTTCTAATTAATAAGAGATAGACATAGCCGAAGTACACAGGAGGTATTCAAGAGGAAATACCTACATACACTAACTGAAATTGACATAAAAAACTGAAGTAAATCCAGAAATTCTTCACCATTCATTACAATAGCCTTACCCCACAAACATAAAGTATTAAAGAAAAATACACCACATCAAACACAAGGGAAGCATTTTCCAAATGGCAGCAATACATTGTCTCCCATGTACATCTCTCTAACAAGCAAGTAGATCCACCACCTGCTTGGGCATCACTCAAGCTATACCCATCCTACCAAAAATTTCGTTCTACAAACTCTTAGCCACCTCACAATAAAGAAATAGGTGGTTTACTGATTCACCATCTTTCTTGCAAGTGGAACATCAATCTACAACGTAAAGTCCACACTTACTTAAATTTTCTATGGTCAAAATTTTATCAAGAGACAAATTTTAGATCAGTTCTAATTGCAAATAAATGCTTGAAGAGCAGATTTAAGATGGAGAAAGCTAGAGTTTTGATAAAATTAGACATGGAAAAAGCCTATGACCATATATGTTGGAATTTTCTTGATTATATGTTGAGGAGATTCGGCTTCAGAGTTAAGTGGCATTCCTGGATGAAGTTTTGTGTGATGACCCCTAAATTTCTGTTCTAGTGAATGGTAAATCAGTTGGTTTCTTTAGTAGTTCCCATGGTTTGAGGCAAGGTGACCCTATTTCCCCTTTTCTTTTTGTTATGTTTATGAATGCCTTGAGTAGAATGATAAAGAAAGCAGTTGAGTGTAATTTTCTGTCCAGTTTTGTGGTGGGTATGGAGAATTGGAATTGTTTAAAAATATCTCATTTATTATTTGTTGATGATATACTAATGTTTAGCGATTCCAAACTTGAAAAAAATACATGCTTTAAAAGCACTATTGCTGTGTTTTGAAGCTATTTCGGGGTTAAGAGTTAATTTATCAAAATCTAAAATTGTTCCTGTCGGTCCTATTCAAAATATTTCAAATTTGGCGAACATTTTGGGATGCAGAATCTCCTCTCTTCCTTTGAGGTATCTTGGACTTCCTTTGGGGGCTCCTTTCGAATCTATTAAAATTTGGGATGAGGTGATTGAAAAATTTGAGAGAAGGCTGGCTAGTTGGAAGATGATCTACTTGTCAAAGGGGGGAAGACTAACTCTTTTGAAAAGTACTTTATCTAACCTTCCCACTTACTTCATTTCTCTTTTTCCATTGTCGACAAGGGTTGAAAAAAGAATAGAGACTTTATTTCAAAATTTTTTATGGGGTGGTAATGGTGGGGAACCAAGGATTGTGTCAACCGCTGGACTACGGTGGGTTGGGAATCAAGGATTTGAAGGTTTTCAATAGAGCATTACTTGCTAATAGCTTTGGAGATATCATTTGGAAAGTAATGCTCTATGGAAAATTGTTATAGATGTGAAGTATGGAAATTTGAAGAGTGGATGGTTTTCTAAAGATATTAATGGTGCATATGGGGAGAGTTTGTAGAAATTTATTAGAAAAGATTGGGGTTCTTTTTCTCTTCATTGTAAATTTAAGGTGGGTGATGGGAAGAAGGCATTCTTTTGGCATGATTTATGGTGTGGGGAATCTTTCCTTAAACTAGATTTTCCAGCAATTTTCAGACTGGCCAGGAATGAAAATGCTACTGTTTGTGAGTCTTACAGTAGTAAATGATTGGGTGGAATGTTAATTTGATAAAGGAAGTAAATGATTGGGAAGTGGATGAAGTTAAAGCTCTACTGGACAGGCTTTATAGCTCAAAGCTGTTGATTGGTAGAGGATAGTTTGTTGTGGACCCCTACTGGAAATCTGAGGTTCTCAGTTTTTTCTTAATACAGATTGTTGATCAGACATAGAAGCTGTGTATTCCCCTAGAAAAAATATTTGGAAAGTGAAATTTCCTTCCAAAGTTGCTTTTTTCTATTGGGTGTCGTCTTTGGGCAAAGTGTTGACTAATGATAACCTTAGAAGAAGAGGAATGTTAACTGTTGATTGGTGTTTGATGTGTAAAAAGGATGAAGAATCAATTAATCATCTGTTTCTTCATTGTGAAGTGGCAAGATTCTTGTGGGAGGAGGTTTTCAAATGGTTAGGATTTCTTTGGGGCATGCCTAAAGATGTGATGAATGTGATAGATGGGTGGAAGTGCTTTAAGGGCAGCAAGATTGGCAAGAGTGTTTGGAAGATGATTCATCATTATCTTATGTGGTGCATATGTCTCGAAATGAATGGGAGATGCTTTGAAGATAAAGAACGCTCTATGGGAGATCTCAGGGATTTTTTTCTTTAGCACTTTGTGTAGTTGGGCCAAAGCTTTTGTAATGGAAGAAATTTGTTGATTTATGTAATAGCTTTTTGTAGTTTCTTTTTTGTTTGTGGAAAGATGTAAGTATTTCCTTTGTATACTACTTGTGTACTTGGGCTTATGAATCCATAGCAAGCTATCCTCTCTTCCTTGAACAATCTTCAACTAATATAATCTATTAATATATATATATATATATATATTGGAGATTATATTCACTTCCCAATCATGCACATTTCTCACAAAATCAAAATCCCATTGAGGACTATTATTCAAAAAAGAAAAGCGATCAGCCACGCTGCATCTTGGTGCCTTGCAATCCTGAAAAGTGAAGGGAAGACATTTTTGAGTGCTGAATCTCCACATCAAATGTCATGCCAAAAATGTATCCTTAATCCATCCCCCACTTGAAAGTTGACATGATTAACAAACTCCCCCCAACCCATTCAAATAGACTTCCACAATTCTAAATTCAAATGGAAAAAGAAGTACTCTAATCTCTAAAAATGTATCTGGAAAGAAAGAGATATAATACAAAGTGATTCATAATCCATCTGTTGACCTGCGGAAACATATACCTATGAAGAAGTTACACCTCTTTGTGTAATTTATGTTTTTGATTTATTATTGTCTTAAAGGGAAAACAGTGTGAAATGTCATAATCTTAACTCCTGTAAATGATGATTCTTCAGTTTTCCAGTTACATTCTCCGTTTCTGTAAGTGATGATTCTCCTTGCCTAGGTCAACACTTGAAGAATCATCACTTACAGAAACAAAGAACTTAAACTGTTATTTTTTCATGTTACTCTCAAAATAAATGAGAGCGGAACTTAATTTTTGATTTTTGTAATGTCTCAGTTTGGAGATGACCTACAGTTCAGAAAAAGATATTTTTAAGACAGTTAAAGTACTACGAGTATAAATATCATAATGAGTTGGAGAAAGGGAGGCCTAAGACTAAGTTTTCTAATTTAGTATATCGATGCCCATGGTGCCCTGGGAAATGTAAGCAAGATTACCTATTTGAGGAGCTTCTCCAACATGCTTCTGTTGTTATTACCTCACGGAGTAAGAGCACCAAAGAGAAAGCAAAGCACTTTGCTCTGAAGAGGTACATGGGAAAATATCTTGATGTGAAGATTCATTAAGAACTTGCCACTAAAACTGAATGTTCCAACAAGCCTCATGGTGATCAGGGATTTGTGTATCCTTGGAAGGGTATCATCGCAAATATTAAAACTGAATGGAAAGATGGGAAACATGTTGGTGAAAGTGAGACTAGACTCAGGGAGGTGTTGTCAAGGAAGGGGTTTAATCCTGTGAGGATCCATCCCATATTGTATCACTGGGGACATTCAGGTTGTGCGATTGCAGAGTTTGAAAGTGATTGGGTTGGTTTCAACAATGCCATGTCCATGGAGAAGAGTTTGAAGTCGATCATTGCGGGAAGAGGGACTACTACACAGCTAAAAATCTAGGAGATAAGTTGTTTGGATGGATGGCCTACAAGGATGACTATGACTCGATCGACCCTGTTGGTGAGTATCTTAGAAAAAGTGCAGATGTGAAAGTCATTCCTGGCAAAGAAGCAAAGATCAAAGAAAGACTAACTTAACAAATACCTTGGAGGTCCATAGTTTGCACCATAAACAGATCAAGAATGAATATCAGGAAACCAGTGCGTCTCTAAATAAGTTGATAGCGTAAAAGGTAGACAAGCTCAAGGCTTACAATGAAGGTATGTTTAAAATTTTGTGACTTTTGTATCTTTTATCACTACCATGATTTACAATAGTTTATCTTATGTTTTGATAAATGTTGTCAAAAATGAGAAAGATGCAACATAATACATGCAATCAACTTGAGAAGATTTACTTAGAGCATAAGAAGGTTTCACTTCATTTGGAGGCTAAAATAAAACAACTTGAGCAGCACGAGAAGCAATTGCTGCAGTGTGAGGTTCAGAATAAAATCGATAGGAGAAAACTTCGTGATGAGAAAAAAAATGGTAATTTAGTTTTATCTAGATTAGGATCAACATTTTGTTGTATATTGTTTTTTTTTTTTTAAATGAAGACTTACATTGATATAAAAAAGTAAATTGATCAAGCCTTGTTTTGGTGTTTTTGAAACGTGTCATTGGCATCCTCTGCCAAGTTATTTGTCATGTATTTTATTTCATCCAGATAGTTTGTGCATTTCTTGCAGTAAAAAGCATATTACTGCTATCAAATATCACAAAGGTGTATATAAAGTAAGGCATAAAAGAATTATATAAAATGTATGTTGAAACTTTATGTAATTGGTTATTACTTATATCTGATGTAGCATAATATTTTAAATTGAGTAAATAGAAGTGGTTTAACGATTGTTCTTGGCTCTTTTTTGGGCTAGTTTCTTCCTGCTGTGATAATTTGAGAAACTTTTACTTATTAAAAAAAAAAGAATTTGAGAAACTTTTATCACCCTTTTTTTTAGAATGAGAAGGCTGTTGTAGAGCAAAGGAAGGCATATGAGAATTTCTTGAAGTTGGCAGAGGAACAAAAGGTATGTTTTGGATTACGTGCCTTGAAATGGATCTTTGAAAAAATAGTATATTTTTTGTATGACACTGCTATAATTTCTAGAATTCTCAAGCCTTTTTTTGTGTTTGAGTGATGATGGCAGAAAGAAAATGAGAAACTTCGTAGAAAAACAATTGAACTTGAAAAGAAACTTCATGATAAATAGTCATTAGAGTTGGAGGTTGAGCGCATGAGAGGAGTGTTACAGGTCATGAAACACATGAATCTAATTATTGAAGATTTGAATGAGAAGAAAGAAGAATTGGATTGCATGGAACAACTGAACCAGGTTCTTATCATCAAGGACCGTACAACTAATGGTGAACTACAGGAGGCTCGTAAAGAGCTAATCGATGTATATGCCCCTTTTTTCAACTCATGTGAAGTGCTTGGGATGCTAATAATATGAGGATTAAAAATGCAGAACTGATTTTAGATAGACCAAGGTTATGTTTAGTTGAGATGTGAGGCAACAACTGTGGATTTAGTAAAGCAAAAATGACATCACATGTAGAAAGAATGAATGAGAAACTTAATTGAAATTGTAGAAAAAAGTTTAAATATTTTACCAACATGGCATCACATGTGAAAGCATAGTGGAGATGTTTTTAAATTATGTTCACGATTCAGGGTAATTTTGTTGAGCTTTGGATCCAATTTTTAGTTTTAGACTGTGTACTGTTAAAAGTTTTTTCAACACTTTGTTCCTTTGTATAGCTATTGATTTCAATGGACTAAACTTTTAATATTTTATTGTATCTACTTCTACTTCTTAACTAGCAATTGTCTCTTGTATATACCCCATGTACTTGGGCTATGCCTTTTATGTATTATCAAATATTATTTTTGTTTACCTACAAAAGAGAAATAACCTTCTTAGTAATTGCATTCCACTTGCATTGCAAAGCAGGTACTCCTTAGTTTAATTTGCAGAATAAGCAATGAGTTTCATTTTTTTCCTAAAGATGATGAACAAGTAATCTACCTAATAAAATAATTTTGCCTTTACATTCTCTGTTTATTTTTTACATTATAAACACACACTTGCCTTACAAGCCAATTATCAATGGGACATAAATTTGGACCTAGATTTGGATTTTTTTCAGACATGATTTTTATCTCCATGTTTTATTAAATACATCAATCATTGAATTTAGGACTAGTTATCGAGATTCTTCTATTTTTTTTCCTGAAAGTCACATCTTTTGTTTACTTTCATTATCATATTATGTAAGTGGAAGAATTAATCCACTTGTATGTCCATCTGCTAGCTCACAATTATATTTTGTAGAAGGAAGAATTGGTTTTCTGAGACATTTGGGACAGCATGGCTAAACATCTAAACTGTGTCATGGACCATTATCAGTGTTTTGTTTTGAACGCAAGGATACTGGTTCGCTAGGCATCAATTAGAGATGAGTCGACATCTTAGAGATTCTTATTTGGCTCTATGTATATGAGGAGAGAATGTGATGTGCTGATATATTGTTCTTGAACTTTGTAGGATCAACAATTTTTGTTTTTTGCTTAATTTTTTTATTGTTCTTATCTTTTTATTTTTTAATATGGAAATGCTTGTCCTTTGGCAGAAAGTCTAATTTCTTTGCTTCACAGGGATTGAGAAAAGCGATAGCTCATGCTAATATTGTTGTCAAGAGAATGGGCGAGCTTGACATCAAGCCATTCACCACTGAAACCAAAAGGAAATTTCCCAACAAAGAAGCAGCTGAGAAAGCTATAGTGCTGCGTTCACAATAGGAGGACTATCTTAGAGATCGTAGCTGGCATCCCTCTAAGTTCATCGCAGATGACAGAGGGAATATTGAGCTATGCCTATATGCGATAATGGAAATTTCAATCAGCCCACCTCAGTTTTTACTTATGCTGCTATAAAGGACGGCTCATATATTTGGTGTGAGTGATAGAAGATTTTTCCCTTGCCGTAACTTCATTAAGATTTGACTTAGGCTCTCTCAGCCCTGTAAATTTTCTACCATTTTCCTTTTTTGATATAGTGTGTTAGTGTTTCTCATACATTTCGATTAAAACTACATCATCCTAATATGTTTCCATTTAATTCATATAGTGGTTTGAGTTTGATGTTGCTGTACAGGAAGTAATGGATGAAGAAGATGAAAAGTTGAAGAATTTAAAGAATGAGTTTGGTCATGAAGTTTACACGGCAGTGACTACAGCCTTGAAGGAGTTGAATGAATATAGTCTAAGTGATAGGTACATTGTATCGGAGCTGTGGAATTTCAAAGAAGGAAAGAGAGCAACATTAGAGGAAGGAGTACTCCACATCCTGAAGAAGTGGAGAGATTGCTTAAAACAAAGGTTGTGCTGAAGGTATGCATTGTAAGTGCTAGGATAGAGAGTGTTCAACATGACATATACAGGTTACAATTTAAATGCTTTTTACTTGTTGGATTTTGTCTAGTTATGTAAGTACTAGTTATAAATCGGACAACCCCAGATAACAAGGGAGGAGACATTTGGTTTGTTTAGCAACCTCAATCAACGACAACCAATTTTCATGTCAAAATTGGTATTAGTTTGTCATTATGCAAGTCAGTCATCAGTGCCAGTACGTAGATATGCTGGTTGGCATCAAGTCATCTAGACTGTATTCTAATTAAGCTTCATCACACTTAATGTCCAACTTTATTTATTTATATTTTTTTGGAAGTAGGAAGTTTATTACACATGAAGTATACAAAAAAAGCCTAATGTCCAACTTTATTCTTGGCATATATGGCCATACAACCCATAATTTCAATTGTTATCATGTGTTATTTAGTATCTTCTGTTTCTCTCTCATCACTCAATTTTGACATTTTCACGTTATTTCTATTCTAATATATACATTTTTAGGATCTGTGACCGAAGCATCATCATTTACTGAAGCATAGCATATGTGGTGCTCCTAGAGGTTTAAATTATATTTTTGGCTGCTAATAGTCCGTCTCATGCATATCTGCACATAAGAACCTTTCAGAAAATTTTCTTTTAATTGATGTACTGCCTATATTTCTTGATAAAGAAAAAACTATAATTGATGGAGTACATTGGAAGATGTTTGTGTTCTTTAGTTTGGACTAGGCATTTCAATTTTACGGGTTATATAGACATGCACTCGCTTTCTAATTATATAAATCACTAAAAAATGATATTCATCATCTCTTTTCTTATCATTCTCTCATCATTCTATAAAATCAATTAGTTTACTATCTCATGTCTTGTGAGGGATTGCTTATAGGACGAACCATCATATTACTACAATTCTTCTCTGGTTGGTAAGCTCAACTTTGCACCCCACTAACATTTTCATCATTTAGAGTTTTTGGTTCCCTTTCTTCTGTTGATTATAAAACCGGTGCAGCATAAATTTTGTAGTCCATTTTGTGCTGCTTCACACGATTTATGCCCCAGAGAGAACCTTTTTGTAATGTCTTGTTGAATTTATTTGGTACTCACAGCTCGAGATTAATTTTCATCACTTTCATTTCAACTTAGCTAGGCATTAGGCACAATGGCATTAGCAGTAGGCATGCTGCATCGATATCTGATTCAAAGGCCTGTAGGTATAGGTTGAAATCCATAGTGGTAGCACTAGATATTTATTACATGTACTTACGCTCTTACTTTCATGTTTACTTACAAAATTTATTCTATTAATTTTCTTTTAAATTTCAAATTTTTTTAAATACATTTAGCATTTTTCAAAAAAAAAAAACTTCGTGATACATGACCTAACTATTGTAATCTATAAGACTTGATAGCAAAATGTAGAAGCATAGTGGAATGAGCAGCATTGTCGTAACAATTGACAAAGCAGGCCATACTTGGCCCGAAAATCCTAGAACTTAATGTCCTAAAACACTACTAAGTACTAAGAAAAAATGCACGAAAGAATCGATTTGAAAATTGTTTTCTCGTTGATTTATGTTGTCTTTTTGTCTATTGGCTACAAAATCGATAACACTAATCTCTCTTTCTCTTTCACAAACGGAATATGAGTAATGATTTTTTTTTTCCTTTTATTTTGTATCCTGTAACTAGCATTATGCGGCATTGTTATAATGGACAAGAACCAACCATGCATGTGAGGAGATCTCACTCTTAGAATTATGATTTTCTGGCTAATACATGGAAAGGAAAATGATTAAGCCGAAAAACAAAATTCTAGAGCGCTTTTCCATCCATTATTCCCTCTCCTCCTTTGAACTGTTTAAGCCACTTGGGGTTGGATGAGTTTTTCACAATATCTAGAGCACTTTTCCCATTCAGATGTTACTTGCATAGCGTGCGACAATCATTGTTGGTGGAATTGGAGCATGGCTATGGCTTAATCTTCAGCATGGTAAATTTATTAGACAAAAAAAAAAAAAAATTTAGCTTTTTAGGCATCTATTGACTCACATGTTGTTAAGGAAAGCATAACTTTTTACTTGGAGAAAAAAATACACCTTGAATTTGGACTTTAGAAGTAATAAGATAAGGGGAAAATTATGGATAAGCTCTAAAGAAATTCTTACAATGTGTCTTAAGACTTCCAAAAGGTATATTGTTAAGGAAGGCCTCCATACTGGCATTTTATAAATCATGGGTAACCAAAGATAAATTTATCAAACATTTCTGATATAAGGGTGATAGATTCCGTTTGAATAGTGAGATGCGATGAGATGGTTTTAGATTAAATTAAAAGTTGAATAAAATATTATTAAAATATTAATATTATTTTAGAATTTAAAAAATTTGAATTATTTATTGTATTTTGTGTGAAAATTTGAAAATATTATAATCATAAAATGAGATGAGTTGAGATATTTTTCAATATAAACATAAACATGGCCTAAGGGTTTTGCAGCATAGAGTATAGGAACAGGCAAATTATTTTGGATAAAATAAGAGAACTTGAAACTAATACAAAACGAATGTTGGCATCTTATAGCATGCAAATGTCAATTCCTATCACCTATTATGACAATGTTAAGGAGAGTGGATTGGATCCAAGTTCCAATTTAATTACGACGGAATTAATCAGGTAATTTCTTCTTATAGCATAATACTTGAACTAATCGAGTTCCTACCTACTTCGTAAATTTTCGATGTGTTGCGTCTGTTTATGGTCCATTAAATTTACAAACTCAGGTCTTATTTTCTTAAAAAAAAAATGTAAAAGCTTCCAACAAAGTAAACATCAAAAGTCATACAAGTTTACATAATGAGTAGGACTGCTCTGCTGCCTGGATGTACTCGCTACAAGTTATCGCCAGGCCAAAATCAACTTTTCATTTTTTTCAATTTCTTTATTCATATTTTTTTTTATCATATTAAAATATTTTTAAGAAATATAAAAAATATATTAAAATATTGATAGTCACTTCTTTAACAATTAAATAAAGAAAAAATTAAAAATTAAAAATAAACAAAATATATAAAATGTCAAAAATGAAATGTTAAAATAGTATTATTTTTACATAATACTTCCAACTTCAAAGAAAGATGAAACGTATTACATATTGATATTATACTCAAACACACGGTCTTGGAGTTTATGCTTCGACCTAAAATTTGGGCCTTGCCCAAGGTTGGCCTTCAAAGTAATGTAGTTTGGGTTGGCTAAACCAGGCAACCATCTGGGTCCATCATCTTTTTTCAAATTTTATTGATTTTTGTATTTAGCTAATGACTAAATAATGGTTGGACAAAAAGTTGAAATGGAAACGTTAAGATGAGATGTTTGGTCTAAGGCTCCATTTGGATTCGGAGATGAGTTGAGATCGTCTCAATTCATCTCAAACTCATCATTATACTTTTTCAAATTTTCATACAAAATATAAATCTTAATATAGTTTTTTTTTAATCTCAATTCAACTTTTTCCAAATATCAAAACAATAATAATAATATTTTATTTCAACTTTTAAAACTAATTTCAATTCATCTCATCTCAACTCCAAATCCAAACGGGACATTAGTTTAAAATGTATTTAGATAATTTTGAATAGATTTTTGTATTGACATTGGGTGCCAAAAAATATCATGACTAATCTCAAAGGCATGCAAATAAAGATGAGCACAACTGTAAAAACTTTCTAATGAATGACCTTTTTGAATTATATGCACTTAAAAAGTTGAAACGTTCCTTTAAAATGAAAAAATTGAAATTTATTTTCTTAAAACATTTCACCCATAACACCAAGCTTGCCATAATTGAAAAGAGGGACGAGAATTGAAAGAAGTTACAAACTCTTATGTTTTACGATTATTTACTACATCTAATCTAAAGGGGAATGACCTAAGTTATTGACCTTACTTTTGTTCATCCGGGCCAATCAAAACTTGGTCCAGTTTTAAAATTTTCTTTATTTTTCACTAGTTTTTACACTTTCACCAAAAAATTTAAGAAAATTACTCATCTTTTGAACTCGGATTCTTGGATCTGGAACCTAGATGAATAGACTTAATTGACACTTGATAGCCTAAAGTTCTTGCATCGATAAATCATGATCTATTACAACCATATTCAAGGGAAGAGGTTTGTATAACTTTGTTCCATATTCAAGGGTATTCCTCCTATATTTTTAAAAAAATATTGACATATAGTGGGGATGTTGTCAAAGCATTGATGTCTTGTCCTCATTTATGTAAGATACCTCATGAATTAAATGAGACATTTCTTTTTCTAATTATGAAGAAGGAAAAGGTTGTGGAGATTACTAATTATAAACCAATTAGCTTGTGTAATGTGATAAGTTATTTCTAACAGGCTGAAGTGTATTTTGCCACAAGTGATTGTTAAAAAGTGTTTTTGTTCTAGGTAGTCTTATTACTAACAATGTGTTGGTTGCATTTAAACCAATACATTCTATTCGAAAACGAATGAGAGGTGAAAGGGGTATTATTGAACCTTGATATGAGCAAGACTTATGATAAAGTAGAATGATGTTTTCTTGAAGAAATCATGCTTGAATTGGATTTTGATGCAAAATGAGTGAATACAGTGTTATCTTGTATTAATTCAATTCATATAAAATTTTACTTAATGGTACTATCATTTCTTGTTTTGGTGTATCGAGAGGATTGCGACAAGAGGATCCATTTTCTCCCTATTTATTTGTGCTATGTGCTATAGCCTTGTCTTCATTAATTAAAGATGTTGAACAATGACATTTGCTTAGAGATGTGAAAATTGTAATGGTGCATCAATCATTAGCCAATTGTTTTTATTGTTGTTGTTGATGATAGTTTGATGTTTTCTCAAGTTACAAAGTCTAAAAACGAGTGCCTCTACTAGCTTTTACGCATATATGAATATGTTTTCAGGCAGAAGCTAAATTTAGAAAAACATAGTTGCTATTTAATAGAAATGTGCGTCAAGAGGAAGTGAGTGATATTAAGTTAATTTAGGATGTACAATCTATCCAACATCATTGCAAAGTATTTGGGTCTTCCCTCGTTTGTTGGTTGAAACAAAAACCACACTTTCAGGGATCTGAAGACACATTTGGAATAAGCTACAAGGTTGGAAAGAGAAGTTACTTTCACAAGCTAGTACGGAAATCCTAATCAAGACAGTTGCATAGGCATTACTAATTTACATAATAAGTTGTTTTCAGTTATCTTAATTATTTTGCTAGTAATTAAAAAAGATGTTTGCTCAATTTTAGTGGGGTCAATGTGGTATGGAGTGGAAGATGCATTGGATAGGTTGGAAAAAATTGTGTACCGTACCTCAGAGTTTGAAAGTGGTATGGTTTTAAAAACTTAGAAATCTTTAATTTAGCATTGTTAGGAAACAAGGATGGAGCTTATGCATGATTCTACTATGTTGATTTTTCGAGTCTTTAAGGTGAAATATTTTCCTCATTCTACATTTTTTAAGTTGACTTTGGACTACAATCATTTCTATGTTTGGAAAAGTGTTTTTGTAGCTAAGAACATTCTCTCGTAGGGGTGTATTGGGAGAGAGGGGCGAGGTCATTGCATTAAAATTTGGCATGACAAATGGCTCAACAAATTAGTACCTTATCTCCTACTTGCTTGAACAAAATTTATAAGAAGATTCCACCATCAATGCCTTGTTTGATAGTGATTTTTGTAATTAGAATGAGGCCCTAATCAGAAATGTTTTTCCTCTACATGTTGCTAGATACTAATGATTCCTTTGACTTTGAGGATTAATGGTCAGGTAATCTTATGGATGCTAATGGTGAATAGTTGATGGCATTGAGTAGGAGGGAAGTGGGTGAGTTTGAAGTGGATGAGATTGAAACTCTAGCAGTTATATGGAGTTTAACATGATCATTCATCTAGGTATAACTAGTTCAATTTGAAAGATGACTCTCTCTATCATTGAAACTATAAATTCTAGAGAACCTTATTTTAATTTTGAGTCACTAGCTGGGTCATTTGATTATGAAAATCTAAATTCTGCTTAGAAGATTTCAGGATTATAAGGTTCTTAATATTAGTAGATAGTGTAATAAGGTAGCTCATTTACTTGCTTGTCATATTAGACTTGTGAAATATACAATCTAATGGTGGCATCAATATCCTGATTCTCTCGTGTCTCAAGTATTATTAGATGTTGCACTATGATTATATTATATTGTATATGTCTCATTTTGTATTTTATATGAATGAATTATGTTTCTTTTAGAATTTACTAGATACAAAAAAAAAAAAAAATCAACAAAGGAATCCCAGGCGTGGCACTTAGGTCCCATTTGATTTTACAAATTGTTTCAATCCATCTCATTTCAACATTCAAATACTAACACTTTTCAATTTTAAGTTTTTAGTATTTTTAACTTTCTCATCTAATAAGTATCTAATTATTATAACCTTTTCAAAATCCTAAATAAAACATAAAAAAAAATTATTTTTTTCAAACATCAAAATAAAAATAATAGAAAAAATTATATTTTAACAATATTTTAACTTTATAATATTTTATTTAATTTTTTGCTCTCATTTTTCTAGAATCTTATAAAATATTATATATCAAAATATTTCTTTATTATTTATAAATAGTTTTGCAACTATTAATAAATTTCTTAATAAATCTCATGTTATTTATTTTCTTTTTTTATTATTTATAAGAAATGTAACTTTCATTAATCAAAACAGAAGGATTACAAAATACAATATACCTAAACATCTTCAGATAAAAGAATTATAAGAGTATCCACATTATAATCGCTGGAACTTGCCAAGCATGCTTGACTAACTTGTGAGCTACCGAGTTGTCAAGACGTCTGACATGCCTCACTTCACAATTACAAAATTGGGTAAGTAGGGATTGCGCCTCTCTTACAATGTTGCCTAAACGAATCTATGGTTCTCTCATGTTATTTAATTGATCTACCACCAATAAAGCATCACTTTCCAGTATCAGGTCCCTTACATTGAGAGGGAGGCAAAGTTGTAATCCTCGAAACATCGTTATAACTTCAATCTCTGCAAAGTCTTGGATTGCTATCTCCTTGATGCTCACTGCCATTAGAAAGGATCCATGTTCATCACAGAGAATCACCTCTACTCCGGTGCTATGTTGGTTGAGAAAATAGCTCCATCGACCATCCCGCGCTGGGGGGTTACACCATCCCACTTTATGTTTGGCCACTTTTAGATGCCCTTGGTGTCACTGTTGGTGGGCACTAAGAAGGGACCAGGCATGGCTTAAAGCTTGGGTTGGTGATTGGCCTCTATCCTCATGAAGACTACCATCGAGAAAAGCTCCTTATCCTACTATGTCCCTCATTGGAATACGAGTTGAGCAACATCTGCAAAAGAGCCAATATTAGTAGAGGTATTGGTGAGAACTATTCCAAGAGTGGATAGTCTCGAGTAGTTCTTCCAAGCCTTGGCAAGGTAGGGGCAGAATATTGTAGCATGGGATATATATTCTATGGCTCGGTGACTGAAGGAGCATTCTAGATTCGAGATCACTTGTTTTTTTTTGTAATTCCATCGAGAGGGGAGACGATCGTTGCATGCTCACCACATAAGAATTTTTACTCGATGTGGGAGGCCAAGGCGCAAAATACCTTTCCACAGTTTCCTGTTATTGCCTTGTGTTGAGCTTTCGCCTTGTTCTGTTTTGAGCAGATGATACGATATCCAGACTTGGCTGAGTAGTTGCCATTCGACTCTTCCCCCCACAGTATAGTATCAAGTTAAATCTCCCCTAAAATGCACAATTTGGTAATCTCATTAATTATATGGGGCTGGAACAAGCTGTAAAGGCGGTGCAAGTCCCACTATTGGATTGCTGGGTCAATGAGCTTGCTTACTTTTCATGGTTGGTGGAGCATGCATGTCCATCTCTATATCACTAGGCCCATACCCCAGGATTCATCGATCTGCCCTAGCGTCAATTGACTCTTCATTTCCCAGATGTCATAAGTGAACTTCTTTCAAGACCTTAACGGCTTCCCATATGCCGCATCATGCATATGGATACTATCTTGGAATAAGTGGGAGTAGGTATAGTAGCGGACTTTGAAAACCCTTGCTAGCAAGGACGAAGGTTCCTGTAATAAGCATCGACTTTGTTTCACCAGTAAAGCCAGATTAAAATCTTAGAGGTTTTTGAAACCCATGCCCCATCTACTTTTGGTGTGCACATCTTGGACTAACTTATCCAATGTATCTTCTGTTTCTCCACCTTTTGCCCCCACCAAAATCAGGTCATTAGTTACTCTAGCTTCTGACACATCGAAATTGGAAAGCTTGATATAACTCATGGTGAAGGTGGGAATGTCTAATGCCACAACCTTGATAAGAATTTTCCTTTCCCCCCTAAGAGAGAAGTTGTTCCTTCTAATCCTAGAGTTTGTTCCAAAATTTACGTTGAATATCCATAAAGCATGCCTTTTTTGCTCAACCAAACGTAGTGAGAAGGCCCAGGTATTTATCATAGCTGGTGGTATGTTGGATACTCCAAAAGCTCGTATGCTATGTTGTTGAGCAGCACTCACATTCCTGCCAAAATTAGAGCGGACTTTTCCTTATTTACCTGTTGCCCAGATGCAATCTCGTAAATTTCCAGCAACCTTTGGATATTGGTACATTTTCGAATCATTGCTTTTTCAAATACAACATTGTCGTCGGCAAAAAGGAGATAATTCAAGCACTAGGTTCCTCGACAAATGCTCAATCCCAAGTGTGTTTTTGACCTTGTTGCAACATTAAGTAGAGAGATAAAACTCTTGGTGCACGTGAGGAAGAGGTATGGCAACAAGGGATCCCTTTGCCACAAATCTCGTGATGGTTGGATTTTGTCTGTGGGGGTGTCATTGATCAAAATGGAGTAGGAAACCGACCAAACACAGTTCATCATGAGCCTTACCCAACCTTTATCAAAACCCAAACGGAGCATGATCATTTCCAAAAAAGGCCACCCAACACGATTATAGGTCTTACTCATATCCAGTTTTAAGGACATGAAGCTTGACTTGCCTTGCCGCTTATGCTTGAGGTAATGGGCAACTTCTTGCGCAACGAGAATATTATCCATCATCAAACATCCCAAAACTATGGAAATCTGATATTATATGAGGGAGGATGCTCTTGAGCCAGTTGGCTAGTACTTCCGCCATGAGTTTGTAAATAACATTACAAAGACTTATTGGGTGGTAGTCAACTACACGAACATGTTCATGTTCAGATTTTTTTGGAATCAAAGTGATGAATGTGTGATTTAGAGAGTTAGGGAACGTACCAGAGTTGAGGGCTTGTATAACTGTTGTTGTGACTTTTTTTCCCACTGTTTTCCAATGTGTTTGGAAAAAAATTGGGGCCATGCCGTCGAGTTTGAGGGCCTTTGTTGGGTTCATTTGTTTGAGTGCTGCTAGTACCTCCTATCACATAAACTTCTGAGTGAGGAGCTGGTTCATTTCTAGAGTGACACGGCTATCCATTACAGCCGCACATTTGTCTCTATACTCCCTTGCCTGGTGTTGTGGAGTGGCAGCCGCACAGTCTTTTTAAAAGTTTCTTTATCAAAACGTTGATCCGTGAGTAGAGAAACGATGAGCATTTTTCCCCTTGCAACACTGTCTCCTCCACTATACTTTCATCAACACAAAGTTTCTCGCTTTCCTTTTTGAATAGTGACATGCGACTACATAACTTGTCTAAAGTTGTTTCCATTGAGATTTCTGATAGAAAGATAGCCTGCACTAGTTCTCTCAAGGCAGACGAGACCGTTGACCTAGAAGAAGTTTATGCTAAAAACTTTCAAAAGCTCCGCACTGGGACGGAGAGAGAAAAAGCCCAAGAACAAGGGATAATACCATGACCTATGCTTAGATCTTATGTTATTTCAATGTAACTAAAGGATGCTTTAGGTGTAGTTTAGATGATAAAAAATTAAAAGTTAAATAAAATATTATTATTATTTTAAAATTTTAAAAAATTAAATTATATATTATATTTTATATAAGAATGAAAAAACTTATAATAATGAAATAAACACTTATTTTATCCAAACAAAATCCAATTTTTTTTGTTTTTCACTGTCCGCTCCAACCGCCTACCCCTGCCCAGGCCCCTCAGTGCCCTCTCACCCACTTTCCTTGTTCGGAAAATTCTATTCTCCTGGCACACCTCCACGATGGTAGTATTTGAAATGACCAAAGAGAATATTTAAGGATCAGTCCGACTGTTTATTTGGCCTTGATAGCCCTTCATTCAGAACATGGCACATAAGCAAACATACTACAACAACTTGAAGCTTAGCACACCAGATCAAGGGCATCACCCTTGATTCATCCCTTTACCCTTCTCCTCTCTGCAAATTTCCTCACCCCTCTTTCCGTAATCTCACCCATCTCAGAAAGAGAGACTCAAATCGAAATCAAAAGTTGTTGAAGATTTAAAATTTAAACTGTAATCGATAAGCAATCACATTTGCAAATCAGTTTTTTGAATTTCAATTTTTGAGATTTTTTAATCGTAGCCTTCTTCTCAACAATTATTTTTCCTTTTTCTTCTTCGTTTCTTCTTGGTCGCTGCCAATTGTTGTTTCCAATAAAATCCATTAAACCTCATCTCTGAAATGAGAGTCCCATATATACTCTCGAATCCTCTTGATTGCTAGTGAGGAACCCGAAAAGGGATACAATCATGAGCTCGAAAAGCTCGTCGGTGGAGATATCAGAATGGTTGATAGAGGAGTCAAAGAAGATTGGTATCGTGGAGACGAAGTGAGTTCCGGAATGGAAGGATCAGATCACGATCAGAGGGCTTGCCATTAGTGCGCTGTTGGGGACCCTTTTCTGCATCATTGTACACAAGCTCAATCTAACGGTCGAGCTTGCCGTTAGTTTTTTTTTTAATTCAACTTTGAAATAAAGGTAAAGGGAAGGGTAGCAGGGGGTAAACGGTTATAGATGGAATCGGAGTAGCGAGCAGTGATGGTTGGTCTGCTGTAGAGCAATCGACCAGTTCTGTGGTGGTCGGGTTCTCCATCGATGCTCTGCTTCTCTCGCAAATCCATTCTAGGCTTTGTGGTTTGTGGGCAGTTTGAGTATTTTCTGCTTTGTTGTTTAATTAGAAGAGAAATGCTAGTCTCACTCCACTCCTAGATGTTCCCGCCTGATGTGGCATGCTCATGTGGTTGCCGCTTTAAAAAAAAATTAAAAAATTACTTTATCTTTTAAGCTCTCTAGTCTCTACCATCAGATCTCACCTTGTCTGCATGACTTCCCAAAGCGTCCTTCATTTCTTCCTAAACTTATTTTGCCTTCATCTCTTCCAAAAGTGTTGTTAATCTCTTCCAAAACTTATTTTACTTCCACCTCTGGATCATCACATCTCTTCACTTGTGTTTGACGCAAGGCATAATCCCTCTCTTCCCAGCAAGGTAGAAGCCCTTTCGCCCCTTACAATTTAAAATTTTTAGAAAATTGTTTTCCTTTTCTCTGCTTAGGTGCACAAAATCTGAAAGTTTATGACTTATTTTTCCGCCTAACCTTTTTCTTAGTTGTAAAATTCATAATTTTTTGTGTGTGCATAAATATATACGACATTTATATACTTCAAGAATTATAAGTTCATTGTTGCCACTTAAAAGTTTTTTTAGAAAAATCACATTTTGTAATTTTTATATGTTTCTCAGTAACCAAACAAAGGAGTTTCAGAAGAAAATCTCCAAAATAACAAAATACCAGTCTCGGAGAAGTTTTTTCCTCCTAACTGATCGAGAAAAGATGCAAAATAAGCTGGGCTGAGAGAGCTGCATGCTGGAAGACGATACCAGAAATTCAGTAGACCAGTGCCGGACAATCTTGAAACGTCGGTTAATGGACTACTGAAGCTGAATACTCTCACGGAAGGAGAACGAGGCCTACAAAGACGATTGGCTTTCTCCAACTTTTTTTTGCTTTTTATTTTATCTCTCTGTCTTCTGTTTTTTTTTTATTATTATGTGTCAGTAGACTTGTATTACACATCAGGCGGGAAAGGAATTCGGGAAAAGACGTAAGTGGCTGTAGAAGAACTCTTATTAGAAACATAAAAAACCAACTCACTGATTCAGAGATAATAAATGCGAGTTGCCAAACAATCCTATAATTCTAATCATGTTTCATTTTTAGATGATTTGTAATCTCAGTGTCAATGGTGAGGGTTGCGTTGGAATGAGAAGGAAGAGATGAGGTGCGAGCTTATGGAATCGCCCGACCTAAGTTAGTGAGTTCGGTGCAAGTAAATTTATTTCCTATTTCATGTAATATACGTCGTGCCATGCAAGAATATGAGGGCTGTTTATATGAGAATAATAGTCGGACCGGTCCTAAGCGTTACTCATAATAGGGACAAAAAGGTCATAAAATGTAGAGAAAATCTAATAGCTGGTCGGGCTTATAAATCACAATAAAGAGCCCTCCAATAGCAAACTGCCAAATGCTAAACACTCAATTTTTTGTGTGACAGCGCTACGCACAACCCAATTCCCTTCACCCCTTACCTTTCCCTCTCTTCCTTTCCTGCACAAAACGCAACCCAACATCCGTATTCTCCACTGTAAGAAAAATAAAGAAACCCATCTTCTTATTTTTAATAAAAATAATGATAATCGTAATAATTTTTTTTATTGGAATAATCGTAATAATTGATATGATCTACTTTTTCTCATTTCATCTCTTTGCACTGGAAGTTAAGAGCTTGAAGAAAATCTCGGAAAAGCTCCATACCCACAAAGGCCAAAGAAATTTTGGGACACCCCCTACTAGTAGGGAATCTTGAAATCCAACTTGTTTGATGTGACCTATTTTCATCTATAAATATTATTTCTAAATATTTTTCAATAATCCACAAATAATCTCTCATCTCCAAATCCAGACAATCCAATCCTAAATAAATCCACAGAGTTCATACATTTAAAAATAATACCATCACGTAGGGTCCACAATCTTCTCATCACAAGAATAAAAATATTCTACTAATACTTGAATCTAATAATGCTAAATAACATAACATCAAATCGTTAATTACAGTCTTCACTTCAACCAAAGGGTAACCGCTTATCCTGGTCCCAACATACTAGTTTTGGTCCTCAGTCGAGAACTCCACTTCATCTGAAATGTATATAGATAAGGGGTGAATTCATCCACAATTCAGTAAGCAAAGCACCTATACTAGTGTGTAAAACATGAGCATTTTTATTAAAACTCTTATGCATGTAATGGAAAAACTTTTATTCAAAGGAAACAACTCCAAAACTTATAAACCAACAAAAACTGAGCGAACCTTTATTTTTCATAAAGTATACACAAAACCAAAATTTCAAACCAAAATACTTTGGTACAAGTAACTGTAACATCTCATCTTATCAACATTCTAGAACATATACAATGTTTAACCCCGTGGTAGGATTGTACTATCTCTGTTAGCCAAATCAGGCGGTATCATATTATGAGACTTTCCCTTATTCGTTCTTGGAGTCCCGAATGTGCACATAGGAAAAAAAACACATAAAAGGATCACTTTGTTTCCAAAGTGATTGCACTCTTATCATATCATATCATGGTGGTACCAACCATATCACGTGAAACCATATACACATATCAGAACCATATCCAAAAACCAAGATCAACAGATAAGCATGCCAAAGATTTTCCATGAACATAACATATCAAACCACGTGATTTTCTTTTTCTTATCATTTTTAGATAAAAAGAAACAAATTAAAATATTTTATTTCACATATACAAAAAAACATTCCAAACCATGTTCGTCCATATGCATATCTTATAAACATGTTAAATGTTGCTCATGTCTACACATTTCATGTCAAAAGAAACTTTCTCTATTATATAAATTTCATGAGAAGATGCAGAAATATTTATATATTGAGGTTGTTTTTCCCATTTTTTTTTTAAAAGCATAATATGCACATTTTATAAAACCAACTTCAAACAAATTTTCTTTTTATACAAATCTAGGATAGAAGTCCCGCTTACCTGACTCCTGCAGCAAAATATCAAAACTTTGAGTCTGACCACTAAGAGTTTCGTCACCTATTCATAAAAATAATTTCCTTTATATTAATGACCACTTTGAAAGCTTAAATCTGAGAAATTATAAGCTAACTACGTTGCCTGCCTAAATTCATAATTTCTAGCAAACCATTGCCCAAGCAACCAGCCATGCAAAACTATTTAATAGCATTAAATACGCCTCCAACTAAAACAATCATTCTGGCCCACCACCAAATCATCTCAAGCATCACTCTGATAAAGCCAACCTAACCATAGGAACATCATTCATCTCCTTCCAATGTACTTATATATCAACACGACTAAAAATCTAAAATCTTACAAATAATTCCAACAAACGAAACAACAAACCAGTAAGCTCCATACAACTTCAAAAAAAAAAAAAAAACACCCCAGCAACCACATCATGCAATCCTTTCCAAAAACTTTCACGCTCCCGGAATTAATAAGCAACCCAACAATTATAGTATCATATACGTTCAACAAAATCAAACCCAACAATTATAGTATCATATATGTTCAACAACTATTTTCCATACCTACTAATTTTTCAGCAACTATTCATCATTTGAGCTCACTATGTATTTATCTCAATAACTCCAAAATACCATGAAAAAAATGATTTCTTAATTACATACAATCAGCCACCAAACAAAGTATTGTTATATGCGTTTCAACAAAACTTCACAAACCACAAAATTTCAGCACTCAATAATCATGTTCCTTCATCCTGTATCAACTCAAAACCATTGCTAAGCAACATATACAGAAATTTACCCAGCAAGAAAATGTCTACAAAATCCATGGGCAACCATCGAAAACTCTTCAAAACCGATCTAGTATTCACAAGAAATTACCTAGGATGAGCTCCCATCCAAAACTTATGAGTCCTACCTAAAGAGGAGAGCAAGCCGCACGAAACAGGGCAACAAACTACACAAAAAATAGAGGCCAAGAAGTCGAATTCTGCCTCTCCTATGCTCTGCTTCACCCACCGGAAACCCACAAATTATCAGTGATTAAAACCC
This sequence comes from Platycarya longipes, assembly GCA_036559045.1. NCBI lineage: Eukaryota > Viridiplantae > Streptophyta > Magnoliopsida > Fagales > Juglandaceae > Platycarya > Platycarya longipes. The sequence goes on from CM071801.1 coordinate 10,536,295, forward strand.
ACAATCATACCTTGCACGAATAGCAGAAATCGTTAAGAAGAAAATGAAGAATTTAGAAGACTTACCAATGGAAAGTGCAGATGAAAAGAACTCGGGGAAGTCGGCGGAGAGACCCAGGTAGGAAAATGTAGAGACTGTCGAGAGAGAGAGAGAGAGAGAGAGAGAGAGAGAGAGAGAGAGAGAGAGAGAGAGAGAGAGAGAGAGAGAGAGAGAGAGAGAGGGAAGCCGGTGAAAATGCAATTAACTTCCATCTGAAGAAGAAACCGTAGGCTACGTGGAGATTGGCGAGGGAAAAATGAAAATGGAGGTTGGTGATTTAGAAACCGTCGGGGCAAAGCAGAGGAAGAAAGGAGAAGAAAAGAGAAGAAAACGGAAAGAATTTAACCTGAAGAAGGAGACGACGCCGTTTGTATGTCCTGAGGTTGGGCTGAAGTAGTTCGGGCCTGGGCCGGGCGTGGCATGGATATGGGGCTAGACCGGGATTGGGCCCAGGTATTACAAATTCTCTAAAAGGCATTCAATCTCGCACAATCTCTGAAAGGTTTGGGAAATTTGGTTCATGGGTTTTGCTTGTATTGACTTTTGGGTTTCTGGTAGTTTGAGTTTTGGTGGGTGTGCTACTAATAAAAAAAAAAAAAGTTTTGGTGGGTGTATTTCGTTTTTTGGATCTGGTAATTGTGTTGCCTGCAGTTTAGCAATATAACTTTATTTATTAGATCATGACGATTCAAAACTCTCATCCTTGAGTGGTATTTTTTTAAATTTTATTTATTCTAAATTTCGTTTGATGCATATGAAATGATAAGTAGAAACTGCATAATGGGAAAAAAATATTGATATATAATATATTCTGAAATTGATAATGAACCTATTTGAAGAATCTAACTTTATAGACGAAGATGAAATGAGGAAGGACTTAGGAGACGAAGACGAAAAACCTAATAAGAAAACTGAATGTGGAGACGAAGACGAAAAGCCTAATAAGAAAACTGAATACCAAGACGAAGACGAAATGGACTGAGATGAACAAAGGAATCGCAAGAGCAACAATTCGAAATGGGCCTGCTTAGTTTCCGATTTTCTGTGGGTGTGTTTATTCTTTATTATATGTCATGTCTGATGTGGCAAGTGATTATTGGTAGGCTGTTTTTAAGCGGATATAAGCCCGACCGACTGGCAGCGTCTCCCTAAATTGTAATGTTGTGTCGTCTCTCCCCCGTGACCCAGCCTTCCTAGACAAACAACTTAAGCTTGCCGCAACCTCCGTTCGACGCGAGGTTTGGACGACGGCGACTCCTTCAGCTTGCCGCAACCCATCACTCGACGGATACTTCCTCATTGGACGGCAGTCGTTCTTCAGAACAAAACAACATATCACTCCAAGGCTAGGTCCCTCGTCGGCGATTTCCTCAAACCATACTAAACCATCAATCGACGGTGACTTCTTTAGTCTGGAGTAATCTGGGTACAAAGCACCCTTTTGAATGCCAAGTCATGAATATGCCACGGTGGTGATACTTCTATCACTTTCTCTAGTAATCACGTTTTGTAACCCAAATCTTGCTCATTTTATTTCCCAGGTTGTGTTTGTAACGCGAAGTCGAAAGCAAAGTTCGCGAGTTATCGTTCTGTACTCAAAGATGGTGAGTTAGGGTTTATAATCTTTTCCCTGTTAGGAAAAGCCATTGGGCTCTTGGTTGAGTGAGAGAAAGAAAGATAAAACGCTTCTACTGATTTGAAGATATCTCTTCTCATCTTCTTTCTTTCTTACTTCTTCTCTGTTTTTTTGTTTCAATTAATTTTTAATTGTGTGTATAAACTCTTAGAGGGTCAGGGTTTGTTCTGCGGTTTCATTAATGTTATATGGGTTTGTTGGATTCTTTTTGTTGTAATTGCAGTCAGATATAAGGAAGTGGTTCATGAAATCCCATGCCAAGGGCAGTGGTGGGGAATCAAAGCCTGCAAATCCTGCCCCAAGCAATTCGGAGACCCTGGTCGGTATACTAACATTTTTATATTCTGGTTGATAAAGCATATATGAGTGTGTATGGGGGTGTAAGCTTAATTTCAGCTTTATTGGAAAAAGGTAAAATGAGATATAATATTTTGTATAGTGTGTAAGGCTGCATTAAGCCTGAATTAACTTTTTGGTATCCGGGTTTTGGGTAAAAATTTGAATGATTGAATGAACTACCAACAGCTTGATATATTGTTATGCATTTAGCTGAAAAGGAAAGTTATATCTATTTATGCATGTCAACGTGCAAGTGTTAAGTAACGTATATTTAAGCTTGAAATTTTGCTTCCCATGGTCTAACATTTTTAAAAAAATGTTATAATCCCAACATTTCGGTGTCTCAAGTTTCTATCTGTGCAATGATCCTTTTGTAACTTGCTGCTGTTTTTTTTGTTACTTGAGGTGGGCTAGGGCTCAGTTTGTTTGTCAAGAAAACAAAGGAAATGAGAGGAGGTGATCATTTATTTGATTGGTTTCTTTAATTCCCTTGTGTTTGATAAATGAACAACTCAGCATGACTAAGCCTCATGGTTTTATTGTTTGTATTCAATGGAGGCTTTGTTTTTCCTTCTTGTCCAAACAATGGAAGTTGTAATCATTAGAATTAGTTTTGGTTCTTTGCCTTTCCTTTTCGTCTGACAATTTGATTTGCAAACAATTAGTCTGTAAATTGTTATATGAATACTCCAAGGGAATCGTTGTTGGGTTATTGTTTAGAGGAAGCATTTTTGCGTTATTGTTTGATATTAAGTAGTTGGAAATTAACTCCTAGGGGTTGGCTCAAGTAGAAAAGGCACCCATGAGATTAGTCGGGACTTTGTTTTTAGACACTTGGTACTGATAAAAAAAAATTAAGTAGCTGGGTATAGAAGGTATTGGTTACGTATGGTTTTGCTACACTTGAAGGTTGTTAGACAATTAAATTAATTTTTTTTATCGATAAACAAAATTTTATTGATCATAAGAATAGGCAAAAACCTAGGTATACGGGACATAAGTAAGAGCATCGCCTAAGTGTGCTAGTTCAGTGATGTAAGAAATTCATGGAAATTTATTATATTGAAATCAATTACAACCGACCAATGGAATAGATTATTGAAAAACAAATTCCTAAGCTCTTCCATTGACCACTTTTGATCTTCGAAGCTTTTGCCGTTCCTTTCCGTCCAAATGCACCACCATAAACATATGGGGAACATCTTCGATATTGCTGCAATATGACAATCAATCTGAAGACCTCTCCAAGAAGTTAGGAGATCGATCACCCTTTTCGGCATTACCCAAGTTAGTCACACCTGAGTGAAGAAGTCATTTCATAAGTTCATTGTAATCTTGCAATGAAGTGATAAATGATCAATGAAATCCCCACTCTTTTTGCACATCATCACTCCATGACAATGAATCGAAGTTTCCTGAAATATTCAAATGTCAGTATCTTTCCAAGGAAGTTGTCCATACAAAGAAGAGTGCCTTTAAGGGTGTCTTTGTCTTCCAAATACTTTTCCATGGGAATGGATTTGTATTTTGTGTGTTTATGGCTAGATAGAAGGAGTGGACTGTGAACTCGCCTTTCTTGGAGTGAGCCCTTAGGGGTGGTTCAAGTGGTAAAGACATTCGTCTTGGTGGTATGCTCCATCTAAGGTCTAAAGTTCGAATCCTCTTGGGTGCAAATAATCTCTAAGGGCCATCAGATTGAGAGATTTTTTTCCTTAAATTACTTGAGATTCACTTGGTGGAAAATCTGTGCCGAAGGTCTATGCACTTGGGAGGTTTTCAGAATACTGGACATAGATTGGGTTATGCCAGAATCGGTGGTGGATACTCTGGCATGTTGGATTACAACCCGTGGTTTGCAACCAATCAAGGCAATATGGAAGATGATTCCTATCTGTATCATGTGGTGTTTATGCCAGGAGTGCAATGAACAAACATTCGAAGACAAGGAAAGATCACTAGAGGAGGAGCTTTAAGTTTTCTTTTTTAGAACTCTATGTACTTGGGTCATTGCCGTGGACTTAATGGCATGGATCTACATGATTTTCTTACTTCTAGTGTCTCTTTTTAGAAAGGACATATATACTTTGTAATTGGCTTTTGTCCATTCTTTGATTAATAATATTTGTTTTCTTAAAAAAAAAAGGTCTATGCACTTAGGATTAGTCGAGACGTTGTTTTTAGACACTTGGTGCCAACAAAAAAAAATTCCCTTTCTTGAAGTGACTTTGAAAGATCTTGTCATCAACTTCCCCCCTCATGTGACTCGAGTATATGAGGTCATAAAACTCCAAAATTGTGCCGGCTTCCCAATCACGTGCAGTTTGAAAGAAAGTAATATTCAATTGAGGTGCACCATTTGATGTAAGCTAAAGGTCTGCAATCAAGGATTCTTTCATTCTTGCTGTACCTTAGACTTCTGGATAAATTTCCTTGAGTGGACATGTAGCCACACCATATGTCATGGCAAAATTTGATTTTGAATCTGTCATCCACCTCAAAGCGAGTATTTCTAAAGTGTGCATCCCATCCTCTTTTTATGTGCTTCCAAAGCTCTACCCCATATGGCACACTTACCTCATTTGAACACATAAAAGTGTGTTGGAAATTAGATTATATAAAAAATTTGCAACAAAGCGCTTTTAAGTGAAAAGAGTAAACTGCGAAGGATGAAGTGCTTTGCTTACCAAAAGCAAAGCGAGCACAAAAAAGTCTGCTTTAGTATTTTTGTTTTTTTTTTGAAAAAAAAATGTAAATATCTATTCAACACAGAAAATGATGTAAACAAATATTCTCAAGTATTAGTTGGTATTGAAGATCATTTATGTACCATAGCCCTACTCTTTTTTCCATTTTATTCTTGCCAAGTGTACTATAACACCATATGTTGTCATATGTGGTGTATATGCTCAGAATCTGATGTCATAGTCCAAGTTGGCTTTCTGGGTGGTGTGTATGTGGTGTATAGCCATACTTGATTGCTTATGTTAGCGTAGAATCAAAAGCTGCATTTTGTGAGAGTTTTTGGTTATGGCATTTTTTTTAACTTGGCAATAAAAAAACACATTGATTTCCATTTTATTGTGGGTATCAGGTACCATAAAATTGTATACTCTAAAAATAAATCATAGATATAATTAAAAAAAAAAAGTAAAGCACAAGTGAATTATATGAAATACCATGTTTAAAGTTTTATGTAAATAGATTATTGCTTGATTGTCATGTTGTGTAATACTCTAATAACTTGATTTAAGAGATTAAACATATTGCCATCTTACTTTTTAAACCTGTTTTCATTGTATTTTATGTTTTTTTTTTTTTTTTGTTGGCATTCATAATTTTCAAAATGTGCAAATTATTTCAGTCAGGCACATGCTTACGCCTAGTGCCTAGACTCTAGACAGTGTTTGTGCTTAAGTCCACCTAGCTTTTTCACCAACATTGAACTAGATTTGACTTTCTTCTATTCTCTCCCTTTCTTTACTTGTCTTGAAGGAGGTGTAGTAAATTGATGACATATCTGCTTATGTACATCAATCATGGTGAATGCAGGTACATGGAGGCCAAGAAAGTTCAGGCAGGAGGAGAACTAGCAAGTATTTTGCAACTGACGAACTAAAGCCAGAAGACGAGGAGGAAAAAAAGGAACTTCCAGTAAAAAGAAAGACTCAAAAGGATAGCATTGAATCATTGAAACCCATGCCCTCTAAAAAAACTCATAAAGTTGAAGATGATGATGACGACTTTCTCTTGCCTAGTTCAAGGAAAAATTTGGTTGATGCGACTCCTAGCAAGAAGCTGAAGAGTGGATTGGGTAGGGGAATTTCACAGAAACCTTTGGCTGTTGAAGAAAGTGATGAGGAAGATGAGAAAGATACGGAAACTCAAAAGTCTGGTGGAAGGGGTCGTGGTAGAAGAGGTTCATCAGCAGCACCGGCTGGTGGAAGAGGCAGAGGTGGGGGACGGGATGGATTTATGAACTTTGGAGAGAGGAAAGATCCCCCTCATAAAGGAGAAAAGGTGAAAAAATGTTAAATTTTATTTTATTAATTAATTCATAGGATTGTACTATTCTCAATGTTGGTACCAAAATCTTTCTTTGTGCATCAGGAAGTCCCCGAGGGTGCTTCCAATTGCTTAGCTGGTTTAACTTTTGTAATTAGTGGAACACTTGACAGGTATATCTTTTCATCTTTATCATGATTTTTACATGCTAACCTTTTATGGAATTAAACATGATAATTCTTTACTTTTTTTCTCTTTGTGGTTTAGATAACCATTTTTTTAGTATGATACCATCAGTCTTTTAATGTTTGAACGTTTTATCACGAGGATGAACTTTACTTTCTTGATGACATCTCATGATTGGATGGGTGCCTTAGCCAGTGATTGATTTGCTTCCTTTTGTTGTCTTGGTTTAACGGCCTTCTTGAATTTGAATATGTAATTTTTAAGAACCCTTATAGAATTTTGTGTCCCTGACCTCTACTTTCTTTATAAAAGTCCTATTTAAAAAGATCATATTTTGCTCCAAAATGTTAAAAATAACTGTTGCTTTTAAATTTCATAATTCTTTGTGATTTTTATTTCATCTGTGACATTGGCCTAGTTGTGGTGATCACTTATGTCATTTGCAATTGTTATATTTTGGTGGCTTGAGATTGTGTACTGAAGTTTGACTTTTACAGTCTGGAGCGCGAAGAAGCAGAAGATTTGATTAAAAGACATGGTGGTCGTGTCACTGGAGCTGTCAGCAAGAAAACAGTTATCTCATACTTTTATCTTGTTTATGCTTGGATTGGCATAGCACTACCAGCTTGTGATAAATATCTTCTGTTTGCAGAATTATCTTTTATGTGATGAAGATATTGGAGGACGGAAGTCTGCTAAAGCCAAAGAGCTAGGGTTTGTAGTCTAAGATCCATACATGTAGATTTGCGTATGCATTCCTTCTTTTGTTATACTTGAACAATTTATTGGCTTTTCAAATTCTTATACAGTACTGCATTGCTCACTGAGGATGGGTTGTTTGATATGATCCGTGCATCAAAGCCTGCACAAGAAGAATCAAAGAGGCTGGTACATAAGGCTGCACCGTTACCAAAGAAAAGTCCACAGAAAACAGAAGCAAACAGTATGCCCCATCTTTTTTTCTTGTATTTTTGTAACAATAAAATTGTTGTAGCATATCTTATAAAAAAATCATTGTAACATTAGATGAATATCTCATTGGTTTGTATCTAACTAGTGCTCTGGGTCCAGGGTATTGATCAAAAGCCTTCATTTCTAGGGTTTATAATAACACACACTCACACACACAAAACATCCACTACATTTTGTTTCATCATGTGTAAAACAATGCTTGTAAATTGACATTTGTAAGGGAAATCTGAAGGTGGCATAGAGATCTGAACATTTAAGAATAGCATAAGCTTATATGATTTTGTTATGTTTCAATTGATTGATGATTCTCCCGCCATGAGACCTTTTTCTTATGCAATTGTCTTTGGAGGCTGGGCATTGATGACTTACTTACCTTCAGAGGCTTATCTCTTCATTGAACTAAAGTCTCACAATTACAAAAGTGAAAACTATCTTTTTAGCAAAGACCATATTTGTCACTTCTGATAAATGGCTTTTGTTGTGTTTCAGAATGTATGCTTTTGTTTTAATTGAATCATAGGAAAATGTGACATCAGAATGCATTTCTTTGGTTCATTGGAGTTTTCAATGCCATTGTTAAAGATCAGCCATATGTGAAACCAATTGGTGTTCATTAACTGTGATATACTTATATATCTTTCCTTATGGATTGTACTTGCTTGCAAGATAGCCTGACCTTTACAATTTTGGAAGCAATGGATGCCACATTCAGTTCTTACTGTTTTAACCATGTAATTGCATTATTCCTTGATTTCTTCTTGCATGTGTTGGAATTTGGTTACTATAGAAGATAGTGTCAGCAATTCCATGGAAATGAAAGCCAACAGAGGATTGACCCCAAGGGCATCTCCGGCTAAGCGAAAAAATCAAACTGTTGAGAAAAATACTTTGACATGGGCAGAAAAGTATAGGCCGAAGATCCCAAATGAGATTGTTGGAAATCAGTCGCTGGTATTTGTCTCAGTTTCCATCTTTTTGCCATTGCATTCGGAATTAAATCTATCTTAAGGATCTCCTATGTGTTGATGTGCAGGTTAGGCAGCTTCATGACTGGTTGGCACATTGGAAGGAGCAATTTCTTGATACTGGAACTAATAAAAAAGGCAAAAAACAAAATGATTCTGGTGCCAAAAAAGCTGTCCTCTTGAGTGGAACACCTGGCATTGGAAAAACAACTTCAGCAAAGTTGGTCAGTCGGATGCTCGGTTTCCAGGCAATAGAGGTGGCATGATGTTATACGAAGTCGAATATTTCTAAAATGATCATTGGTTCATTGCGAAATAATAGCATGTTCTTTCACCTGCCCTCACGTTCTCCCTTACATGTCATCTAGGTAAATGCTAGTGACAGTCGTGGGAAGGCTGATGCCAAAATTGAGAAAGGAATTGGTGGAAGCAATGCAAATTCTGTAAAGGAACTTGTCAGCAATGAGGCCCTGAGTGTTAACATAGATCGGTTGGTCAAAAGTACTTATAATATCTCATAGAAGTTCCTAGAATTAAATTGTTTTAATATTCTGCTGAAGTTACATCATTTAATTTCAGCTCAAAGCATCCAAAAACTGTACTGATTATGGATGAGGTTGATGGGATGTCTGCTGGAGATAGGGGTGGGATTGCTGACCTTATTGCTAGCATCAAAATTTCCAAAATTCCAATTATCTGCATTTGCAATGACCGATACAGTCAGAAACTGAAAAGTCTTGTTAACTACTGTTTGCTTCTTAGCTTTCGGAAACCTACAAAACAACAGGTTTAGTATGCTGATTCTGTTATTGTTCTCTTTTTTGTACTTTTTTTATTACTTGTGAAGTCTATTTGGTGAATTTAATGCTTAGAAGACTAGGTTAGTCAGATAACCAAAATACACATTCCAAGTTCTGTTTAGGTGTTTTTTTTTTTTGATAAGTAAGAAGTTTATTGATTCACGTAAATAGGCAATGCCAAGAATACAGGAAGTATACAAGAAACAACCTAGTTACAAGCTACGTGCTAAGGAAAGTAGTGCAAAAGTCGCTAAAGGACATTCCATTTAATACAATAGAAGAAGCCCAAAGAAGTAAGTGTGGTAAAAAAAGGCCTTAAAACCAGGCTGAGAGCGTTCTTTTTTTTTTTTAAAACATCGACCATTTCTTTCAATACATGTGCACCACATTAGACATAGGGGAACCATCTTCCAAATAGCGGCAATGTGACGGTGACCCCGAATCCCTCTCCAACATGATAGTAGGTCTATCACCCTCCTAGGCATAACCCATGCAACACCAAGCCTAGTAAAGATGCCATCCCATAGTGCCTAGATAGCTTCACAATGTAAGAGTAGGTGATTCGCTGATTCACTATTGTGTTTACATATGAAGCACCAATTTGTGAGGATGAGGCCGCGATTTCTTAGCTTGTTGATAGTTAAAATTTTCCCATGAGATGCCAACCAGCCAAAGAAAGCAACTATGAATGGAGCATTGCTCCTCCAAATGCTCTTCCAAGGGAAGGTAGTTGGTGGGGGAGTCGTCAAAACCTTGTAGCAAGAGCGTACTGAAAATGTCTTCTTCCTTGAGTGGATCCAAAGTAATTTGTCCTCCCTGCCTACGCGCACTTTCAGCGCATATAACACGTAGAAATCAGCAATGTCGTGCACCTCCCAATCCTGGACAGTTTTAGAAAAGTTCACTGACTAAGGAAGAGAGTTAGGGGAGATGCTCAGATTATCAACCACCGAAGCATCCTTGTCTATAGCGATCCTACAGAGGGAAGAATAAGTATTTTTCAAAGCCACCTCACCGCACTAAGTGTTATGCCAAAACATGATAGTGTGCCCTTTCCCACCTCAAATCTGGAGTTGCCGAGCATATCATTCCAACCATTCCGAATGAATTTCCAAACCCCTACCCCATAGGCCCCTCTTACTGAATTAGAGCACCAACCTCCCCAAGTAGATTGATATTTAATATCGATAATGCTTCTCCAGAAAGCATCCTCCTCCTGATGGTAACACCAAAGCCACTTACCAAGAAGAGCCTTGTTAAAAGATCTCAATTTTCTGACCCCCAGCCACTGCAAGACAAAGGAGTGCAAACTTTCTCCCATTTAATCAAGTGGAATTTTTTCTCCTCTTCAACACCTCTCCACAAGAAATCACGGAAAATCTTTCTCCAGTCTATTTGCCACCCTTGTAGGCAAGGGAAAAAAGGATAGAAAGTATGGAGGGAGATTAGATAAAGTACTTTTAATAAGAGTGATTCTACCACTTTTTGACAAGTAAATTCTCTTCCAACCTGCCAGTTTGCTTTCAATTTTCTCAACAATCCCATCCCACATAACCGATTTATGAAAAGCCCCCAAGGGAAGGCCAAAATACTTCATAGGCAAGGAAGATACCTTGCAGCCCATGATGGCAGCCACATCACTTGAGTTAGAAACCGGGTCAATTGGAACTATTTCAGAGTTGGATAAGTTCACTTTGAGACCAGAGACAGGTTCAAAACTTAAAAGAAGAGATATCAAGGAACGAATCTGATCAGGATCTGTTTACTTTGGATGGGCCTTTTTGGGCAAGCCTGTGTCATGGACTCATGGTCTAATAAATGTATTTACTGTTATATGCGGATATAATACTCTGATTTTGTGGACAACTATGAAAAAATAGGTGCAGAGACAAATTAAAAGCCAGGGCTTATTTTGGGGTTGGGTTTTTTTGGGGGGACGGAGGACGGACTCTTGAACCATGTTTATTTCTAGAATATGTCTTGCGGGATCTAATGCAGTTACATTTGTTGTTGTTACATAAGTAGCCCGTTGATACCAAAATGTAACTTCGAATGACATTTGGATTACTTCACTTTGAGTCACAAATGCTTTTTTTAGTTTTGAAGTTGACAAAATGTCTTGAGCTTGAAGGAATATATTTCTTACTCTTGACATTATCTCTATCATTAATGATAAAATTTTAAAATTTGCCAGATTTTGCATCCTTTTTTATAAGTAAAGCATCCTTTTTATCATTAATGATTAAAATCCCTAGATTTTGCATCTTATCTGCAGCTGTGATATTTTCTGATTACAAGATTATTGTGCATCTTTTGACGCAATCTCCATTCATGCTATAGAATTGGTTGAAGTCATGGATAATGAGAACCTGGTTGGTGTCATATAAAAAGAACAGATGAATATTCTCTTGGCCTCTCTAATTTGGTGGTATTTTAATTTGGCCCCTGTTACTCATCTTATCATTCTAATCCTTCATAATTTTGAATACGTTGAGCGACTTCAATTTCTGACAACAGAGCAACTGAGATAGGACTTTATCATACTCAAACATTTATTATTATTATTATTATTATGTTGCATATTTATCTGTGGCATTAGTGTGCTAACTTGTCTGCCCTTTGTCACACATTTTCTCTACATATCTTTCTTTTTCTTTTTTATTTATATTGGTGGTTAACTCTTCCACATTCTAGATATGCTTCCTTTTCCCTTTTGTTCTATTTGTTTCCTTCTCATCTTTCCTGTGGGTCTGTGTCGGGCTGTTGGAATAAGATCCAACATTTAGTTAAGTTTTCTTTCTTTCTTTATTTATTTAGAAAAAAATCATGGTGGGCTTTGCGGATTAATGCCTGCAGTGAGTAGCTCCCCCCAGCATTACAAACACTCAAGTTTGCTCCCATAATTACACTCACTTAGTTTCCTCCCATAATTACGCCGATATATGACCCTTTCAAAAAGAAATATAAGGATCATTTTTTGCTGCTTCACTACCGTAGCTCAGCGCAAAGTAACATCAACAGAAAAAAATTTTCCATGGTGGCCATGGCCTATTCAAAAAAGAAATATAAAAAAATACTCCCTACTTCCCTTTTCCTTCTCTCTTCTCCACTTTTTTTTAGCTTTCATGTCCTGCCAAACCCTTTATAATAGACTCTGCTTGGGTCTTGTTTAAGTAAAAAGATTTTTTGAAGTGTATGATGTTTGGTGTAAAAAATCAATTTATACTATGCTTGACCCGCATGACAATAATCCATTCCCTAGGAAGGCTATTTGGCTGAACAAGGCACCTTTGAGGTCACTTTTTTTTTTTTGGTTTTTGCATGGGCAGTTGGTTTCGGGAAGACCTTTAACTTGGATAATTTTTTTTTTTTGAAAAGTAAGAGGTAAATTTTATTGATAGAAATGGAATAGGCATAGTCTATGTATACATGGAGTATACAAAAGAACACCTAGTACATTCTATGAGGGGTTAAAGAAAGAAAGAAAGAAAATCATAAACATTGTCCCCATTTAAAACAATAGCAGAGAACCAAAGCAATAAAGTGTGGAGAAAGTAATTCTTCAGCTCCACCATAGTGCGTTCCTTGTCTTCAAAGCAACGAGCATTCATTTCCGACCAAATGCACCACATGAGACAGCGGAATCATCTTCCACGCTGCTGCCACTTGAGGGCAACCTTGCATCTTTCTCCAACAACTCAACAAATCCACCACCCTTAGAGGCATGACCCAAGCAATTTCCACTCTTTGGAAGATCTCAGTCCTCAACATTCTTGAGACCTCACAATGTAGTAAGAGATGATCCACGGATTCGCCGTCCTTCTTGCACAAGTAACACCAATCCATCACTATGCAACCCCTCTTCCTCAAGTTGTCCATAGTTAAGAGTTTTTCCAAAGGCGGCGCTCCATACAAAGAAAGCTACCTTGGAGGGCACCCGAGATTGCCAAATTCTCTTCCAAGGGAATGGAGAATAGTCTTGAGTTGACAATATTTTGTAATATGCCTTAATTGTGCATGTCTTGTGATTGTTGGACCTTCACTTTAACCTGTTATGCCGTGTTGAGGTGTTCCCTATGGAATAGAGTAGGCTAAGAAAGTCAAATACAGTAGCAAGTTCCCAATCATAGAAATTCCCAATAAAGAGAATATTCCATTGATGAGAGCTGAGGGAAAGAAGTCGCATATCTGCCACTAAAGCCTCCTTGTTGGCAGCAATATGATAGAGGGCCGGAAAAGCCCTCTCCAATGCACTATCTCCACGCCACACGTCTTTCCAAAAACTTATTCAATTACCTTCACCTGCCACAAATCGAATATGATTTTCAAAGCATGGCCACCCCTTCCTTATACACTTCCATAAGCCCACCTCATAGCCCCCCCCCTAAGTTCCTTAGAACACCAACCTCCCAAACAACACCATGCCTAGCATCAATAATATCCCTCCATAATGCCCCCCTCTCGGAGTGATATTGCCAAAGCCATTTCCCCAATAGAGCCTTATTAAAAATTCTGAAATTACACACTCCCAACCCCCTACATCATTGGAGCACATACGGTCTTCCATCTAACCAAATGAAATTTCTTCTCTTCACCCAACCATTTCCATAAGAATGCCCTAAAAAGTTTCTCAATCTTGGTTATCACCCCGGCATGCATAGGAAATAAGGATAAAAAATAAGTTGGAAGGTTAGAAAGAGCTCTTGATAAGGGTGAGACAGCCCTTTTTTGAGAGATAAATCCGTTTCCAACCTGCCAACCTCTTCTCCACCACCCCATCCCATATGGCTCTGACCTTGAAAGTAGCTCCCAGCGGAAGGCCCAAGTATTTCATAGGCAAAGAGGATACCTTGCAATCCAGTAAACTTGTTAGACCGAGAATATTAGGGACTGCACCCACCAAAACCATATTGGATTTTCCAAGATTCACCTTGAGTCCCGAGACTGCTTTAAAACAAAGTAGGAGTGCTCGTAATGATTGGATCTGGTTGGTATTCGCTTCACAGAACAATAGCGTCTCATCTGCAAATAAAATATGTGAGATGATAATAGGGCTAGTATCATTATCCATGGGGAAACCAGATAAGAATCCTCCATCCACAGCAGCCTTCATCAGACGGCTGAGCGCCTCTATAACTATGACAAAAAGGAGAGGAGATAAGAGGTCTCCTTGCCATAGACTCTGAGTGCTATCAAAGAAACTCGCTAGGGTGCCGTTCACTAGAATTGAGAATCGAGCAGTGGGGATGCAATGCTGCATCCAAGAGATCCACCTAACACCGAAACCACACCTTCCAAGCAAATATAATAGGAAATCCCAGTTTACATGATCATAGGTTTTCTCCATATCAAGCTTTCAAATAATACTTGAATAATTCAAAGAAAATAAATATTGTTGTGATGGATTGGTGTGTAGGACTGGAAAATCAATAGACAATCTATTGTTTTATTTTGAGGTGACTAGTGCTCTTTTCTATTTATTCGGTTTAGATTGGGTTATGCCTTCTAGTGTGTTGAATCTTTTGGGCATGTTGGAAAGGGAAGTTTACTTGTCCATAGAGCAAAGCATAGTGGAAGATTATGCCAGTTTGTTGGTTATAATATCTATATGGAGAGAGAAAGGATCAGAGCTTTGAGGATAATTAAAGATTTCTTCCTTAAAACCCTTTATCACTGGATGTGTGATCATATTCATTTTTCATTTTCAACTTTGAATTGATCTCCGAGCAATGTAAAATTGCAAGAATACCACAAAATGTGGAGAGAAAGGGAAAGATAAACTCCCAAATAAACTTGTAACTTGGAGACAAAGTACTGTACTTGGAGACAAAGTACTTACATGTTTCTCACTCGGAGGAAGCAATAGTGGAAGCCTATCTGTGTCGCTTTTTTATAAGTTTTGCCTAAAGATATATTTTATCAAAGAATACATGAAGTCCATCAATGTGAAATCAATTTCATACTTGATATTGGGCATGCCTCGACTCTGATGTATGCATGCAGGTGTGCCTGGATGCACATGATTGTGATAAAAAATGAGCTATTTGTCTTTGTTGACTGTGATTTGTTTACATTCTAAACCCACTACTGTAGATTAGGGATGGTACTAATACTAATTTTGGCTTATGCAGATGGCAAAAAGGTTAATGCAAGTTGCAATTGCAGAAGGCCTTCAAGTTAATGAAGTAAATACTCGATGTTCTGCTTTTTGACTTATACTTTTTCTTTTTGTGCTTTATGATCCTGAAAAAAAAAGGTATGATAATTTCCACTTGCGCCCACAAATTACCACCATTTCTCATTTTGTTTGCAACCTAAACTAAAAAAAGCTTCAGTTTGCACCCTAATCACTTGTATGACTGTATCTTACTGTAAAGGGCCATAACAATTGGAACTTCAGATGTTAATGAATAAGATATGACAGTATCATTTAACCTAAAATTGGTCGCATGGCACGATCTTAACAGTCATTAAAGAAGATTGCAAAGAGAAACTTATTGGTAGTTTAGGATTTAAAGTGAAAAATAGGTGGTAGTTTGTAAGTGAAAAGTGTAATGTCCTCTAAATGTTTACAAATAGTTAATCCACTAATGTTCTCTATATATGATTTTAGGTTGCTGTTGAGGCACTTGCAGAAAGAGTTAATGGAGATATGCGAATGGCACTAAACCAGTTGCAGTACATGAGCCTCTCCATGTCGGTCATTAAATATGATGACATTAGGCAGCGTCTTCTTAGTAGTGCAAAGGATGAAGATATTTCACCATTCACTGCCGTTGACAAGTATGAAACTAATTATTTGAATTTACCTCTGAAATAAAGCTCACTGGTCTAGTTCCTTTATGTGCTATACAAAAGTTTTTATTAGAAATTTTCCTATGCTGCATCTAGTTTCTTGTTTGACTAAAAGTGCGATGTAATATTTTCAGACTAGCGCTAACCCCTAGGGGTTGGCTCAAGTGGTAAGGGCCTCGGTCTTGGGGCTATTCTCACCTCAAGTCTAAGGTTCAAACCCTTGAACAATTTGTAGGCACCACGTCTCTGTTTGAAAAGCCAATAATTTATCTGATTTATGTGATGTGAGTGCATTACATGGGTCCAGAGTTTGGACAAGTTGCACTTGCATGGTTGGGATTCTTCGTTATCAAAAAATGTCTCAGATGGCAATATGACCACCCCACAATTATGTTTTGCATTGTCATGCAAGGCAAATACATGTCATGATTCCTATAATTATGCCCCCCGTCTTTGTGGAATTGATCCTCTTTGTGGAAGCGGGCGTTTATCTGTACTTGTGCTGCAGCAGGGATGTGTCTAGAATGATTATCTAACTCAATAAATTGGTATTTGTTATTTAGCTCGTTTATAATTAGAGTATTGCTATATCCACTGTGGATGTAGCACGAGTTGGTCCCTAGAAGAGTAATTTTTTCTTTTTTCTATTTTTCTTGGAACATTTTTTTTTTAAAATTCATAAGATCATTAAAAAACACTTAATCATTAAGTAAAAGAAAAAAAAAATTGTCGGGACCCAACCAGGACCTAACAATCGGGAGAAGTAGATTTATTTGTATAATTAACCATTGATTAACCTATCAATGATGAACTTCTAGACTATGAATTATTTTATGCTCCATTTCGATGTTTCTTTTGGTTGACTGCTTATCAAAAAAAAAAAAAAAATCTCGTTGACTGGATGAAAAATTTAAAAGTGGCTTACATGGTTATGTTTCATCCTTCATCAAGTAAATTGTCACTTATGTGTACGTAATTACATTTACATTTCATCCTTTTTATGGGCTTGTAGGCTGTTTGGTTTTAATGGGGGGAAATTGAGGATGGATGAGCGGATGGATCTGAGCATGAGTGATCCTGATCTAGTCCCTCTTCTTATTCAGGTTATTTTCTTGCGCTTTATTCAGGTTATTTTCATGCACTTTTGTTGGGTTTGAAATTTATTACAGTACAATTACCTTAAAAAAAACATTGCAGGAAAATAATGACTTCTGCAGCTAACATGAATTGTAGCCTGTTCGGCAGGTTCAGTCACCATGTTAGCAGCTCAACTTGGTGGTTGTACATTTGAGCTATGTATCACATATACTTGGAATGATGAAATATTCTGAGAAACACATATTCATTGTATTTTAAAATCTATAGGGAACTTTGGGTGGAAACCATTTTCTGAGGAATGTTTGCTGGAATAACTCCTTTGAAGATTTTGCATGGAAATATAAGTTTTTTCTAGTTTTTTTACAGATTATATGGCTCTTGATTCAAGAGTCATGTCCAAGCCTCAAAGAAATAAAGTTGTCAAAACGATACCTGAGGAAGCATGCCTTTAAGTGTACAAGAAAAAAAATCGGCAAATAGAACACGAAGAAATGCTCAGTTTTCCCTTATAATTCTTTTTGTTTACTTTTTAACGTTATGTCCTGATTTGGATAAGAAAGAACCAAGGTGGACATGTAAAATCCTCTAATAAATAGAACAATAAGAAATGCTCCGTTTACGCTTGCAATTATGTCCTGCTTACAAGTTTTCGCCCTAACATGCTAGTTCACTCTTAATGAGCCCTCTACTCCCTCCCTTTGCTGCTTTTCAAATCCATTTACTGTCATATATGTCTAAGGTTCCTAGCCCCTTGTTTCTTTACCAATTTCTTCCCGTTTGTTTATACATAGGGTTTTAACGTACCATTGGCAGTAGTGTTTGTAAAAGCATGCTTATGCACAGAACGCCAAGGCTGCAACGCTTTTTGTCTAAGCACATTTACAAAATTCCACTATTTAGAGCTTTTTGTGTGAGCTTAAAGCTTAGAAAAGTGTGTCAAATAAAAAAAAACTTAGAAAAGTGTGCCTTTTCATGTTATAAAATTATAAAATATTAGTCCAAGACACAAAATGATCTAACAAAATATTCTTAAGTATTTAGTAAATATCGCCACATCCTCACATTTGTAATGTATATGCTTTGAACCTAATAGTTTTTTTTTTTTTTAAGAATTTTATTGATAGAAATTTAGGCATTGCCCAATTACAGAGGACGCATACAAGAGAAACCCGATTAAGAAATTTTGGGCTATGGCTTTCTACAATTTTTGCGCTTTTTTGTTCATGGCCTATTTTGTATATTTTAATTCAATCATGTACTTTAATTTGATAATTTCTATCAAATGACATAAATATGTATATATAGTTAATCATAAGAGGATTATTTTTAAGTTGTTAATCTAGGTATTTAGTTGATTGCTTGATTCATGTTGCATAATAATCTAATAAATTGAGCTCATAGGCTGAATATATTGCCATCTTGATTTTTGCGCCTTTTAATTGTGTTTTATGCAATTATTGTTATCAGACATCTTTTTTAAAGATGTGCGCTTTACTTCAGTCCGTTTGCGCTTGCACCTAGTCTCTAGACAGCAGTTCTGCTTAAGCGTGCCAAGCACTTTCACCAGTGCTGCTTGTCAATCTTCATTCATTTGGTTCATATTCTCCTTTGCAAGCTTATATGTGTGTGTGTGTGTGTATTTATAAGTGCATATTGTTTATGCACCTCTTTATATGAATTGAATTTTGTATTTTTCCCCAAATCTATGTTTCTCTTCATCTTTTTTGTTTCTTTTTTCTATTCTTGTTTCAGCATATGACTATATTTTTCCTTGTTCATCTGTTTGATGCTTAGACCTTATGAATGAAATGGGATGTAAAACCTCAACTACTTCTCCTTTTATTTTGATGTGACAGGAAAATTATATGAATTATAGGCCAATTTCGATTGGTAAGGATGACGATGGAATCAAACGAATGAACTTGATTGCCCGTGCTTCTGAGTCTATTGGTGATGGTGATATAATCAATGTACAGATTCGACGATATCGACAATGGCAGCTCTCTCAAAGCGGTTCCCTTGCATCATCTATAATTCCGTACGAGTCCTTAACTTGGTTCTTGCAATTACAAGATTTTGTTGCTTGGTCACCATTTTGCAATTTTTAATCTGTGTCAATTATTTATTTTTTCATTGTTATTCATGATCAGGGCCGCATTGATGCATGGACAGAGAGAAACACTTGAATTGGTAAGCAACATATATTTAAGTGAGTAATACGATTGGTTCTGTATTATATATGGCGTTGGTGTTTAATCATTACTGTGTGCAAGGAACAACTTGAGTGTACTAGATTTCATTGAGTTGCTTTTATCTGCACTTGATCAGGATGAATGAAGTCCTGGTGCTTGTTGCTGATACTACACATATTATTCAGCATTTTGCCCTCAATTTTCTCCTCATACATTCTTTAGTGAGCATGCCCTATTTGGTTTTGTCTTTGGACTCTTGCTTCTTTTCTCAGGTTGGAATTTTTTTTTGCAGGGAGAGAGGAATTTCAACAGATTTGGGGGGTGGCTGGGAAAGAATTCAACAATGGGCAAAAACCGGAGGCTTTTAGAGGATTTGCATGTTCATCTTCTTGCTTCTCGTGAATCTAGTTCGGGGAGGTGAATCTCCATTCCATATTTCAACAGCTGCTTATTATAATCTTGGCCTGGAGGTGTTTTATGATACTTTCATATAAAAGCACCTGCACCATACTTGCATATTATTCTTGAGCTTTCCTAGTATTTTTTAATTTATAAGAATGGGGACTGACTTAGCAATTAATTGGTTCCCCATCATTGTCTACAACACAAGGCTTTATGATGATGTACACAAGCACATGCATAGACATTTGGGTTTTTCAATGATATTGTTTTTTTATCAGTAAACAAAATTTTAATGATAGTAAGTAAGCAATAACCCAAGTACGAGGGACATATACAAGAGATCAACTATTCTTGATGATTTAGTGCTACAAGAAATTCAATGTAAGTTCATACTACTAAAATCTATTACAAAGGTTATTGGCAACAATATGCCGTCATCATTCAAGCACCAACCGGTGAACACTCTCACTGATGGGGGAAGGCGAACTGGTGGGGGAAGCCTTGGATGATGGCCCGCTGGAGATAACAACGCCGATGGAGTTTGTAGCCGAGACAATATGTTTTGGAGGTATGAGAGGCATGTCGGTTACGGAAAAGGGCCAAAAAGAGACTGTGACAAACCAGAACCTATCGCTGGGAGCAGGAGATCTGTATCAAAGGAAACGGTTTTCTTTACCATGATGTGGCAATCTCTTAATAGGATATGCTTTCGAAGTTTATCTTGTATTTAAATTAAAGTTGTACATATTTAGATAAGATAAGTTTTGTAACCCTAGAACTTTTATTTATATAATGAGAAGGAAACACTTCAATTGATTCTTTGGCCAAATTTGATAATCTAGTGGGTGGGCTGATGGTCAAAGGCTTACTGGAGGTGATGCTGTCGTGGAGATTGAAGTGGGAATGTACATTTTGAACGTAAAAGGAGTTGTCAGATAGAGGAAGAGTTCCACAATGAACCAACTCCATTCTCTGTCAAAGTTGTGTCCTACAGTTGTGCTTTCGCAGGAGCCTCAAATAGACACTGAGATGCCGATGGCGAACAGTTATGAGAGAATGGGTGTTGAGGACTCCCAAATTGATGTTGGCACCTTGGTTTTATTCATGCCCGTAGCCTTTGAAATCAAGGGGGAGTCTCCGAATACGGCAATAAGTAGGAATATTGGTGCTGATAATCATTGGGATGAGCTGACTCCTTTGAATTCAATGCCCCCATTGAAAGAACAGATGCTAGCATCAAACTTGATTCTACGTAAAGCCAAGGAGATTCAATTGTGCATTGGACTTCCATGTATTGGTTATGAAGATCAGTTCTTGGCCTTACTTGCTGCCATCGAAGATGTGCAGCCCAATTCAGCCATGAAGAGCCATTCAGCCAAGAAAAGGGAAAGGGAATTAAAGCAATTTACATGTTCAGTAAATTACAAAAGAAGTGTGAGTCGTGGCGGAACGAAGGGTAGGGCAAATTGTTGTTACTATGAAGCTCATGATATTCTTGTGGAATTCAATGGGTTGAATGAGTTAGAGAAGTGCACCAATGTAAAAATCAGCTTTGTGGCTGGAAAGTCAATGTTGTATGTTCACAAGAGCCAAAACTAGAATTCACCTCCCATAGCACCTTTGAGGTTAGCTCACTTCTGAATTTTTTTTAGGTTATCGAGATTATCAATCTCTCTTTTTTTAGTATGGAGTTTGTGGAATTTGTTGTCATGTGGGGTGGTTGTATTTTCTGTCTATGGTGGCTTCGGGAGGCATCTTGGTAATGTGGGATAAAAGGGCAGTGGAAAAGATAGATGAGTGTGGGAGAATATATAGTGGCTACTTCTTTCAAGAATGTGGAAGATAATTATCAGTGGTCCTTTGTTGGTGTTTATGGACCCAACCTCTAATACTGCGAGAAGAAGCTTGTGGGATTTACTTATCAAAAAAAAAAAAAAAAAAGAAGCTTGTGGGATGAATAGGCTGGTCTTTGTAGCTTATGGAGCCTTGGTGTATTGGAGGAGATTTTGATGTCGCTCGCTTTCCAAGCAAACGAATAGGAGGTCCAAGCTCTAGCTCAACAATGATGGATTTTTTCTAAATTTATTTGTGGGCAAGAAACTTCAGACATTTTTCTAATGGGAGGCACATTCACATGGTCCAGTAATAGAGAACATTCAGCTTGGTCAAAACCTGATAGATTCTTGATTTTGCCCGATTGGTAAGCACTTTTTTGGACCTAATCCAAAAACGACCTCCAAGGTTATGTTTGGATCACTTTCTCATTCTCATTGATTGTGGAGGCATCCAAGGAGGTGAAGATATTTAAGTTTGAGAACATGTGGCTGAATGTAGAAGGTTCCATTGAAAGAGTTAGATGATGGTGGTCTTCCTATCTCAAATAGGGTAACCCGAGTTATGTGCTGGCTTGTAAGCTAAAGGCTCTCAAAATTTACTTGAAGAAGTGGAATGAATACGTTTTTGGGAATGTGTAAAACCGAAAAGCCCCTCTTTGACGAATTACAAGGCTTCGAGGACATTAATGAAAGAAAAGGCTCATAAAAAGCATCTCATCTTAGATATTGAAAGGTTGGCTTTAATGAAAGATACTTCATAGAGACAAAAATCGAGGCTTTATGGTTAAAAGAAGGGGATAAATTCACCAAGTTTTTCCATCGCATGATCAATTCACATAGAAGACACAATATCATTCAGTCCTTTGTGCTAGATGGGAGGATTACAACGAATCGACTGAGATCACAGATCACATTACAAATTACTATGAACAACTACTTTCGAAGCAATTTTCTAGGAGACCATGTCTAGATGGCCTTGTTTTCGAGTCAATTGACTTGCAAGAAGCAAGTTGGCTAGAGAGGCCATTTGAGGAAGTGGAGATTTGCAAGGTCATAAGAACTATGTCAAGTGAAAAAGCTCTAGGTCAGGACGGGTTCACCATGGCATTCTTTAAGGCATGTTGGGAGGTAGTTGAAGATGACATCATGAGCTTCTTCCATGAGTTTCATGAACGAGGTAAGTTTGTAAAAATCCTAAATGCTACTTTCATTGCTTTTATTCCAGAGAAGTCAGGAGTGATGGAGATTAAGGACTTTTGTCCTATTAGCTAGTGAGTGGTATGTACAAAATGCTTTTGAAGGTATTGGCTAATAGATTGAGTACGGTATTGGAGAAGATCATATCCAAGCCCCAAAATGCATTCATATGAGGTTGGCAAATTCTTGACTTGGTGCTCATTGTCAATGAATGTTTGGAGTCGCATAGAGTTGGGTAAATTAGGATTATTATGCAAACTTGACATGGAGAAAGCATATAATCGTGTAAATTGGAACTTTTTGTTACACATGCTTGAGAGGTGTGGACTTGGAGCAAGATAGTGTTCTTGGATTAAATTTTGCATCTCCACCATATGTTTCTCTATTTTGGTACATGGCACCAAATGGTTTTCTTCGGAAGTTCAAGGGGTTTGAGGCATGGTGATCCTTTATCTCCATTACTATTTGTTTTCATAATGGAAGCTTTTAGTCAAATGATCACCGGTCTTGTGCAAGGGGGATTTTTGACTGGCTTTATTGTTGGGGATGCAAGAATCGGCACACTTTGAGATGCCCCACCTCTTCTTTGTTTATGACACTCTAGTATGCTGTGGGGCTAGCCATAATTACATTCAAGCTTTGTAGGCTCTTTTACTTTGCTTTCAAGCGGCGTCGGGCTTAAAAGCGAATCTTACCAGGTCATAATTAGTTTTGGTTGGAAATGTTTCAAATGTTTTAAGCTTGGCTAATATCCTGGGATGCAAAGTCTCTGCTTTCCAATGAAGTATCTTGGTCTTTGTAGGTTGACTTTGATTAAAAGCACTCTTTCAAACTTACCCATCTATTTTTTGTTTTTTTTTCCACTTTCAGCAAAGGTAGCTAATCGCATTGAAAAGCTTTAAAGGGATTTCCTGTGGAGCGGATTGGGGGAAGAGTTCAAATTCCATTTGGTTAATTGGTCTAAGGTTTGTACTCCAGTCCCGGGAGAGGTTTAGGGATTCGACACTTGGTGAAATTCAATCAAGCTTTTTTGGATAAATGGTTGTGGAGGTACCAAAACGAAAGGAAAGGTCTTTTGGAAGTCGGTTATAGATTCAAAATATGGAGAGGCTTGGAAGGTTAGCGCTCGAATGGGGTACAAGGCACACATGGAGTGAGGTTATGGAAGTATATTAAGAGACATTGGGAGACCTTTAGAAGCCATGAATATATTGTGGTGGGTGAAGTTTTGCGGGCCAAATTTTGGTATGATAAATGGTGTGGAGGTAACCATAGCCTCCAAGCTCGAAAGAGAAAATGATGCAGCAATTGCCGATCTTGTGGTCCTTTCAGCCTCCAATGGAATATTGATTTCATAAGGGCAACCCAAGATTGGGAGGTGGAGATTAAAATAGTTTTTTGCGACACTATATTTATTAAGTATGCTTTTGGGGGGGGGGGGGGGGGGGGGCATTGGGTATAAGATGTACTGGAGTCATTCTAAGAAAGGTAATTTTTTTTTTTTTTGTGTTGCGTTTGGATAGTGAGGCGATTTCAGATACTCTGTGAATAGTATTAAAAAAGTAATGAAAAAGTAATAATAGAATATGACATAGTAGTGAAAAGTAGATGAAAAATAATAATAAAGTAATGAATAGTAGTAGAGTATTATGGGAATACTTGATAATACTTTGTTAGCCAAACCTAGCCTTAGTTCATTTTACCAAGCCTTAACGAGTCTTGGATTGATCATGTTCCTTTGGAAGAGTTTATGGTAAACGAAAGCTTCTTTAAAAGCGATTTTTTTTTTTGTTTGGACAACAACATTGGACAAGATCCTTACTATAGATAATATGAGGAAACGCTGAGTAATTGTGATGGACTAGTGTTGTACGTGTAAGAAGCATGGGGAATCAATAGATCATTTGCTACTTCACTATGAGGTGGCCAAGATCATGCGAGATGATTTTTTCATGAGGATTAGATTATCATGGGTCACGCCTCTTCGATTCGTGGACTTCCTCGCAAGCTGGTGAGGTCTTCAGGTTAACTAACAAGTGGAGGCCGTTTGACATATGGTTCCTATTTATATGTGTTGTTGTATCTGGAGGGAGAGAAATACAAGAATCTTCTAAGATTGCAAGAGAACAACGTAGGAACTAAAAGTTTTCTTTTATAAGTCTTTGCTTTTATGGGCGGGAACCATAGTTTGTAACGGATTTAATGTCCATGATTTCTTCTTTCGATTGTAAACTCTATCTAGGTGTTTCTCATGTATACTACTTGTGTACCTAGGTTTTGTCTATTTCTATTAATATTATTTCTATGATTGCCTATCAATTTTTTTTTTTTTTGAAATGAATGAAATAGGCATAGCCTATGTACATAGGAGGTATACAGAATAATGCCTAAATACATTCTAGAAACACTATATTAAAGACTTGGTCTTCCATTGGGTGCTTCCTTAAGTCGTAGTCTATTTGGAATGGGGTGTTGAAAAATTGGAGTGCAAACTAGAGAGTTGGAAGAGGCTTACTTGTCTAAAGGTGGTAGAGTTACGTTGATCAGAAGTATTCTATCAAACCTACCTACTTATTTCTTATCTTTGTTTCCAATACCATGTAAGGTGATTCACTAGTTAGAGAAATTGCAAAGAGATTTCCTATGGGGGGAATAGACAAAGAATTTAAGTTTCATTTGATGAATTGGGCTATGATTTGTACCATTATACTTGAAGGCGGGTTGGGAATTCAGAATTTGTTGGTTTTCAACAAGGCTTTATTAGGTAATGGTTATGGAGATGTCATGAATAGAGGGGACTTTATGGAGAGTGATCATGGATTTAAAATATGGTGGATTGTAGGGACGATGGTGCTCGAATGAAGTGATTGCACCACATGGGCTTTGGCTTTGGAAACACATAAGAAGAGGTTGGACCGATCTCCATCGATCAGCACGTTTTGTAGTTGGGGATGGCTCTAGAATTAAATTCTTGAATGACTTATGGTGTTGAGATCGAATCCTCAAGGAAGCCTACCGAATGCCATACAACATTGCACACAAAAAGGTGGCCTTAGTTTTTGGATTTCTCTATTGGCTCACCCCAATGGAACATCATTTTCCTTAGAGCTCCCCAAGATTGGGAATGACACATTTATAGATTTCTTCAGTCTTATGCACAATTGTAGAGTGATTGTAGGAGTAGATAAGATGATGTGGTCACCATTAAAGAAGGGGAGATTTATTGTACAATTGTACTATAAGTTTCTTATGATACTCTATAAGAACCCAATGGAAGAACATATGGAAGACTAAGGTCCCCCTAAAAGCTGCTTTCTTTGTATGGATAGTTTCACTAGGGAAGATTCTCACCTTAGATAATCCAAGGAAACACGTATTCATTGTATTGGATTGGTATTACATGTGTAAGAAAAGTGATGAGTCTGTGGATCACCTATTATTGCATTGTGATGTAGCCATGGGTTTATGGAACTATATCTTTTGCGAGAGTGAGACTTATTTGGGTTATGCCAAGAAAGGTTGTTGACTTTTTGGCCAATTGGCAAGGCATCCTGGATAACTCTCAAATTGCAATTGTGGAAGAAGGTACCGGCCCTACCTATGGTGTGCATAGGGATGGAGAGGAATGGTCGGAGTTTTGAGGATTGTGAACAGACAATTGGACGAGCTTAATTTTTTTTTTCTTCACCCTTTATTCCATTTGTCGATTGTAATAGACTTTAATGGCATTATGTACGTGATTTTCTTGTATCTTTAGACATTCATGCGTAGGTCTGGCTCTTGTACATGTCCCATGTACTTAGATTCTCCTATTATAAAATTCTTATTTAGTGATAAAAAAAAGTATTACGAAAGAGTCGTAAGCTCATCCATTGACCGCCTAGTATCTTTAAAGCTTCTATCATTCCTCTCCCTTCTTAAGCTCAGATTAGTCATGTTTACAGAGAAGCTAACATGGTAGCAAATTATTTGGCTAAAAAAGGGACTAGGGAGCATTCCTTTATTTTTTTTCTTGGGTAGTTCTTTACCTAAGCATCTTGTAGGGCTCTTACGCACAAATAGATGGGGGCTTCCTTATATTCATTGTAAATAATTTTTATCTTCATATTAATAAGTGAAATGTCGTTTTTTAGTTTGACATATGGGATGGTTTTATTGAATATTGTAAATCCCATGCATCTTGGATGTTATTACAATATTCCTCCGTCATAAGTGAGGGTTTTTAATAAATTTGGGCTGGAGTCACTCTTGTACATGTGACTCCAACTCTTTGCCAAAAAAAAAAAAACTTGTTTCTTAGATTGTTGCAATCCGGAAATTGCCCTGTAGGCCTCTTTAAAAGCTAGAAGATCGATCCCTCTTCCAAAATCACCCAAGCTAGTCCCATTCTATTGAAGGCTTCATTCCACAATGAGTTAGTAGATGATCGAATAGACTCCCCCCAACTCTTTTTGCACATATAATACTAATCCATGACAATAATCTGACGTTTCCTTAAGTTATCTAAGGTGAGAATCTTCTCCAAAGGAAGCCGTCCAGATGAAGAATATTTCCTCTAGAGGATCCTTAGTCTTTCATATATTCATCCACAGAAATGGACTTGCATTATATGTAGAAAGCAATTGGTAAAATAAGTGGACGGTGCACTTACCTTTCTTAGTAGGATGCCGAGAAATCTTATCTTCAACCTCTCCCTCCCCACCCCCCCCCCTTTCCTCCCAAATTTGAATTTTTTTTTTATAAGTAAACAAGTATTATTAATGAATGAATGGACTTATAAAAAAAAATTATTAATGAATGAATGGATATAAAAGCCAGGTACATAGTTCTTGTGTCCTATCAAGTAGGCACATTAGATACAAGGAAATCATGAAGGACCATGCTATCCATGGCAATGGTCCAAGTACATAAGGTTCTAAAAAATAAAGTTTTTAGCTCCTTCATTGATCTCTCATTGTCTTCAAAAGTTTGTGCATTTCGCTCCTGCCACAGGCACCACATACTGTAAATAGGGATCATCTTTCGTATTGCTTTAACTTGTCGCCTACCAAGGATGGATGTCCAACATGCCACTGTTGCCAACACGGTCTCCAGCATAACTCATGTTAGGTTCAGTCTACTAAACACATCATTCTAGAGCACCCTGGCTATCTCACAATGTAGGAGTAGATGATTGACCGACTCACCCTCCTATTGACACATGCAACACCAGCCTACTATGATGACCCCCCTTCTTCTCAAATTGTCAGTGGTGAGAATCTTTTCGAGTGACGCTGTCCATACAAAAAAAGCTACTTTAGGAGGTGCCTTATGTCGCCACAACTTTTTCCAAGGGAACTGTATACTAGATGTTTGTGTGAGAGCCTTATAGAAAGAGTATACTGTAAAGACCCCTTTCTTTGTAGGTGTCCACCACAAGTCATCTTCTTGTTGGGTATTCGGATTAAGGGCATAGATAAGGCTATAAAACTTCACAAAACTACTCAACTCCCAATCTTGGGCAGCCCTATTATAGTTAATATTCCAAAATGGGTCTACCCTCTTGCATACCCCAAAACTTTCGCCACAGTGATATCTTTATCGCTTGCAATCTAAAAAAGTGGGGGAAAAAGATCTTCTAATGTACCATTTCTACACCAGGCATCCTTTCAGAATCTGATCCTTCTTCTTGCGCCCACAAGTAGTCTAGTATGTCGATTAAACGCCCCCCAATCCACTCCTGATGTTTTTCCAAAGCCTCACTCCAGCAGCCCGCCTAACTCACTAGTACACCAATCCCTCCCCCCCCCCCGATTTCCATATTTGCTTGCAATCATATTTTTCCATAGTGTGTCTGGTTTCTTAATATACCTTCACAACCATTTGCCTAGTAGCCATCGGTTAAACATTTTCAACTTACGGATACCCAACCCTCCATTCGAAATAGGTCGACACACCGTCTCCCACTTGACAAGATAAAATTTAAACTCCTCCACCAAGCCTCCCCATAGGAAATCTCGTTGTAGCTTCTCTATGCAACTCGCCACACTTGCTGGTATCGGGAAAAAGGATAAGAAATAAGTGGATAGATTTGAGAGTGTATTCTTGATCAAAGTAATGCGTCTCCCTTTGGTCAAGTACATTCTCTTCCACTTTGCTAATTTTCTCTCCATTTTTCAATCATAATGTCCCATTGCTGTTGTCCACGGTGCTATCCCCAGCGGAAGCCCCAAGTAGGTCATAGGCAAGGAACCAATCTTGCACTCCAGAGTTACTACCAACTCTCGCATGTTTCGAACATTGCCCACCGGCACCATCTCGGATTTGTCATAATTCACTTTCAAACTCGAGAAGCAAGGCCTTCAAAGCCCGCACTTGATTTTGCTCGGCCTTGCACATAATGAGTGTATCATCTGCAAATAACAAATGAGAAGTATTAGCAATACCCCTTGCAGGAGTCCCAATAGGAAATCCACTTACAAAACCATGGTCCACTAGAGCTGATGTCATCTTGCTAAGCGTCTCTATAACAAGACCAAACAACAAAGGGGATAATGGATCCTCTTGTCTTAAACCCCAGGAACTCTAAAAGAAATCCTCTGGATTGCCATTGATCAACACTGGAAAACTTGCCGTAGTTATACACCAACATATCCATGTCCTCCACCTTTCTCCAAATCCACATCTGCCCAGCAAATATAAGAGGAAATCTCAATTTACGTGGTCATATACCTTTTCCATATCTAATTTACAAAGAGTCCTTGTGTTGCTGTCCTTCAATCTACTATCCACGCATTCATAGGCAATGAGAACCGCATTAAGAATTTGTCTTCCTTTTACGAATGCATTTTGGGGCTTAGTACTAATCTTCCCAATTACCTCACCGAATCGATTAGCAAACACTTTTGCAATAATCTTGTAAATCCAACTTACTGGACTAATAGGCCGAAATTTAGAAATTCGATAGCCCCACATTTTTGGTTATAAGAGTGAGGAAAATGGTGTTGAGGCTTTTCTCAAATTTTCCGAACAAGAACAATTCATGAAACACCTTCATAAGGCATTCTTTAATCACATCCCAGCATTCTTGAAATAATCCCATAGAGAAACTATCCGGTCTTGGAGCCTTGTCCTTGACCATTTTCCTTACAACCTCAAGCACCTCTTCTTCTTCGAAGGCCCTCTCCAACGGCATAACATCGGTTGACTCAATGGTATCAAAGACCAACCCGTCAAGTGTGAGCCTCCAACCCACCTATTCGGTTAGGAGCTTCTCATAGAAGTCCACAATATGGTTTTGAATAACCCTTTCGTCATGACACACTACCCCATTAATCTTTAGTACCTCGATGTTATTTCTTCTATGAGAATTTTCTACTTTATGGAAGAACTTCGTATTGCGGTCCCCTTTCCTTAACCACAGTACTCTTGAATTTTGTCGCTAGGAAACCTCGATGTTGTTCTTCCTGGGTGAGGGGCCACCCCTCCTGAATTCAATCTAACTCGTGAATTTCCATCATTTTGTTATTTTTGTTCTCCCTTATGTTGCCAAACGATTGAATGTTCCACTCCTTTAGATCTCTTTTTAGAGCTTTCAGTTTGTTTGCAAGAATGAAACTAGGAGTGCCACTGAACTGGTAAGACAACCACCACTGGTTGACCCAATCTACAAAGCCTTCCGACTTAAACCACATATTCTCGAACTTGAAATAACGACGACCGCTTCGAAGTCCACTACAATCAATCAAAATAGGCCAATGATCCAATGATAAGCATTCCAAACGCTTTTGCCATACATCCAGAAAGTGACTTTCCCTGTCCGAAGAAATTAGTAAACAGTCCAGCCTAGACCAAGTATATTTATTTGCCCAGGTAACAAGGCCCCCCGCTAGTGGTAAGTCGATCATGTTTAAGTCGAAAATACATTCTGCGAACTCCAAGCTCACATGTCTCACTCTATGATCCCACTAATGCACTTGGGAATCTAACAACATTGAAGTCCACCCCAATGTACCTCGGAAGATCCTACCAATTATACACCCCCACTAATTCATCCCACAAAAGTCTTCGGTCTACATCCGCGTTTGGTCCATAAACACCTGCAAAAATCTACAGAAAATTATTAGACACGCATTTAAGAGAGCACGCTACTGTGTATTGCCCTCTATAATCCTCAATCTTCTCCACCACTCGTCTATCCCACAACAATAATTCCACCCAACACTCCTGAAAAGGCCATGAAAATCCAGTCCATGTGATTGCCGCTCCATAAACTACACAGTATGTTCCTGTTAACCATCCCCAACTTGGTCTCCTGTAAACAATGATGTTCGCTTTCGATTCATGAAGCAAATGTCGAATCTGAAGACGCTTATTGACCTCGTTAAGTCCACGAACATTTCATGAAACTATTTTGGGTTTTTTCATTGGGGAATGGCAAGCCCCTTCCTTTAGTCCTTCCCTTACTTGGGTTACCTTCGTTCAAAGACCACGTCAGCCTATTGAGCTCTCGATTTTTTTTAGAGACCTCTTTCCTTTTTTCCTTGTGGCCCGCTTCAAGAGTAGTTAACAAGGCTATGGATTGTTCTTCATACCCATCACACTTAATTCTCATGAAATGATGAAGATTTTTCACTTTTTCCATAACCCAATTCGACGCATGATTTGGAAAGAAACACTCAAATGGGGAAGGATCCTCCATCCCATTAATATGAGCATCCTGAAACTCATTTCCCAGGGATATTTCATCTAGTCCTTTGTGGTTGTACATTTCAGGCAAGAACAACTCATTTTCCACTGACTGCATGAAGTCATCTGAGTCACTTTAATCCTCAATCAACTCGAAATCAGCATAGGGATCGCCATAAGCGTTCATCGGTGCCAACCCAACGCCCCCTGGTTCATCGATAGTTTTTGTGCTTCCCGCTAGACATCCAAAGAGTTAACGAGTTTGAGCATCGAGTTTTGAGCAATTTGTATCGGCGAGGTGTCATCGGAAGTCGCCATCCTCACCGCCGGCATCGTCTGATCCTCCCCCACCAGCCTCTCCTTCGCTGGCAAGGTCTTCGGCACAAAACCCAACCCCTGCAGATCACCGTTAGATGCGATAGGGCAAGTGCTGTTTGGGGCGACGATGGGTTGGGTACAAGCTGACAAGGACAAGCCCAAGCCCAAGCCCATCATTAGAAGAAGCCTTTAAGCTTATATCAAGTTGAGCCCTAACCTGGCCCTAGGCTTGGAAGGCCCAGCCCCTTCGTCCATGCGCCTACAAATTTGTGTTCACTGCGTGGGCCTAGGCCCAGACCCACCCTTCGGTTGCCAATCCCCTTTAAAATGCTGGCCATTTCTCTCACGTGTATGGGCCCCGTTTGCTTTCTTACAAAACCCAGCCCCATTTCGTCTTTAATTTGTGCTCGAAAATACCATTTTGTTCCCATCTCCTTCCTTAAACAGGCCAACAAAGGCCGGTACCTCAGCCACGTCCCTCCGTAGCAACCGAAGCTGTCCCTGAACCTCCAGCAGCAATCTGCAGTTCTCCCGTGCAGCTTGACTTGACCCAGACTCCTTGCAATGGGAGTGGCTCGAGATACAGGGACCCCCCCCCCCCTCTCCTTCCCCACCCACCCACCCACCCACAGAGACTCCCAGGGCATACAATTTGGATTAGTAAGAGATTCAATTAATAAGAGAACCAGGGCATACAGGAAAACATAAAGTTGGAATGGTGGTAGGGCATACAATTTGGATTAGTAAGAGATTAAATTAATAAGAGAACCAGGGCATACAGGAAAACATAAAGTTGGAATGGTGGTGAAATCCTTTAAACTATCAAATATAGTCAATGAGTTCTGCAAATTATGAGAAGAAACATTGTCAAATGCATTGGAGCGCTACTGTGTCCTTAGAAATGAGAATTGACAAGTTCAAATCAATTACCTTTCTTTCAAACAAAAGTACAAATCAATTACCCATTTGACCCCAAAATTATGTTAAGCCAATGGGCTAAAGATCGTGAGCAATTATACAATGAAGTAGCAAATTCCTGTTTTCTCAGTTCACATAAAGAAGTTACTGTTGGTGTATCTTTCAGAGTGGATTGCTAACCTACAAAATATGTAGGCACTTTGCTATTTGGCTTCAACCTGAGGCTCTCACTATACAATTTGCTACTGGTCAAGCAGTTATTGTTCTGTACAAAACTTTGTATGTAAAATTTATTGTAGTGCTTTCTTCAACATGGAAGCTATGGAAGCTTAAATGTTACTCAAGCTATCAAGTTAATATCTAAAGTGTTTCATCTCCTGTTTGTTAGATTCAGACTTGAAGTAGATTCCATAGGGTTCAGAAATCACTTTCTTGTGTTAGTATGAGATATATCTAATTCATTTGACTTGACGTGTATGTATGTATTTCCTCCTGTATACCTCCTGTATACTTGGGCTATACCTATTCTTGGTAATAAAACTCCTATTAATTATAAAAAAAAAAAGATATCTAATTCATTTGACTTGATGTGTACTTTACTAACTGAAGATTACTAACTGAAGACTACTCTATCCAATCTGCTTTTCTGTTGCTAAACAAACGCCTGGAGAAGTTGTAGGGGGACTTCCTTTGGTGTAGATTAAGAGAAGAGTTGAAAATTTCACATGGTAACATGGTCCAAAGTTCTTCGATCCCCGAGGGTGGGCTAGAAGTTTGGAACTTGATTCTATTTAATCATTCACTCTTGGGGAAGTGGCTTTGGCACTATCAGAATGAGAAAGAGGCCTTGTGGAGAATGATTGCAGATGCCAAGTAGGGATGTTTGTGTGGTGGGTGTTGTTCTAATTAGGTCAGGACCATATGTGATGCAATCATGGAATATAGGGTGGGAGAAGGTTTCTAATTATACTAAATTTGAAGTGCAAAATTGGTTTTGAAGTTAAAAATGGTGCTAGGAGCAAACTCTAGCATGATCAGTGGTGAGGTAGTAGGGCTCTGAAAGAAGCTTTCCCAAAGGTCTATTGGGTGGATTCAAGTTTAGACTTGAGAATGATTCAGTGGTGGACCTTTTGGAGACAACTCTGTGGGAAGTATGTTGACCATCTTCGACTAAGTTGCCAGGGGGCTAGTACGCTATGAAATGATTTTCTTCAGTCGGGTCGGTTTGGTTTGTGTCACTCGTGCAGAGGATTGAGTTTAGCCCACAAATCATGCAGTGTGCAAAATTCCTACATATCTCATTTAGTTTATTTAAAGGGAAATGAATGACAGAAATCTTGAGGATTGGGAACAGACAATAGAGGAGCTCAAGACTTTCTTTTTAAACGCTTGGACAACATACATGAACTTTAATGGTCTTACTCTTGATGATTATCTTGTATCTCTCTCTTTCTATTTCTAGTTAGATGATTTTCTTATACGCATGATAGTAAGTGAATGCACCTTTTAGCGATTTTATATGAAATGATCATTACTAGTAAAAGAATTTATAACATAAGAGAATATTCATTGTATTTTTTTCTCCATGCCCCTGACCCTTTCTCTCTGTTTCAATGTGAAATTTGTATTGTTAGTCTTTCTGGTGGTTGTTTATGCTGGTAAATCTCGTTTTTTCCCTTTGCTAACTGTCTAATTGCCCCTTTGTGCTAAATGATACAGGGAAAACCTACGAGTAGAATACCTTACTCTTCTTCTTAAACAGTTGACTGAGCCGCTGCGAGTGTTGCATAAGGTTGGAAGTACTATTTCTCTACTCTATTTAATTTACAAAAAGTTGGTGAAAATAAAATGGAATATTTGTTGAGAGTACATCCATTCAATGTGAAATGATGACCAGGATGAAGCCGTTCAAAAGGTTGTTGAGTTTATGAATATTTACTCAATAACCCAGGAGGATTTTGATACTATTGTGGAGCTATCAAAATTTCGGGTACCCCTACCTGCTTTGCTTGCACCATGATTATCATTACTTCTATAACAATATTAGTTCATGATTATCTTTATGCATCAGGGACATCCAAATCCACTGGATGGTATACAGCCTGCTGTGAAAGCTGCTCTCACCAAGGCTTACAAAGAAGGAAGCAAGTTAAGAATGGTACGAGCCGCTGATTTGGTTACGATTCCTGGAATGAGAAAAGCTCCTAAAAAGCGAATCGCAGCAATGCTGGAGCCATCTGATGATGGATTTGCTGACCCATTGGCAGAAAATGAAGAAGAAATCTCTTCTGATACAGAGGATTTAGGTAAGCTTCCTCACTTAATGCAGGATTTGATCGATCTTCCCTCACATGGTCAATGCTTTTCATTCTTATTATACAGATAAACAAGGGCAATACCCCGCCTCCCCTTCCTGAGCTTAAATATGTATTACATCCCTTCGAATTAAAACGTGCCACATGCTTTGATAAGAAGAAAAGAGGGAAGTATGATTGGTAGCTCTTGGGTTCCAGGAAGAGAGAGAAGAGGAAAAAACAAATACACCTAGATTTAAAGACTGATAAAATTGATACTTTTTCTTTTCTTTTTGGTGTTTCTTTTGGATTTCAAACACTACTTTGAGGTAAGCCGATAGAGTTCACTCTATACTTATCAGGAAAAAAAGGACTTATTTTTTAGCACTAAAGTGATGGAAAAATCAAAATTAAACTTAATTCATCTCAACCACCCCCGACTAGAGGCTAAAAGGTGTTGCTCAGTTTTTTATTCTAAGGGTCTCTGTCTGAGTTATTTATGTAAGGGTCTTCTCATCTTATGACCAAACAGTAAACTCTAGTTCCTTTAACAGTAGTCATTCTTCTCTAGCGTGTTTATATTTCATTCTCCCTGCACAACCTCAAAAAGGGGTCAGGAAGGAAAGGAAACAAAAATTAGTAAGGCATACAAAACATGACGTGCAACGGAAAATGATGAGGGGGAATATGCTTGAAGTTGCATCCCTTCCGTTCACTTTTCTACTTGTGTAGTTTGCTATTTATTTGGCTGGTTGAAAACCCCTAGTGGACGAGGGTTAAATCCTGTCACATGCAGTAGGGAAGATGGGCCAGGGGTGTTGAGCGGGTCCTCATAACCCAGCCCACCCGACATATTTTCTCAGCTCGCACTGTGCTGGGCAGTTGGGCTGATCAATACTTAAAATACATATAAGTGGGTGGGTCATGTAGGGTATCCTACCTGCCCCAGTTTCACCTTGCCCACCCGCCCTAGGTATATAACTTAAAAACCCCAAAACTTCTCACTCTATATTTTACTTCCAGCCACCCCCTCTTTCTCGCTTATTTTCTTCGTACTCTGCCTCTTTCTCCTTTTTTGTTCATCTCCTCCTATGCAGACCCACAACACTCATGACTAAGATTTGGCCATGGGTAAAGGGTTTTGTATATCTGTTCATTTTGTTATTTGTTATGTATTTGGAGTTTGATCAATGATTTGGGATTTGAATATGAAGATGTAGGTTGTGGATCTGAAAATTCAGGGGTTGGATCTTAGAGTTTGGGTTTGGCTAGGCAGATAGGGGGTTCAGTTTGGAAACACACTTCTATTATTTTTTGAATAGAAATTCAAAATATCATTTTAAGACCTTATTGTCAAGTATTTAGTTGATATTGAAGGTTATTTATGTACCATGGTGCCACACATTGTCATACATGATATATATGCTTTGAACTCGATATAAGAGTCCAAGTTGGCATTCTGGATGGAGTGGTATTTAGTTGCTTATGTTAGTATGGAAGTCAATGCCTACAATTCTTGAACTTTTTGGTCTTGGCCTTTTTGGTATATTTTGATTTAATTTAGCCATGTACTCTTATTTGATTATGGATATCAAATAAGTTTTATGAGTGGCTATCAAGTATCATGTTGATATGAAGTAAAGCACAAGAGAATTACATAAATGTTATGTTTAAGTAAAGCTTGGCCACCCACGTTTGCCACCACGTGGGTGGCCATTCCATTTTTTAAGTTTGATATTTTAAAATAATAAATTGTTTTTATTTATACGAAGAATTTACTTATTGTTATTATGTTTTAGAAAATTGATTAAATTATTTAAGAAAAAAAAAATTAAAGGTGATATGTGGCAATTTGTAATGCTTCCATGTGTTTTTGATTAACTTTGATGGACACAAAATTAACAGAGGGTCCTCTCTAATGAACCCATACTGTATGGAGTTATTTCTCAAAAAAGAAAAGTTAGAATATCATAACCAAGTACCCTATAGCACAAGGGTGTTTGACTAAAATTCCCTAAATTTTATTTACTTAGTTGATTACAAGGTTTTCATATTGCAAAATACTCTAATAAATTGAGTTAATAGGTTAAATATATTATCATCTTGTTTTTAAACCTTTTGTTATTGCATTTTGTGGATTTTTTTGTTACTATATGTTGACTTTAAAAAATGTGCTTTACTTCAATCAGGAGTGCGCTTGAGCTCTGCCCTTTGCACCTAGGCTCTAAATGGCCCTTATTCTTACGTGCGCCTAGCACTGATATGAGTTCTTTGCAAACTGGTAGTCCATGTCTCAAGCTAACTTGAGGACCTGTTTGCTTTTGAACTCATACAATTTCTTCTGTTCTTGGAGTTGCAAGAATCCGAAGAAAACTCATTTGAGGTGTTTGTTGTTAACCCCTTTCTCAAGTTGCATATTATTGCAAACAACTGATGCCTTCAGGGCTCTTCTTG
This sequence comes from Platycarya longipes, assembly GCA_036559045.1. Classification (NCBI taxonomy): domain Eukaryota; kingdom Viridiplantae; phylum Streptophyta; class Magnoliopsida; order Fagales; family Juglandaceae; genus Platycarya; species Platycarya longipes. The sequence continues at coordinate 10,573,404 of CM071801.1, forward strand.
TTTTGGGTTCGAGAAACAGTTTTTAGCCCTTGGGAGTCAAAAGAACAAAAACAATAATGAAGCCAGTTAAAACGTTGTTGAGAATGATAACACGAAGCCATTTTCTGAAAATATTTCCCAAAACCAGCCAGCCATCCACATCATCTTATCGATGCTATCAGTTGTAATTTTTTATTTCTTTTCGAGAAGACTGAATGGAATGTTTAGATAATTCCTATCAAATTCTGTAACGTTCCCTAGGAAGTTGTCAAGGCTGTTTCTGAATGTATAAGCAAACATATCATAAAACCATACAAAAAAATTTCCCAAATGCCGCCTTGCTTGTGGAGTCATGGAACTGGTTCTCTCAGTTTTCCTTTCCTTTAGTTCTTTGCTAGAAAAAAAAAAACATTTTATTGAATTCTTATCAAATTCTTTATTTATGTAGATTGAATCCTTCTAGGTTCCTTATTTATGAAAGAGTTGAAGTTATCCTTTTTTCTAGACATTTAAGAAAATGTGCCATATTTTCTTTTGTCTCATCTATTTATTTATGGAAATAATTCTTCCTGGTTTGTAGTATTTAACTGCTTGTTTGATCATGGAATAATGGTTAACGTCTTATATTTTCCTCTTGATTATATCATCAGACAGTACTGCCAATGGTGAGAAGTTGCAGTTGGAACTTCAAAGTTTGAATTCCAAAGGTTGGTAATGGTACCCCACTTGCACTTGATGTCTGGAGTATTCACCTAAATACTAATTTCATTTTGAATTGTTCTGGATTGGTTTTCTTGAATGGATGAGAATAATTAATTAGTTATGCTGTCGGTGTGTTATGTCATATTGTAGGAGTGCAAGTAGAATTGGATTTGAAGAGCACAGGAAACTCAGGTGCTAAGAAAACACCAGTTGGCAGAGGAAAAGGTGGTTCCAAACCTACAGAGAAGAAAGGCGGGCAAGGTGCAGGGGCTGGTGCCAAGAGAAAGAGATGAGAAAATAAAGAAATTTGAGGCTTGGATAAGTTTTGGCATTGTTCATAATCGTTGTAGGGAGGTTTACCTCATTTTGGCGTAGTAATTTGAAAAAGAATTGTAGATTTTCCTCCTTTGCACTGTTTTTATGGGTTTATGTGAGCGTTAGAAGGCGTTACCTGCTATTTCTTAAATCACAAGAAATGCTGCTTTTTGTCATCGATATAAACACATGAAATTGTCTTTTTGAGTAAAACTACCATTATGATTAATTACCCGTTCATTGAGCTTGATTAGAAGATCTTGTTCTGGAGAGTATTACCTTCCCGGCACGGATCATTTGTGGGTGGTGTGGATATATCTTTCGCACTATTGGCATGACAAGATTTGATTAGTAAGAAAAGTTTAAAATTAAGTTTTAAGATTAATATTAAGACTTCAAAAATAATGTCTTGTGAGTTTTTCGTGACACCAACCTATTTCCAGTGCTTTTAATCGAAAATGACATTTTACGGTTCACTTTCAAGGGACACTTCAAATTCTTCCTCTTTTTTCCTCGTTTCCGTTTGTCCATTTTATTATCATTTTTGTTCTGAGTAGTGTGGGGATGATGTGGAGTTTACGATGTATGCTAAGTTGGTATTTTCCGTAGAGGATAAGGGCTTTTTCAGAATCATTGAGAAGGGCAAGGGATTGACAAAGTTCATTTCTTTCAGATATGGTGTGGCGGTTTGGTTGGTCAATACAATTGAGGCAATGATTCGATGGGAGACCAAAAGGAATTTTACAAAATCATTTGTGAAGGAAATCGTATATTTTAACTTCAGTGTTGGGCGAACTCTTATGGTCATTTTTTGTCATTGGTGGTGTGTGGAAGAGGTGGAAGATGCAGTGTTATGTTTTTACTAGAAGGAAATCAAGGGTAGCGAGTGAGTCTGCTTTGCACGTATATTGAGGGATTTCATTTGTCCACAATCCCTTGTCTTAGTGAATGGAAATAAAGGTTTAGAATCATCTATCGGAAGGACACTCGATAGGAAAGGGAAGCAACCCCAAGTTAGGAGGCCATTGTTTGGCTCTTTCTTGGATTAGGCGTTATTGTTTAAGGTTGCATTGGTTAAGCTCGTGTCTATTTTGACTTTTCAGGGTGAGTCTTTTATAGGTTAGGCCCTTCAACCAATTAGGTTGCACATCCTTAGGCTATTGGCTATGGTTGGTGGTGTTTTCTTTTTTGAGGGTGTTGTGCTTGGGAATCATGAGGTTTTTGACAATGAGAATTGAGCTGCTCAAGGTGAAGGAGAAGCTTAACCGTCTTCTTTCCAAAGTGAATCTAAGCTTGGTTGTCATTGGGCACGACTTTTCTTGATCCAAGTTGTTTGGCTTCATCTAGGTCGCTTTCCCACGGCCTCCATTTAGGGCATGCGGTTAAAAGGGGGTGTTGTTAAGGGGCATGTCGTTAAGGGGTCGGTTGGTGGTGGTAAAGAAAACGTTTTATCAGGAGTTTGGCTTAGAACAAATTCTCGGCTTGTATGACATACTAAAACTCTTCATAGTTCATCTTCGTTTGATGGAGGCTATTCTTCCTCTACTAGGCCTAGCTCGTTGATAGGTGGCGCACCGACACCAAGTCTAACCCAGACTTAGTCGACAATTTCTTCTGATCATTTGCCCATCGTTATCCCATCGATTTTGTTGATGGTGAATGAGATTGTCAAAGAAGTGTTACGGGATGCTTATGTATATCTTTGTTGATTTTGATTCGGCTTCCCATTAATGTGGTGTCTATTGTGTGAGGGTGGCATTAATGTGCTGTGCGGGGTTTTTCCTTTTATTTATGGGCCATTGAATATATCAAGGATAAAGGAGATTGCTATTGTGCCTCTAGTGCCTCACAGTTCTAAAGGGTGTTGTCTTGATTTTTCTTTACCTTGTTTTAGTGATTTTGCCATCATCATTTCTAGGCCCTTATTTTTAGTTGTTATCAGGAGAAATTTAAACAATTAAAATAATTATCTCTCACTTTGTATGAACTTATTAGAAAGAAATTGAATAGAGTAATATAAAGCAAATCACACACGAAATCAAGATTTTTTATATAGAGAATCCTTCAATGCAAAGGAAAAAAACATGGGACCTAGTCCAGTTAAAACTTCTACTATCAACAATGATGTGTAAACAAATATTCTCTCTATATAGCACTAGAGACATATAACCAACATGATTTCAAGAAAAATACTTTCTTAATAATCAAACAGTGTGATTAGAAGAGATCTTATCAAGAGACACGTTACTATTCACAATCTCAAACACTAGAAATGCTGCTCCAAATTTGATCTCACTGTTCAGATTGTAAAGCCTTAACTTGTGAATGTGCCTACAAACTTTCATCTTAATCGGACCACAGATAATTCTGATTGGAGCGTTTGATTGAAACTGAAAAGACTCCCCTATTTTTGGTTGTCTTTTCGTCTCTCGTATCTTTCACACATTTTTTTTTCTTTCTTTTTCACTCTCTACCAATACAAAAGAAATACTAAAGTTTAAGACCTTAATAAAGTTAGGCCTAAACCCTCTCTCTATGTGGACTTAATGATCCCACATGTGCCATCCTCCATATAGGAAGGAAACCAACACAAGAAATCTTCCTCTTCTCGACTATGAAGGAGGATTCACCAAACTTGGTTTTGCTCTGCATACTTCGAGTTTTTGCATAGACAGTGATTTTGTCATCATATTTGACCCATTTTCATCAGTATAGATTTTTTAATCTGTAACAACTTTATCTCCAATGTATTACAAGTCTAGTGATACCTTACATCAATATGTTTAGATCTTGAATGAAATGTTAAATTTTTGCTGAGATGGATAACATTTTGACTATCACAGTAGAGAGTATACTTCTCTTGTTTCTGGCTCAATTCTTCTAAAAACTTCTTCATCCATAATAACTCTTTGCTCGCTTCAGTTATGACAATATATACAGGTTTTGTGGTAGATAGAGCAACACATTTCTGTAGTTTGGATTATCATGACAGAACTTCCCCTGAATAAGTAATTAAGTACCTTATTTTCTAGAATCAATGTCACCAGCCATATCAGCATTTGTAAACCCATCAAGCATATGTTTACTATTTTCAAAGCACAAACACACTATAGAAGTGCCTCTGAGGTATCTGAAAATCTACTTAACTGCATTCCAATGCTATTTTCTTGGATTTGAGAGAAACAGCTAACTACACCAATTACATGAGCTGTAACTGGCCTCATGCATACTATTGCATACATTAAACTACCCACTGTTGAGGCATATGTGACTCTTTCCATATCTTCCTCCTCTCTACTTGTGAAATACTTTACTTTGTGTTTAATTTAAAATTAGTAGCAAGAAAAGAGTTAATTGTCTTAGCATTTTTTGTATTGAATGTTATAGCATTTTTTGTATTGAATCTGTCAAATACTTTTTCAATATATTGCTCTTGTAACATATATAATTTCTTCCATTTTCTATCTTGGTAAATTCGAATACCAAGAATTTGCTTTACTGACTCCAAGTCCTTCATGGCAAAGGATTGACTTAATTACTTCTTTAGATTTTCAACTCCTAGAGAATTCCTGCCAGCAATCAACATATCATTAACATAAAACAATAATATTATGAAGTCATTATCACAAAATTTCTGCACAAATACATAATGGTTAGAGGTGGTCTTCCTGTAGCCTTCATCTTCCATAACTGACTCGAATTTCTTATACTATTGTTTGGATGTCTATTTTAAACCATATAGAATTTTTTTTAACTGACACATACAATCTTCTTTTCCATTCACCATGAAACCCTCTAGTTGTTCCATATAAATCACTTCCTCTAAATCACCATGTAGGGAGGCAGTTTTCACTTCCATTTGCTCGATTTCTAAGTCTAGGCTAGTTCCTAAGCTAAAAACCACACAGATGAAGGACATTTTCACAAATGGAAAAAAAATCTCATCAAAGTTGACACTTTTTCGTTGATTGAATTTCTTAACAAGTATAGCTTTGTATCGTAGTTGAGAAGTCGTTTCATCTTGCTTTGATCTATAAACCCACTTGTTCCTCAAAGCATGGCGTGCAATGACTGTGATGCAATGATTGCATCTTATCTTGTATGACATCAATGACTGCATCAATGACTGCATCTCACTTATTCTTCAAACCCACTTATTTTATTAGCTCAAAAGTGTGATTGTTATGCAATGACTGCATCTCATCTTGCATGACATCACTCTGCCTTATGTTCATATTACATTGCTTCTGAATAACACTCGGGCTCTTTTTCGTTAGTTATCAACACATACTAATATGTAGAATACCGAATGGAAAGATGTCGGTCTTTGATATACCTCCTGAGTGGAATTTCTGGTGGCATCTTTGGTTCTAGCAACTGATCAAGGGTCTCATTCTTTAAGGGAGCATTTGCATCACTTGGACTATGTTGGTCGTCTTGAATAGCATGTTCAATCTGTGCTAGCAAATTTGTCAATGGCACCGGATCCAAGTTAACTGAACCATCAATGAATCGAAACACTGCTTTATATGTCTTCTCAATATCTTGTATGGTTTGATCTTCAATAAATACAACGTCTCAGCTTTTCACTAGTTTCTTATCAATTAAATCATACAATTTGTACCCACACTTATCAAGATTATAACCTAAAAAGATGCATTGTTGGGTTTTCACATCGAGCTTAGATCTCTAATCCTTGGGAATATGCACAAATAATTTACATCTAAAAAAAGTAAATGATCATAGGTAACATCCTTACTACTCCAAACTCTGCTTGGTACATCAAACTGAAGAAAAACACATGGTGTGATATTAAAAACATGTACAACAGTACTCAACGCCTCACCCCGAAAATATCCAAGCAATTGTGTCTGTGAAAGCAAACATCTCACTCTCTCAATTAGTGTTTTGTTCATACTCTCAGCTAGACCATTCAAGAGTTTTTAGAGGTGTCTTTTGATGCAAAATACCTTGTTGTCTGCAATAGTCATCAAATAAGCCCGAATACCCTCCTCCGTTATCAATTCAAATGCACTTTAGCTTCTTTCCAGTCTGCCTCTCAACTAAGCCTTGAAATTGTTTAAACATCTCCAATACTTAATCTTTTCTTTTCAAGGTATAAATCCACGACTTTCTTGAATGATCATTTATAAAAGACACAAAATACAAGGAGCTGCCAAGTGTTCTTGTCTTCATATGACCACAAACATTTGAATACACAAGATCAAGCATTTCTGACTTTCTTGAAGGAGGAGAATTTTTTAGAAAACTCTATTCTGCTTCCCTGCCAAATAGTGAGTACACTTTTTCAAAGACACGCTCTTCATTCCAGATAAATAATTCTTTTTAGCCAATATTGCCAAGCATTTCTCACTCATATGGGTAAGTCTCTTATGCCACAATTGTATTATGTCCTCATTCTCCATAACATTAATAATATTACTAGAGAGCTTTGCTTATAGCATGTACAAGGTCGAAACCTTCATTCATTGAGTTATAACTATAACACCCCTTGTAAGCTTCCATTGCTCATTACAAAAGGTGTTGCAATGGAAGCTTACAAGGATGTTGCAATACCCATTATCATCAAGTTTACTTGTAGAAATCAAATTCAAATGAATATCAAGAATGTGCTTTACATCTCTAAGAACAAGAACTGTGCCTTTATTCGTTTCCAAGCACACATCTCCACTATCAATAATTTTAGCCAATCTACCATTGCTCATCTTTACTGTGCCAAAATCACTAGATACATAGTTTGTAAAGAAATCATTTCAGGGTGTAGCATGAATAGAGGCACCACTATGAATTACCCAGCTAATTTCACGAGAAGCAATGTTTGTAACATCATTATCATTATAAACAATGAAGATGTCTCTGGTAGTAGTGGTGGCAACTTGATCATCAATCTCTTCACTTTTGTTCTTCTCATTCCCTTTCTCTTTGTATTCTCTTTTTAACTTTTTGTAGTATCTTTTGATATGTCATTTCATACCACAATGATAGCACTCAATATTAGCAAACTTGTTTGACTTACTTCTACCCTTATATCTGTGTTTCAGACCTCTACTTTTACTCATTCACCTATTTTCTATAATCAAGACATCTGACTACGAAGAAGAATTCTGTGATTTTCTTCTCATTTCTTCGTTCAAAACACTATTCTCTGCCAGATTCATATTGATTCTTCTCATTTCTTCGTTCAAAATACTATTATTCGCCAAATCCATATTGATTACACCATCTAGGACTGGGTTAGATAATGACTTTCTAAATGTCTCTCAAGAGTTCGGCAATATACCACACAAACACAATTCCTGTACTTCATTGTTGAACTCGATACCCATTCTAGCCAATTGATTAATTATTGTTTTAAGTGTATTTAAGTGATCTGCTAACGAAGTTCTATCTTGATATCTCATAATCATCAAAGTGCTTGATCATATACATTTTATTATTTCCAATCTTACAAGCATAGAAATTTTCAAGTTTATTCCAAAGTGTATGTGCATATGCCTTCCCACTAATATTGTTTAAAACATTATCATTTATCCATTGTCTGATGTATCCACAAACTTGTCAATATTGCAAAGTTCATTATTCATGAGATTTATTTTCAGACTTCTCAGAAGCAAACACCTGTAAATGAAATTGCTTCATAAATAAAAGATTTTTCATTTTTCTTTCCAAATATGATAATTATAATCATTCAAAGTAACCATTCTACTCAAGTTAGCTTCCATTATTCAACACAAAGTATTCAGCGGTTATACCTCACTCTGATACTACTTTGTTGGAAGAAATCTAAACAGCGAAAATAATTATCTCTCACTTTGTATAAACATATTAGGAAGAAATTAAATAGAGAGAAATATAAATTAAAACCACACACACACACACAAAGCCAAGATTTTTTATGTGAAAAATCCTACAATGCAAAAGAAAAAATCACGAGACCTAGTTCAGTTAAAGCTTCCACTATCAATAATGATGTGTACACAAATATTCTCTTTAGATAACACTAGATTCATACAACCAACAATGATCTCAAGAAAAATACTTTCTTGGCAACCAAATAGTGTAATTAGAAGAGATCTTACCAATAGACATGTAACTATTCATGATCTCGAACACCAAAATATTTTTCCAAATATGATCTCCACCATTCAGATTGTATATCCTTTAGTTGTGAATGTGCATGCAATATTTCACCTTAATCAGATCACAAAAGACCACGATCGGAGTGTTTTATTGAAACTGGATAGACTTTTCTATTTTTGGTTGTCTCTTCCTTTTTCCAATATTTCACACGTTTTTTTCTTTCTTTTTCACTCTCTATCAATACTAAGGTTTGAGACCTTAATAAAGCTGAGACTAAACCCCCTCTCAATGTGGACTTAATGATCCCACATAAGTCATCTTCCATATAGGAAGGAACTCAACGCAACAGTTGTTCCTTAAAATGATATTATAATACCCAATTATAAGGAGTTTCTTTGCTTTTTTTTTCTACATGCTATGGTGGCCAACAATGTTAACTCTAAGGAACTTCAGCTAATCCAAAGGGAAGGTGGTGTCAAAACTAGATTGGGATTTTGTGGGAAGAAGTTAGTGCCTTAATGCACTTTGACTGAGTCTGAGGAGGTTGGTTGTGATCTTCAAATGGTGTTTATGGTGAATGAGGTGGATCTAATACCGTTATGCACATTGTCTCCTTTGCCTATAATGGGTGGTTTACTTTCGGGTTAAGTGATTCAAAAAGTAAAGGATATTCGAGACTGTATGGAGGATATCTTATAAGGGCTTTGAGGAGCAATTTAAGGCATTACTTATTACCACTGAGTACCATATCCCCTAAATCCACCTGTAGAAATCGCAAAGAGCTAAAGCGTCTCACTCGTTCGATTAATTGTGATGGCTGGGATGAGAGCACTAGTAGAGAAAGATCTAAGGGAAACATTGTAGTTTCCCATAAAGCCTAAAACTATTTCCTGCAATATTTGGAATCTTAATGATTCCGATAAGCATCTTCGAGTTAAGAATCTTTTACATCATTGGAAATTGAATATTGTTTATTTGTAGGTAACCAAGCTTGTGTTCATTGATCCAAGCATCATTATTGATCTCTAGGGTTGTCCGTTTATTGGTCAAGTGTACCTAAATTTCATTGGATAAATCGAGGGTGTTCTTATTATATGGGATACAAGGGTGGTTGAGTTTATTAAGGGGTGTGAAGTTAGGTGATGGCTTGTGTTTTTTTTTAAGAGCATTTTGGTTGGTTTTAGTTAGGCCTTTGTTGAAGTGTACGGACCAAATGTGGACAATAATAGGAAGGATTTATGGGATGAGCTTGCTAGTTTGGGCTGTTTGTGGAACATACTTCGGTGCATTGGTAGAGACTTTAATATAACTTAGTTTTCTAGTGAAAGATTGGGAGAAGTCCGATGAAACTTGCAATGAATGAATTTTCTGATTTTATTCTTGATATGGATTTGGTGGATGTGGATCTAACACTTATTGGTGTAGGCATACTTGGTCGAATAATTAGGTTTGGTTCCGTTTGGACAGATTATTTGCATCCATCATGGGAGGCTCACTACACTACTTTTCTCCAAAAGAGATGGCTAGTGCTTGTTTTGACAATTTTTCCATCGCACTTGATCAGAGGCATTCATGCGAGTAATAGATATTTCAAATTTGAAAATGTGGTTAAAAGTTGAAGGTTTTGTAAAGAAAATAAGGTTGTGGTGGTTCTCGTCTCTCTTAGAGGGCCCACCAAGTTTTATTTTGGTTGGGAAACTCAAAGCATTGTGAAAGTATTTGAATATGTAGAATGCAAATGTCTTTAGGCATATTGATAATAATATATATATATATATATATATATATATATTGAGGATTTATAAGTTTTGGAGGGTAGTGAGGTGAGCGCTCTCTTTTTAGAGGAGGAATTTTGCAAAAAACTAACTATCACTTCAAAGATTGAAAATGTGTTTTTATTGGAAGAAATCTCATGGAGACATAAATGACGAGTTTTTTGGTTGAAAGGAGGGAAAGATGCACTAAATTCTTCCATTGGATGGCTAATTATTATCATAGGAATAATGCAATTGAGATGCTTCAAATCAATCAACAGGTTTGCTTGGATCATGATGCTATTAAGAGTCATATTGTCAACTTCTATGAAAACCTTCTTATCGAAAAATTCCATTGGAGACTCAAACTAGATGACTTTTCCTTTGAGACTATCGAGCAATCAAGCTTTATTTGGTTGGAGAGACAATTTGACGTGGATGAGATTTTTCAAGTGATTCATGAATGGCTATGGATAAAGCCTCAAGTTCTGAGTGGGTTCTCTATGGATTTCTATCATGATTGTTGGGATGTGGCTGAGAAGGAGGAGGATCTTATGAAGATTTTTCACGAACTTTATTCATTTGAAAAATTAAATAAATAAAAAGACTAAATGTGCCTTTTATTGCCCCTTATTCCTAAGAGAGTCAAGGTAGTGGAGGTGAATAATTTTTGACCTACTATTCTCATTAATGTGGTGTACAAGGTAATTTAAAAGGTCATTGCCAATCGTATAGTGCTGTTATATATAGCATTATATCAAAAGTCCTAAAGTGCTCTTGTGAAGGGAAATCAAATTTTGGAGTCATTTTTATTGCCAATAAATGTTTAGGCATTAATAAGATTTTTTTTTTTTTTTTTACTTGGGAGATGTGGTTTAGGAAAAAATGGATTTTATGGATTATACAAAAGGATCCCTCTCACTTTTTTTGTTTGTAATTATTATGGATGCACTCAATCATATTGGGAGCCGTTGTTAATTGAGTATTTTTTTAATATACTTTTCAGTGGGGAGGTGTTAATATTTCTAATATTCTCTTTGTTATACTTTACTTTTTTGTGAGCCGGATTGTGGTTTTATTCAATTTTTGAGGGCTTTATTACTATGTTCTTGTGGGTTTTGTGAATAATGTTAACGGATTGGCTAATATTTTAGGCTGTAATGGTTTGATGCTTCCATTGAAATATCTTTAGTCTCTTGTTGGGAGTTGCTTTTAAGGCAAATCTATTTGGGAGGGAGTCCTAGAAATAAATGATTTAAGTTGGCAAATTGGAAAAGAATTTGTTTGTCAAAGGGTAGATTATCTCTTATCAAAAGTACCTTATTTAATATCACCACATACTTTCTTTCATTATTTTCATTACCTGCAAGTGTGGTCTCTTGTATTGAAAACACTTTTTGCAATTTTTTTTTTTGTGAGCTTTTGGGGAGAAATCCAAGCTTCAAGTTGGTTGGGATAAGGTTTGTTCTTCGATACCTTGTGATAGTTTGGGAGTGCATAATTTGAGGATCTTTTGTAAGGAACTTAGTTCCCATGGCTCCTTCCATTAGATTAGAATGTTATCTTTTTTAAGAACAACTCATGATTGGGATTTTGGAAATCTTTTATTTTTTATCCTTTATAAGTTGTGGTTTGGTAGTATGGTGGACGATAACATGATTTGGACTTCCTGATTAGGGGGTAGAAAGAGGTTTTTGGCATGTTCCAATTATAAGGCCCTCAGGTTTAAATATTACTTTTGGTAAACAATAATTTTTTTTTTTAATTTTGCAAATACACGTAATATATTAAATATTAATTTTAATAAAAAATAATTTTTTAAAATTATTTCCTAAGGTGAACTCACTCCCGTTGCCACACCCAAAATCTCAAAAAACCGATCGCAACCATATCATAAACCTATAAAAAACAAAAAATTCTCATTCATTTTGTCTCTCGAATTTTTACGAGATTCTCAATTTGTCTTCCACGTTGCATTATTTTTATTTTTAATAAAAAATATATAAATATATTTATATATTATATTTAGTTATATATTTATATAATATGTAAACATATTTAGTTATAATATATAAAAATAATTTCCATTTGTAAATTCTACTGCTTTGCTAAAAATGCATTTTTTAGTTTAAAATTTTAATGTTTATAGAATTCCTTATAGAATTCTAAAATGAAATAATTTTTTTTGTTTGGGGGGCGGGGGGTTGGTAAGTTTCATTTTCTTGTTTCAATATTTTTAAGTAGGCTCTTTTCAGATTTTGAGATAAGATGAGAGATGAATTGAAATAAATTTTGAAAATTAAATAAAATATTATTGAAAGATTATTTTTTAATATTATTAATATTTTAGGATTTGAAAAGGTTAAATTGAAATTTAAAAAATTTAAATTGTTTATTATATTTTATATAAAAATTTTAAAAAATATAATAATAAATTTGAGAGGAAATAGAATAAGTTCAAAACAAATGGAACTTTAAAGGTTTTTTTTTCTTAACTAAATTTTTGTTTGAATTTCAAATGTTTCTCAAAACTTCCATAATATCTTAAAATTTTATATATCCGTGCACATTTGACGTATCAATTAATATATGTCAAACAATCATTAATTCGAATGAAAAATTAATAACTGTTAGGTGATGGAACATTGGAAGCCTCATTGAAGGATGAATTAGGTTGGGAGCAATTTGATCTTGGTGGATTATTTGAGCCTAGTTTACATATATACTAAATTTTTGTTAGATAATAAGATAAGATAAGATATTTTAAATAAAAATTTAAATTTAAATAAAATATTATTTTTAATATTATTATTATATCAGAATATGAGAAAATTAAATTATTTATTATATATTATATAAAAAATTGAAAAAATTAAAATAATGATATAAGATAAGATGAATGAGATGAATTAAGAAATATTTCATATTTAATTTAACAAAAATTTAAGTTATTGTCTATTTGAATTGATAAACAATTTCAATTCATTTTATCCGTTTTATAAAATATAAAAAATAATTTATATTTTTAAATTTAAAATAATATTTTATTTAATTCTTTAATTTTTATCTCCACTTATTTCCTCTCAATTCATTATTTAAACAAATCTTAAAAATAGTGTTATATATAATTATCATTTTATTTATGTTTTTAATTATAAAATTTATTTTATTATTTTTTTTAATTCATTAATAAATGATATGTAAAAAATTAATTTTTTTAAAATTTTTTAGAAATATATTTAATATTTTCTAAAAAGCTGGTTGCAAGAGGTAAAGTGGGGTTCGTTTTTTAACTAAAATATTTGCATATTGCTGCCACGCGGTAGCATGTGACCGCCATGGCGCCGCTGAGGTCACTGAGATAAATTCCAGCCCTCATCGCCCATTGGGCCATTAGTGTCAGAAAAGCGGAGTGGAATACATGAGGGGAAGAGAGAGGTACAGAGTTGGATTTGATTATTAGATTAGATTGGTTTGGGAGATAAAGAGCACAAGTACAAGTTCGAGAGTTTGATTGAAGAATAATGGGGGAATCTTCAGAACACTTGAAGCAGTCGTTCTTCAGGAAGCACTGGGAGGGTTACAAGGAGTTCTGGGCGGAGAGGTTTTCCTTTTTGGACGACTATAACAGGTTCATCAAGAAGCCCCTCCCCCCGTGGTCCTCCTCCGATGTCCAAGAGTTTATTGCCTCCGATCCTGTTCACGGCCCCACTGTAGCGCTCTCTCTCTCTCTCTCTCTCTCAATCGTTTTTGGAATTCTTCAGTTTTGGCTTGTCTTTGATTTGATGTTTTATCTTCACTCTGTGGATCCGCTTTTTTTGTTACTCGTTATTCATCTCTTTCTTTTTGGAGATTTGTTTTTGGCTTTTGCTCTAGGATGTCCGTCTGGATATGGCTTATTTTGCTCCGCGTTTGATTTGGTTTTCACACCGTTAATTTGTTTTATTTTAGTTTCTCTCGTTCTATTCTTTGTTTTATCTTTTATATGATCTCTGGTAGAGCTTGATTTTTGAGTTGGGAATATTCTTGTGGTTAGATCATTTTTGGCCTTTTCCTTTTCCTTTTTATTTTTGATAGGTAATCAAAAGGAATTCATTAATAAAAAGGCTAAGCCCAGGTATACCAGAGGTGTACTTGAGAAAACTTAGCAAGTGTTATAAAGAAGAAAGAAGATCATGAATACTAAGTCTGTTACAATCAATAGATCCCACCCAAGAAAGCAAAGTCTTATAAAAGAAAATTATGAGTTTCTCCAAAGATCTCTCACAATCTTTGAAGTTCCTAGCATTTTTTTTCTCTCCATAAGTACCAACACATACAAATAGGAAACATATGCCATATAGCCGCCACCTGTGGGTTACCTCGGAGTCCTCTTCAACTCGCTAAAAAATCCACCAAGTGATAATGCACGACCCATGATAAGCCAAGTCTTGTGAAAAACTCATCCCACAATTTCTTGGCCACCTCGCAGTGGAGGAGTAAATGATTTACTGATTTCCTATGTTTTTTGCACGTATAACACCAATCTATCACAATTATATGGTGTTTCCTCATGTTGTCCATGGTAAAGATCTTGTCCAAGGTTTTTGTCCACAGAAAAAGTCGCTCTCGATGGCGCTTTCGTCTGCCAAATGCTCCTCCAAGGGAAACTAGGTAAATCGGGAGTAGAAATGACATGATAGTAAGAATTAACTGAGAAGAAACCTTTCTTAGAATGTCTCCATTTCAACTTATCCCCCGTGCCTCCAGGGATGTTGAATGAGTATAATGCCGCAAAAAACTCCAAAAAAATCTCCATCTCCCAATCTTGGACATCCCTTACAAACTCAATATTCCATTGAGGTGTACCAGTTGAAAGAACCACAAGATCTGCAATCGATGCATCATTTTCTCTAACGAGATCAAAGATAATAGGAAATGAGGCTTTGAGGGTTGTGCCTCCACACCAAATGTCATGCCAAAATTTGACCTGTGAACCATCCCTTACTAGCAGATATTCTTGATCCCTGAAAGACTCTCATTGTTTCCTTATGAACTTTCACAAACCCACCCATGTATGCTTTGGACCTCATTTGAACACCAACCACCCCAAGACATACCATATTTAGAATCTATAACTGACTTCCAAAGCGCCTTTCTTTCATTTTGGTATCTCCACAACCATTTACCCAAGAGAGTTTGATTAAAATTCACCAAATTGTGAATCCCCAAGCCGCCTCCAAATATAGGAGTGCACACTGTTGGCCACTTAACCAAATGAAATTTGAACTCTTCCCCCATTCCACTCTACAAAAAGTCTCTCTGTAGCTTCTCAATGCGATTGGCTACCTTTGTGGAAAGTGGGAATAGAGACAAAAAGGAGGTGGGGAGGTTTGAGAGGGTGCTTTTAATCAACGTCAGCTTTCCCCCTTTAGATAAATATAACCTCTTCCAAGTGACCAGTCTACGTTCTACCTTCTCAATCACCCAATTCCAAGTCCTTTTAGCTTTAAAGGAGGCTCCCAATGGTAGACCAAGGTAGGTGAGGGGTAAAGAGGATACCTGACAACCCAAGAAAGTAGCGAAAAATTCTGCATCCCGAACGACCCCCACTGGCACTAATGTAGACTTTGAAAGATTGACTCTCAGACTTGATACAGCTTCGAAGCTAAGTAGAAGCCCCCCTCAAGGCTTGAAGGTGTCTGTGGTGTGCACCACAAAAGACGAGCGTATCATCTGCAAATAAAATATGGGAGATGGATAGAACCTCATTCCCAACTAGAAATCCATGAAGTAATCCCGCATCCACCAATCTCTTGATCATCTTATTTAGGGCTTCCATAATAATAAAAAGAGAAGCGGAGATAGCGGGTCTCCTTGTCTCATACCACGGGAGGAATTGAAGAAACCCACTGGTGAGCCATTTACCAAGATAGAGAATCAAACTGACGAGATACATAATTCTACCTATTTCTGCCATTTGTCCCCAAAACCGCATCTTGATAGAAGATCTAGCAAGAATCGCCAATTGACACGGTCATAGGCTTTTTCTATGTCCAATTTGCAAATCAAACTAGGTTCACGAGATTTGAGGTGACCATCGACAATTTCATTGGCAATAAGGACCGCATCTAGGATTTGTCTACCTTTAACAAAGGCATTCTGGGGCTTTGAGACAAGCTTTTTCACCATAACACTCAATCTGTTTGCAAGCACCTTGGATAGGATATTGTAACCCCATTCACAAGGTTAATGGGGCGATAGTCCCTAGCATCCAACGCCCCAATCTTTTTAGGGATAAGAGCTACAAAGGTAGAGTTAATACTCTTTTCAAACCTAGAATTGGCATGAAAGCCATGAAAGATTTGCATGAGATCCTTCTTGATCACCTCCCAACAGGTTTGAAAGAAGCCCATAGTAAAACCATTTGGCCCTGGAGCCTTGTTACTAGTCATTCCTCTGATTACTTTGTATGCCTCATCTTCCATGAACGGCCTTTCTAACCAGCATGCAGCCTGAGGATCTAATACTGAGAAAGATAAGCCATCCATCTTCGGTCTCCAACTGTGGTCTTCAGAAAAGAGTTGTTGATAATATTGTTCCAACTGATTTTTGATAGCTATCTGATCTGTTGAAGCTACCCCATCTACCATTAGAGTGTCTAAGATATTATACCTCTTATGGGAATTAGCCACCTTATGAAAGAATTTTGTGCACTTATCCCCTCTTTAAGCCAGAGTGCCCTTGATTTTTGACGCCATGAGATCTCCTCCAATAGAGTAACTCTCTTAAGTTCAGCAATTCTTTGACCCTTGCGAGTTATCTCTATATCAGAAAGAGCTCTAGCTTCCTCTTCGCCCTCCATTGCCTGGAGTTCTTCTACAAGGGAGCATCTCTATTGGTATACATTGCCAAAGACTTGTTCGTTCCATTACTTCAAATCTTACTTTAAATCTTTCAGTTTCTTTGCCATAATGTAGCTAGGATGTCCTTCAAAATTATAGGAGGTCTACCATGCTCTAACTCTGTCAACAAAACCATCAGATTTAAATCACATATTTTCAAATTTAAAATACATTCTACCTCCTTGGATCCCTCTGCAATCTAGAATGATAGGGAAGTGATTTGAACATAGACGGGGTAATCTTTTTTGCATTGCATCCGAATAGTGTGATTCCCATTCAGGGGAAAGAAGAAATCTGTCAATCCATGACCAAGAAGGGCGTTAACAGTTGTTGGACCACGTGAAGGTACCTCCTATTAAAAGATGTCCATAAGTTCCTGTTCTGCAATAAAATTGGAAAACTCTCTCACGGGCCTAGAGATATGAGAGGCATCCGACCTGTCGCTTGGGAAGCGGATTATATTAAAGTCACCCCCAATACAACTAGATAGCTCCCACCAGGCTGAAAAATAAGCCAACTCATCCCACAAAAGTTTTCTTTCCAGGTCTAGATTAGGTCCATAGACTTCAGCGAAAGCCCACTTAAAACCATCATCTACATTCACAAAGGAACATGCAACTGGAAACTCTCCTACACACACATCCACCTTTTCAATTACCTTTGTGTCGTACATTATTAAAACTCCCCCAGAGGCACCCCTTGTAGGGAGGTAAGACCACCCAACATGTTTCTCTCTCCATAGGCTACGGATTATTTGAGTAGTAACAAATTCCAGCTTCTTTCCTGGAGACAAATAACATCCCCCTTCTATTGTCTAAGTAAATTCCTGACTTGAAGCCGCTTATTAGGATCATGTAGCCCCCTCACATTCCATGAAATTATTTTTGGCTTCATGGACCAACCGACTTACCCTTCCTCTTACCATGCTCCCGACTGGCGCTCTTTTCTCCCCCATCGTCTTTCATGTCCCATGTAAGTCTCTTAAGCTCTCTTTCCTTCTTTTTTGCTAAATTCATATATTGATCAGATTTAGACTAAGAACGGACAACATTAGTAGCTGTAAGAAGCGCCAAAAACTTAGCCTCGAATCCCTCATAAGAGATTCCTATAATTTTTTTAATATCCCAAGCAGTCTTAATAACCCAATCTGTCTCCTTAGGAAAAGTAGCATTTAGCGGAATCGGTTCTTCCTCTCCTACATTAGGAGTCTCCAATAAAACCAATGCTTCATCTCCCTTTACCCCCTCTATATCAGAACTCACTGAGAGAAGAGGAAATTGCCCTAAACCCATCTCTGGCGTAGCTGAAAAGGCAGGGAAATTTTCAGAGCTCACCAGCGCCGACAAGAGCTCAGGAGGTGGGACAGAGGTTGCTAGCAGCGATCTCTGTGTGAACCTAGCACCTACCGGCTCTGCCGGCATCAATCTTTAAGTGACACCTGTGTCTTCCAGGTCTGTTGTGAGTGTAGAAAGGGACCCTGCATCTTCCGGCATCGTCGATGGAGAGGGAGACATTACAAAACTTGTTGGCGGCGAGATCTGTGAGATAGGCATGTCCAGAACCGGCTCGCAAATCGGGGATTTGATCTTCGCAAGATTCAATGGTATCGGCATCGATATTTTGGGAGGTGACTCGACTGGAGGCTTCGACAGGAGCTGTGGGTTGTCAGAACCGACGACTTGAGTTATCGACATCAAAAAGAACTCTCGCCTGACCAATGGGCCCAGTGAATGGACTGGGCCTGTTTGTCCACAAAGCAACCAGCCTGCGACTGGGTTCGGGCCTTAGAAACAAACCCACTCAACACTCCCCTCTCACTGCCAATAGCTTGCCCCAGCCCATTACTCGACCCATCTGACCTATCTACTTGGCCCCAACCCAACACACTTTCCTTCCAAAACACAACGTTCCAGAGCAGCTACCTTAGCCTGTAGCGTGCTCAGCTGCAGCTCTATTTCTGTAACAATGTACAAAAGTGGAGCCTGATTACTCCCCGACACTATACTCCACCTCCCATCACCCTACTCTTTCACGCAAGCGGAAGTTGCCCCTAACCCTGGCAGTCCTGTCCCCCCAGTAAGTTGTGGAGCTCGAGATAGCAGAATCGTTGTGTAGGAAGAGGAAGAAGGGGAGCTCTGAACAATGAGAGGAGGAGAACGAGTGCTGCTGTTTTTACCCCCCATTGCAGAGGTAGTAACGAGTTCCTCTAGTGTTTCTCTGATATACTTCCAACCTTCTCCGGCTGTTCCTTCCGGAATCATAATCTTCCCCCGCCGTTGGCCAAACTCTGTCACCAAAAAGAAACTCCCAAAGGAGTTGGATTGCTGCTGGAAGACCAAAACATTAGACCCACTTCTATATGAACAATAAAACTCGGGAGTATTCATCCCTTCCTTCACCATGGCAGCCAGCCATCCCAAAGCATCTTGGGATGGATATGTGATTCACAGTGCGAGGACTGTATTCCAGGATTCTCCACGTCTTGCACTCACCTAACGAAACTCAAAACATTTCCTATCGATGCACACATTCCTATTCGACCCCATAGTGACTATAAAACTCAATAATAAACAACCACAAAAAGAGCTGATGCTAACAGCCACCAATCTCAGCTAGAAGATAGCAAGAGAGCAACACAGTGGAAAAAAACCATTGTTGTATCTCAGATGTACGAAGAGAAAAGTATCTCAGAAACCACTTTTTTTTTCTTTTCCTTTTTCTTTTATGCCTTACTGTTTGTTTTCACCATAACTGATGGTTATACTTAGGTTTTTTATTTTATTTATGGTGATCTAGATGTTTATTTTGGTATTTTCTCTAACCTTACTCGCTTGTTAGTGATTGTTGTAATTTAACTGATTGCAGAACTAAAAGTAATTATCCTTAGCATTAGTTTCCGGTATGTTTGTAAAATCTGGAATGGTAATTATCCCTAGCGTCAGTTTCCTGTATGCATGTAATTGCTATCTACTGACTTTTTTGTTAATAAGGTTCAGTCCTCCCTCAGGAGTTGTAAAGGGGATAATGTTCTGAGTTTTTCTGGTATTGTTCAAGACAGTGCTCGAGCTTTTATAATGTAAATTGTATCAAAGTGGAGAACTGATGAACTTATTTCACTCTGTGATGCCATTGGACTGTATTGTTTGCCTTCATTTTGCATTGGTTGAACGAGGATAATGAGGACAGAGCAGGCAAAATAAGGATGCCTGCTCCTTTTTGTTGTCTATATTGGAGGCCCTACTTACGATGATTTGTTCCTTCATGTAATCTGCCAGCCATTGTTTCCATGGCCAACATTTAGGACCTTCTCCCACCTTGTAACGCTAGTATTTCTATGACATTGATTTAAATTTACAGTTTGTTTGTCTGCTTTTATGATACTCAAATTACTGAGGAACCTTAGAATTCTTAATTGGGGAGGATTAAGGGCTTGTTTTGATGCTTAAAATATCTCATTTTTTGAATAATAGTAAATGGTTTTAGTGAAGGTGTTTTATTGGGTTTTGGGAAATGAGAGAGCAAAAGTTGAATAAAAGTATATTTTAAGCTAATTATTGTATTGGAGTTGTGAAAGTTAATAGATAAAGTTAAAAAAAAAAACTAACTGTAATTTCTTATTACCTATAAAAAAAACTAAGTGTAACTTTTTAATATTATTTATGTTTTGAAGTTTGTAGAAGTTGTATTGGTTTTTGCGTTTTGTTTTGAAGTTTGTGAAAGTTGTATTGAGTTTTGTGTTTTGTTTTGAAGTTTGTAAATGTTGTATTGAGTTGTGTTTTTTTTATCGGTAAATTTTTGTGTTTGAGTGATGTTTGGGAATCAAGTTATGAGAAATTGAATGGTGTCTTGTGTTGAAGTTATGAACTTGAAAATTTAAAAATGAATAGTGTTTTATGTTTGAGTGATGTTTGGGAATTAAGTTATGAGAAATTTTAAAAACTTTCAAAATTCTCACGTTTGCCAAACGTGCCCTAAAGGTGTGTGCATATGGAAGATATATCTTATCTCTTCTTACAGATATATAAGATCAATGACTCTTCAAAAGTATTATTGATTGTCCCCTATCTCAACTAAGTAACAACATGAAATTACTTCCATTGATGGCTTTGTGGAAGCCAAACATGATGAACTTTATAGCAGATAGAAAAAATGACAACATAGCGCATGATGGGCCCTTTTGCCATTTTGATCTTTCCTTTACATGATGAATCATGACATTTCTTGTTAATATTCACCGAGCATGTGTCAGTTTTCCTGAACTTTGGTAAATTTTGTAAGTTTTATTGACTCTATAATACTTTTGTTGAGTCATTGGTTGTTGAATATTGGATCTTTAGAGGGTAGATATTTTCTAATAGGATCTTTGTTTGGTTCTGATGGTTCCATGGTGTTTGTATTGCAACATAGTTTGCTTTAAAAGGTTTGATTTACATCTTTTCCTTCAGCTGCAAACTGCTAGGGAAGCCGTGAACTTTGGCCTCACTGGAACTGTTATTGGAGCTGTATCTACTGCTGGTGTTACCTGGAAATATTCAAGGAGCTTACATGGCAAGTCGCCTCTTTATAATGTTTTTGAACCTATTTGAACCAAAGTATTGCCTAAGGATGAGTTTGTTTCTTGCCGTGCATTATTTCATATCTATTTACTGAAATAAGTCATTGATTTTAGTTGTTTAAAGCTTTGTTTCTCTGGGAAAGATTAATAATTACTCTGCGAAAATTGCAAAAGCTTTTGTAGTTGATCTTTAAAATGAAAATATTTATACTGTCATGTTTCACCAAAACCTAGCTTTGTTGAGGAATCATAAGATTACACAAAATATTGCTCTTTTTGCATATACTGTTACTAAATTATAGCAAATGAGGCGTTCCTTTTTACTCCTAGACTCAGGTCCACTTTTTGTGCAAGGTTCATTTCATTTTTTTAAACTCTTCTGGATTTGTGGCCTGCCTAGGCGGAATCATGAGGGTGGGGAGATTGGGGGACCGGGGAGGGGGGAGGGGGGATTATTCAAAGTTCAAACATTATAAAAATATATATATATTCAAAGTTCAAACAATCTACTGCTTTTATGCAAAAGGTCCTATGGAGCAGGAGATTAGACGTTTTGTGATGTTAAGCACCTTCAGCACTTGTGAGGTTTGCTGCTATGCTTTTAGGCTGTTTCAGGTTTGGACGTCAACTTGGCCAAATTAGAAATGGTTTTTTTGGCCATTTTAGGGTTGATTTGGCCAAATCAGAAATGGCCTCTATCGCTAACGTGGCAAATATATGGGTATTAGCTTGCATTCTTGGATGTAGGGTGGCATCTTTGCTCATGAAGTATCTGGGTTTACTCCTGGGGGTACCAATCAAAGCAAAGTCAATAAGGCAGGATGGAACCTGTTCAATTTGTCTAAAAAAGCTAAATTACATTGATCAAGAACACCCTTTCTAACTTGCCTATATATTTTATTTCCCTTTTCCCCATTTGGCTTGGCCAAGCAGATTGAGAAGCTTCAGAGGGGTTTCTCGTGGGGTGGTGTAGATGGATCTTTGGTCTTTAACTGGGCATTATTGGAAGAGTGGTTGTGGCATTACTTAATGGAGAGGGGCTTATGTGGTGGATATTAAATATGGGAATACGTGGAGCGGATGGTTCTCCAATGCAGTAAATGGATCTCATGGTATAAGGGTTTGGAAGAACATTCATCTAGGATGGGCATTATATTTCAAGTTAAATATGATTTGGGAAATGGATCCAGAATTCATATATAGCATGCTGCATGCTGCGGGATAATAGCTCTATGGAAGATTTTGACTCCGGATAATGTTATGTCTTGTGGTGATGGACTAGTGTTCTGTATGCAGCAAGAATATGGAAACTTCCAGCCATCGTTGCTTCATTGTGATGTGGCTACGGCCTTATGGGATTGCTTTTTCACCGGGTGATGTCATCATAATGGAATTAATGGCGTTGTGGAGAGGTACACCGGGAGGCAATTTGTTCCTATATGCATGGAGAATGGCTCCATTGGGATTAATTTGGACTATTTGGAATGAACACAACGCCAGCCCTTGTCAAGACTACCTGAGAAGGGTTTTATTTTTTATTTATTTCCCCTAATCTATCTATGTTTTAAGCTTCTTACCTCTTTTTCTTTTCGACAGGTGCTGGGCTATCTTTTCTAGCTGGAGGTGTGTTTGGTTGGACATTTGGACAAGAAATTGCAAACCACTGGCTGCAACTTTACAGGTTGGACACCATGGCTGCACAGGTTAAGTTTATGGAGTGGTGGGAAAGGAAGTCTGAGGGACGGTCTTAACTCAATTTTGCGAAGGAAGCTGCGCAACTTTGTTCCCTTTTCTACAATAAGAATCCAATGGTACCAACGTCACTGTCGATTGAAGTACCTTCGCTTTTCCATTGAAGTGAGGTATTTCATCTTTTATCTTTCTTAAAACAGCAGTCCAAGAAAGTGACTCTTTTGCAGCCTTTTTTTCTGTTTAATAAAATATTATTAGAATATTAATTTTTAATATTATTGTGGGATTTGAAAATGTTAAATTGTTTATTGTATTTTGTGTGTGAATTTGAAAAAATTATAAGAATGAAATGAGATGATTTTGGTATCCAAACAAGCCCTTCATGTTATTATGGGCCCAATAGCTCATAATTTTACCTAATCTCCAATGCTAATTAGCATCATTAATAGAAGGAAACTTTATCCTTAATGGTAGAGGTAAAACGTGTTGCCTTCTGTCAAATTCAGTATTATGTTATATGCATGTGAATCAAAAGTAACCTTTTTAATAGGAAGGGTAGATTTTAGCTGAAAAAAAGGGGGTATATTTTAATGGTAACCATGCTGAGAAAAACATATTACATAAATCAAGTATTGCGTAAGCTTGGTGCATAAAGAGGTATTTTGATGTATTTTGCAAATTGCAATCAACCTGATATTTTATCCAAAATGATTGAATTTGCAATTAGTTGTGGTGGCATTGATATTTTAAAGAGATCTATTAAGTAAACATTAGTTACTACTTTTAATCATTGAGAAATTATTGTAATTGATGAAATAACATGTGAATGCATTTAATTAAAATCAATAACTTAATACATTCAAGAAGAGTGTAATTTATTTATTATTAAAGATAGCCAACAACAAAATGTGATGATAATGTTGTTTGTATCATACAAATTACAAAAGGCTCTGTCAAAGACAATAGAACCAAATATATGTTACTAAAATTCTTTTATATGTATGAGTTCTAGAAAAGCAATGATAGTGATGACAAACATATCCAATTGGGTGAGAATTTGACTAATTTATTCATTAAAGCATTACTTACTATAACGTTTATGATGTTGTACATGATATTGGAATGCATGACTTTCTTCATAAACAATTGCAATTCTATATGCTTTCGAGGGGGATTAAATAATTGCACTTTGTCTTCCGTGAAGGTTTTTCCACTATGTTTTCCTTAAACAATGTTGTAGTCGTAAGCATTTTAATGTATACAAGATTAGTGTTTTCTTTTTTTAGTCATTGGCTTTTTTCTATCAAGATTTTTTTTTTTTTTTTGTAAGGTTTTAACGAGATATATTTATTGTGTATAATCATCCAAGGGAGGATATTGTAAATACATACATATATTTAGTAGATGACTATTTAGATTTCACTTCTTAAAATGTAAAACACAACCTCCTCCAGTTATTAATCGCAAAAAATAGAGGACCAATATGATACTCACCTTTTAAAATCAAAAATATTATTTGTATATAGTTTGTGTAGTTTTTACGTATGAACTGTGCATAAATGTTATTTTTACGCATTTTATAACTTAATTATTCATATTTTTTATTTTTATTTCTCTTATTATACTTTTATCTCTTTTTAATATTTTAACTGACGTAGCATTATTGCAATATCACCAATTTCGTAAAAGTACACAAGATCGTATACGTGTAAAATTGTTCTTTAAAAGAACGTTTTTCTTAATGAAGTGTCAAGTGCAAAAGATTCCCCTCCATAAAAATCATAAGTACTTTATAAAATTAAAAGAGATTTTAAGCCTGTGCAAAAAACTCGATGACTGGAACTGCCTGTGCAGATCCGTCCAATAAAATCGGTTGGGACTAACTTTCAGGTTGTAGTCGCTAAATATCAATTTCAAGTCAACTAAGAGCTTGTTTTGAGTTACGATAGAAAGCTTAAATGGTCTGATATGACACTTTAAAGCACTTAAATAACAAAATGTACCTATTTGATAATTTTATATTAAAGGACTTCTAAGTTATTAAAAAATAAAATAAAATAAAATAAAATAAAGCTAAAAAACACATTTCAGCAAAAATTTCATTTTGATATTTTTTGTCAGAAGTGCTCAGAAAAAAAATTCCTATTTTAACACATTATATAATAGGCAAAATAATCCTAATTATTTTAATATATTGACAACTTTACCCATTAATATTTTTATTATTTTTTAACATTTTTCGAAGCTGCCTGCAGTGAGTGAGACACAAAACAAGAAAAAATCAATTTTTGTTTCTTTTGTTTCTTTGAGTCTTCATTGATACACATACCAATGAATGTTGGTAGTAGTGTAAGGGAATGGTGAGTTTTGTAGAAAATAAAACCAATGGCTATGGGAGATCTTTCTAAAATTCTCTTTCACTTTCTGCAATGGTTACAGGTCGGTTTCAAACGTATAGATTTTAGATAAACAAATATTTAAAAATTGAAAATATGTTTAGTCTAAAAAGAAAAATAATATGGAGATTTTTAATGACAAAATTAAATTTTTTGATAAAATATTTTACCTTTTTTTAAAAAGAGTATGTAACGTTTACATAATTTATAATTATATCTAATATAAATTTAACTTTTTTAATAGACACAACGTATCATTTTTTACGTATATTGATGTTTCTTTGTTTACTAGCTACTTTACAACCTAGTTCTATCCTTAAAAAATTAAATTTTTAAATTGAGTATTGATTATGTTTGGAAGACTTGGTCAATAACTTCTTAGATTTTGTACTAATTGAGAAAAAATCATTCTCCTCGATCTTTTCAATTGTCCTTATCTTTTTAGTATTCGATTTTATTCGCAAATACGATCTCTTTCTAAGCATCTAAAATTATTCAATTAGATCTCACTTTTTTTCATTATGCTAAAACTCTACATCTCCTCATAATCTATTTATACAACACTTACAACTGACTTTATTATTATTTGTGCAAATTGAAATCTAACCTTTCATTCGGTGGGTTAGAATCCAGGTATGTTGTAAGTTATTTCATACTTTATCATTTGTTTATATATTTATTTGGTTTGTAATTTTCATTTTATTAAACGAATGGCTTTGATTTAGTTAATTGAACGAGTGGTCTTTAATTAGGTCGTCTTAAATTTGTAGAAATATATATATATATATATAGGTAATCTTTCACCAACTCATAATCAATCACACAGATCAGTTAATAAAAATTTGTAAATAGAATTTATGGTATGTTTAATATTTTAGTATTTTCCTTTTAATATTGAATTAAGATTTATAATTAATGTGCAAAGTTTGTTAATTAGAACTCATGGGATCCTAATTTCGAATAAATATTGGATTTTCCTTGTCAATTATGTTTAATTTATTTTCTATTACGATTATGTAAAGATTAAAACCTTTCTTGCATGAAATATATAAACTTACTTCTTGTTATATTTTTCAGCATATAACAATTATGTCTAACAAAATTCAAAATAATGTTGTTAGTGCTACATAAATGCAAGATAATCAGACAATAAGATTAATTTGGCCAGATAAAATGCTAGATAATTATATAGACATGCGTTGGTGAGATTTACTTTGGTAATTGTCTGGAACTTATTTTGATAAGGTAGGGTGGAAAAATGTAGTTGATAAATTTAATGAGAAAATTGGAAAAGAATTTTGCTATAAACAACTTAAAAACAAGTGAGATGATTTAAAAAAAAGATTTGAACATTTGGACGAAATTGGTTGAAAAGGAAATTGGCCTTGGATGGGATCTGGTGGGGAAGACAATTGATGCTACAGATGAGTGGTGGACAAAAAGTTATAAGTACTATGTTTTTACCTATTTATTTGCTACCATAAAATCAGTTAATATTTACTATTACTAATTATATTGCACATACAGAAATTTCAGAAGAAGCAAGTTTTGGAATACAAATTTGGCTCATGTTTCTAAGTTGGATATAATGTTTACGGGTATAACTGCAACTAATGAGGAAGCTTGGGCATTATCCTCTAGATTGGATTTTGAAGATGTAATGAAATGTGATCAATATAACGATGTATTATTAGAGGTAGAGGAGATTGATGACTTAGATGACAAATTAGGTGATATTCAATTAATTTAGATATTCAGACAAAAAAATAAATAAACAAGTTAGTCTTGTAGTTTAATATAGGAAAAGAAAAAAAGGAGTTCAAATCTGTTATTAACATTTCACACGTCATTGTGATGCACTTGAAAAACGAATTACAAGACCATCCTCCGATAAACCTAGCTGTAGCATTGAAGAGGTTATGACTGTTGTATCGGAGTTAATTGAGATAGAAAATGACTGTGAAATTTTTAGTGATGCAAGTGAGGTACTCATTTCAAAATCACATAGACTTATTATTCAATAAATATGTGCTCATTTGCTCTATAAACAATATATGGGTTTTACCTCATCCAATAAAGACTTTTGAGCTTTTTAGTAAAATCTTAGGGTTATTACTCAATAAATATGGGCTCATTTGCTCAATAAATACTTAATTGGTTTTGCCTCAATTATTGAGTTTAATGAAAATTCTTAGTCCATCTTAATAAATTTTGGACCTATGATCTATTCAGAATCTCTTAGTAAATCTCAACTAGCCAGGCAACAATGTTGGCCCATTAATACCATCCACTAAACCTCAACATGCCTTAAAATATTTTTTGAGCCTTATGGGTCTAATTAAAACTCATAACCAAAATCAATAAGTAATAACTCTTGAGCTTATTCAATATTGTTCATTTAACCTAATTTAAGCTCAATAAAACTATCCACATTTTGACCTTATTAATATTGGGCTAAGTTGCTTTATTCAAGTAAGGTTTTCTCTGTCTTTTCATAAAGGAGTTTCATGCTTGGCAAAACTGATCTTCCTACGTGGTTGGTGGGGTTTTGCATGCATGGCAAAACTGATCTCTCTACTCCATTGGAGGGGTTGAAACTAATAGAAGATGAAGATAATGCGATCGTTTTATCAAAAAATCATTGGAAGTAGCGGGGTTGAAAGACAAAAACTTTCTTTTGATTCTGATAACAACTGGTAAGAGTTTCAACAAAGTAGCTTTTTGTTCAACAATGCCTCAAGTTTGGAGGTTAGATGGTTGGATCCATTTTCCTGATACAGGTGAGAATAAGTTCCTAGTGGAGTTTCAACATGTCTCAGATTTAAAGAAGATTCTCAAAGGCAGGCCAAGGACCTTCGACAAATCTTTGTTAGCCATTTAAGAAGTTGATGATAGCATTCCAACTAGTGCTATTGTTCCTAGTGGAGTTTTTGGGTGCAATTCCACAATGTTCCTCTGGCTAGTATGAATAAATATTATGGGGAACTTCTTGCCTCTAGCATATGGTAGGTTATGGAGGTGGAATTTGATGAAGAGGACTTAGGATAGAGCAAATTTCTCAAGGTGAGAGTGTTAGTGAACATCACCAAACCTTTGGCTCATGGGAGATGAGTTCAAAGACTTGATCAGAAATCCTGGATTGCTTTCTAGTATAAATGCCTCCAAAATTTTTGTTTTAAATGTGGGGTGATAAAACATAAAGGGATGAGTTGTCCTTTGTTCGAACAGAATGATAATATGCCAATGCAGTTTGGCTCGTGGCTGAAGGCAGGGGTTTCAAAATCCTGCATCAAGGAGTCAAAAAGATATGGTGTCAAAGGAGATTCTCAGGCCACCAGTCGATCACGGAGGAGGATGAGCTTAGTAGAAAGGAAAGTCTTATGTGATGGAGGATTTTCTGGCAGATCCTCAAGTAATAATGAGAAGGTGGCAATCTTCCTATGATCTCCACTGATCCAGCCCCAATCTTAATTCTTTTTTAGCATCAGTTACATAATATAGATCCCTTAATTCATTCAGTGGATGCTACTTCCAAAAATTGTTTCCCCAATCACACTACTAAGTCAAAAAAAGGTTAGCACTCTACTAATGTTACCAAGAGAATATGGTTGGTAAGCACTGCCTAATTTTACCAATTTGCTTACTTGAATCAAGAGAATATGGAGTCTTTTTAGAAAAGCGGGAAGCACTACCTAATATTATCAATCCACCCTTGGCTGCTAATGATTCGGATTATGAGATGGACATGTCAACAAGGGAAAAGATCTCTATATTGCTGTCTAACCCTCCAGTTCTAGTGGATGAGGTGTAACATGATCCTCTTGAATTGTATTTCACTTAGACTAAAACAGTGGCAAAAAAGAGAGCAAGTTGGAAGAAGAGAGCCCGAGAAGTCTAACACTTTGGAAGGGGGACTTGTCACTAGAGAAGGGGCCAAAAGGAAGGCAAACACAAATTTTTTGCGTCCTATTTCTCAATCTCCCAATGTTAAGAAAACAAAAGCATTGCACTACTCTGAGGTCCAAATTTCATTTATTATTTAGTTGGTGGCTATTAGGTAACCCCACCAAATGCAATGATATACCTTAGTTGGAACTATTGAGAGCTTGAAAACCCTCGGATAATTCGAGAATTACACCATTTGGTGTGTTAAAAGAACCCATACTTTGTTCTTCTCATGGAAACAAAGTGTAATGGGTGTAAGGTGGAACAAATCATAAACTAGTGTGGTTTTCTCACAACTTTATTGTTGATAATAGGGGCCTCATTGGAGGTATTTCTTTGATTTGGAAAGGTGATCATGGAGTTAATTTATTGTGTTATACCAAGCATCATATTTCAATTCAAGCGTTCAACCCAAAAAGGGATTAGATTTTTACTCTCACAAGATTTTATGAACACCTAGAGGCTAACAAAAGAGTGGGTGGCTGGGAATTGTTAGGAGGTTTGAAACCTTGTAATAGTCATGCTTGAATTTGCCTTGGAGACTTTTACAACATTTGCTATCAACATGAAAAAAGGGGTGCATCTAAGAGACCTTATATAATGATGGAGAATTTCATATATGCTATTGAGGGTAGTGATCTAAATGAAGTACCTTTTGAGGGTGATTACTTTACCTAGAATAATAGAAGAGAGGAGCAAACTTCACAAAAGAAAAACTGGATAGGGATTGGGAACCTATCCTAGTTCATTTTGATTTTTGGCTGCAGTGTTGCAACCTTAAGTGCTCAATGTTTAGACCATTGCCCCATCTTGCTCACTGCTTCTCCAGGCTTGGCCATTGGAGAGAAGAAACGAAGGCCTGTTAGATTCGAAGTCAATTGTAACTCTCGAGAAAAATGTGGTGTTGATAAAAAAAAAGGCCTGGGATAACAATTTACATCAGAGATTAAAATTACAGGAAATCTCAGAAGGTCTTCATAGGTGCTAAGAGTATCTAAAGCAATGGAGCAAGAAGTCTTTCAAGAACTAGAAGAAACTCCTCAATTCAAAACTCAATCGGATTAAATAGCTCCAAGTGACGAATAAAGGGGATTGCAATAAGGAGATAAACAAACTCAAAGTTGAAGTTTATAAGTTGATAAAAAAGGAGGACGAAAACAAAGAGCAAAGCAAACTTAGCTTAAGGAAGGAGACATGAATACAAAGTTTTACCACATGCGTGCCAACCAAAAGAGAAAACATAATGCCATCAAGAAGATATCTAATGATACAAGTGTTTCTACTGACAAGCCTGAGGAGGTAAGTGACATGTTTCAAATTTTCTTTCAAGATATTTTTACTCATTCTTAGCCTAGGCCCATAGATGATTATATAAATGCCATGGAGATATCTATAACAAATTATATGAATGCCTCCCTTACTAAACAGATATCCATGGTAGAAGTTAAACAAGCTGTTTTCAACAAGAATGGTCTAGGGTCCCCTGGACTCGATGGTTTTCTTGCTATCTTCTATCAAAAGCATTGAGATGTTGTAGGCCGGAGGGTATGTTCAGCAATGCAGGAAGTTTTCAGTTTTGGTTTTTTGCCTAGGGAGTTCAATGCAACCCACATTGCATTAATTCCAAAGGTAAAGCAAAGTTTCTAAATACAGGCCCATCTTATTCTGCAAAGCTCTCTACAAGATATTGGCTAAAGTTCTGGCAAACAAGTTGAAACCAATCCTTTCTTAGCTTATCTTCTCTTCTCGGAGTAACTTTGTCCTAGGCAGATTAATAACAAATAATTCCATTGTGGCCTTTGAAACCATGCACACTATGAACAATCTTGTAAAGGTTAGAGAAAGCTATATGACCTGAAATTGGACATGAGTAAAACTTATGATAGCCTTTTAATGGATTGATATTATCATAAGGTATGTGACATTTGTTTCCAACTCAATCATTATTAATGATATCCCATTAGAATCCTTGGTATTAAGTAAGGGAACCCTCTCTTATCTTATGTGCTGAAGTCCTAAGTGAGTTTATTCAAAAAGTTGAAAGTACAAGAGCAATCACAGGTGTCCTCTTTGGCAGGTTAGGTTTGCATATTAGTCACCTATTTTTTGCATATGATTGTCTATTATTTTGTAAGACAAACCCTCTTGAATGGAGCAAGTTACTCTTTTTATTAGAGACATATGAACAAGGCTCAGGTCAAAGACTCAACAAAGACAAAACTTTTATCTTTTTCAACAAAAACACAAGGAATGAAGCAAATGATCTGATCATTTCAGTTGCCGGCATCAGATCTTCTCAATCTTATGACAGGTATCTTGGATTACCAACTCAAATTAGGAGATGTAGAATTAAAGGCTTCAAAAGTATCATTGATCGAATGAAAGGCAGAATTAGCAATTGGAAATTGAAGCATTTGAGTGAAGCTGGAAAAGAAATTATCATCAAAGCAGTCCTTCAAGCAATCCCTACTTATAGCATGGAGATTTTCTAAACTTCCTAAATTAATTGTGAAAAAGCTAAACAAATTGATCTGACAGTACTAGTGGCGTCAAGAAGAGGAAGAAAGTAGGATCAATTGGTGTTCCTAGGACCACATATGGAATTCTAAAACTACTGGTGGCCTATGTTTCAGGGACTTAGAATTCTTTAATCTAGCTATGCTAGCCAATTAGAGTTAGAGGTTGGTTTAAAATCTTAAGTCATTAGCTTCTAAGATCCTATTTGCAAAGTACCATCCCAACGAGGATTTCTTTTAAGCAAAAGTCAAAAGAAATGCTTATTTCATCTAGAGAAGCATTATTTGTGCAAAGCTTCTACTTGAAGAAGGTCTGATATGGCATATTGGAGATGGAGGTAAGACTAGATTTTGGAAGGACAAATGGCTTCCATGCCTTTCTTACATGATTCTACACCCTATCAAAGATTCAAACCTTGAGGCAGTGGTATCATCATTAATTGACCAATCCACCATGTCTTGGAAAGTTGAAACCTTGAAGACCCTTTTCTCTGAGGCTAAAGTTAATACATTTCTGTAGATCCCAATTAGTTTATGCTACAATCCTGATAAGATAGTATGGAGTGGAACAAATAATAAAAAGTGTCTGTAATTTACAAATGACCATTCAACAGTCATCTCAAGGGTGTCGTATTATGAATATAAATAATATATGTTTTTTGTATGTGACTATATAAAAAATAATAATCATACGTCATAAAATTGTATAAAAAAAATACATGTATATAAATTATCGTTTAAGATAATTTATTTTAGGATTTTCATAATTTGCTAGAGACCATTACATAAAGAAATGAATTGGGAGGAGGTAGCCTCCCAACCTTCCACTTAGGATTTATGGAGTGGAACAAATATTGGGTTTTTTTCAATAAAAAAAGTGCCTATAATTTACAAATGACCATTCAACAGTCATCTCAAGGTAGGGGCATACCTAAGTGGAAGGTTGGGGGGCTACCTCCTCCTAATTCATTTTTTTTGTGTAATGGTCTCTAGCACATTATGAAAATCTTAAGAAAAATTATTGAATAAGAAAAATTATCTCATACAATAATTTATAGACATGTACTTTTTTATACAATTTTATAACGTATGATTATTATTTTTTATATAGTCACGTACAAAAAACACATATTATTTATATTCATATTACGACACCTTTTATCCCTCTCCCCCCCCTCCCCCCCTCCCTTTAAAAAAAAAAAAAAACTAAATTCTAGTTTCGCCCCTGTCTTAGGGCCAATCCCCCTACTCAAACTATTCTAAAGAAAAATGGGGAAGAATCTGGAAGCTTCCCACCAGTGCTAATTTTTTTTTCTTTGGAAGGCTTGTCATAATGCTTTATCCTAAAAAAATCTAATATGAGGAGGAAAATCATTGAAAACTCACCATGCCTCATATCTTGTTAGGTAGATAAAATTGTAGAGCATGCCCTTTGGGAATGCCCCTCAGCTAATGATGTGTGGAGATACTGCTCAGTAAAATTTTAGAAGAATAATTATCCTCAAACTTCCTTCAAAGACACGACTCTTGATACCATGCTAAATGACATGAATGAAGCTCTTCTAGTCGGATTTGTAGTGGTGATATGGAAGATTTGGAAGAGAATAAATGAGGTCATTTTCAAGTAGAGTTTCACGAATCTTATAACACTATCTATTTAGTCTAAATAGAAGATGGAAGAAATGCAAATTCTGAAAAAACACAACTCGACATCCTTTCAATTGACTAGAAAATCTTGTATCTTAGTGGGAGGCACCTCCTTATGATTTCTATAAAATAAACTAGGATGCAAGTATTTAGAAACAAAACGTACGAGTGGATCTGGAGTGACTATCAGAGATTAGGAAGGCAACTTTATTGCAACAATGAGGATGAAAAGATCCTTATCTCCAGATCCCCACCTTGCTAAATATTATGCTGCTCCACAGACTATCCTTCTTGTTGCAAATATTGAACTTAGAAAATTTTGAAAGAAATGCCCTGCAAGTGGTGAATGAACTCAAAGGTAAAAGTGAAAACCGGGCTCAAGCTAGCCTACTTTCTATAGATATAAGGAAATTTCTAAACAATTTGAATCTTAGTATGTTTAACATGTTAAAAGAGAATCCAATGAAATTGCTCATGTTTTAGCCAAGCATGCTCTTGTTATATTGATCATGTTCTTATAATTGTATTGGCCATTTGGTCCCTACTTGATTAATAAATTACAATTGTTCCTTAAAAAATAAAAATAAATAAAAGAGTCATGAAAATCATAATTTATAATATATAGAGAATTTGAGATAAATAATATTAAAATTTTAAAAAATAAGTTTCATCTATTAATTTTTAAATTTTTTTTTTCTATTTCTAATTAATTTTACAACATATATATTAGTTTCTTTTTTAAGTAAAATAATATAATATGATATAGTAGAATAATACTACATATAGTTGTGAAGTGTATAAAATTCATATAATTATTTTATAAAAAACTAATTTTATTATAAAAAAATTAATATTTTTCCTATAAATTTTTTATTTATTATTTTTTTAAAGAGCGTAGAATATATATTTTCTCTCAGGAAAATATTAAATAATATAACGTAACGGGGGGAGCCGAGCGGGAGACCGACTGGATGGTCAAAGGTGAAAGATATTCCCTAAGAACGCCACGTGGTCGAACTGTAGTGAGTGGAAGACCAAGCTTTGGTTCGCTTCCCTTCCCTTAACTGGTTGCATCACCAAAGTCTAGTCTTCGCAGCATCGCTCCCTCTCTGTGTGTAATCTTTGGTTCTTCAACTTTGAGCTCGATCCTGTGTCTTTTTTCACGACGATCTGTTACGCGTAATCTGTCGCAACTGTTTATGGAGGTAATTTCGCTGGGGTTTATTGGTTACGTTTATTTTTAATTCAAAATCTTATCGTTGGATTGCCCAGAGAATCGTCGGATGTGAAGGAAATTCTAGAAATTGTAAAATTTTATTTTTGAGGTTCCGATTTCTCATATTCCTGCATATAAGTTTCTCAGTAACAAAGTTTCTGGTCAAACTTTCGGTTCTCAGTGGGGTTTTGATTCCAACATTTTTTCCTCTTTTAGTTATGCCCTTTCATTTTCTGGTTATTTGCTATCTTAAGGGCTTAGTTTTGATTTGGCTGTTGCGAATATGATCCGCTTTCGTGGATGGTTTATAGGTTTGCATGCCTTTAGTGTGTTTATCATCTGTATTTACCCAAATCAACACATTACAATAGGTCTTGTTGTCTTTTCCAATGATGGGTCTCAACCCAGAAAAGATATAATAGTTTAATAGTTTGGTTCTAGTTATGACAATGTATGGATGATCTTATAAGTAAGTTTTGGGATGTGACTTTTTAGGTTCAGGAGGAGACCAACAAGTCTGAGGCCCATTTGACATCCGCTGCAGCTTTTGTGGAGGGTGGAATCCAGGAAGCCTGTGATGATTCTTGCAGCATTTGCCTTGAATCCTTCAATGATAGTGATCCTTCGACGGTATTATATACATATTGCATTTCTATACCTATCTTCTCTTGAGTTAGAATTCATATGCTGATTTAATACACCTTATCTTTATTCTTTACACAGGTGACCAGTTGCAAGCACGAGTTTCATTTGCAATGTATTCTTGAATGGTATTTCCTATGAATGCAATTTAAAAGCATCAAATTATCTGTTTTTGTACTGTTGTAATCATTAGTATTAATCAAGGGTTGGATGGTCTGGGGCTGAAATGGGAGTGTTTATATATAAGATAATAATTGGGCTTCGAAACTACATAAAAAGTGTGAAGTGATGGGCATGAAGGTGAGATTTGGGATCCCTTGTTACGCCTTTGTAAGGTGTTTGGTGCTGGCCTCGCCTCTAGCTCCTTAGTCATGGCTTTGACATTTATTTTTCAGAAGTGATAGGTGTACAAAGACAATTATGAGAAGAAAACTTACAAAATGATCTAGTTTGATGTGGTGCATCAGATTTACTTCACAATAAAGAGTTTTACAGTGTCACATACTACATCAACATATGTTAGTTTGCAAAAGGTTTTTTGCAATTCATTTTGTAGACAAGCATTTCTCTCTATTTTTTCAAAGAATTATGCTGCATATGAGCTCAGTTACTAGAGCATCAATTTATTTTCTTTTTCCACTATTGTGTTTGCTGCTAATGACCAAGCGCTTGAATGGTCTTGAGTTGAGATGGGAATGTTGACTCATGACTCCATAATGATAGTTGTACTGCACCACTCTAATATAAATCAAGTGATTACAATGAAGTCTACATTATGTGTTTTAAGGTTCTAGGTGTCATCATTGCCTCTTGTTCCTTAGATAGAGCTTTGAAATGAATTATTAGTTTATTTATGATGTTTAAAGAATTAATCAGCCCACTTACCCCTAGGGTATACCTCTTAAAACCTAGGTAGTTGAATACTCTAAAGAATTATAACAATTCCAACAACTCCTGCTTGAGGGCAGCTAGTCCAGATTATGACGGCCAGAAAGGTGTTTTCTTGAGGCTGGAACTTGGGGAAAAAACTGAATTTTATGGTGTGGAATTCTCCTTATGGATATCATATGCTTCTTGAATTAGGTCCCTTCAAGGTGGGCAGCTTGGGCTTTTTAGGTCCCTTTGTTCTCCTATTTATGTCAAAATTTGATTTTTTTGGAACCCGCCTTTTCCTACTTCAATTAGGAAAATGAATAAGATAACTTTTTATTGTAAGTTTCCTAATCTGAGTACTTTAATTGTAGTGTTTGACTTGTTATAGTAGGTTTCCTAATCCAGTACTTCACTTGTCTGAACATTTACCTAACTTGGACTAGTCTCCTACTCCGCACAGTTTCCTTATCTGGACCTACAAATCATTCCATGTTGGTCTACATGCTAAACCTATCAATTGATCATATATGGATATTGTTCTCAAGTCTTAGGGGCGTTACAAAGGGTATAAGTAAATGGTGGGATCTTTAAAGTTCCACAGATCTAAACCTGAAAGGGGCCAATTTACCCTCTCGTGGCATTTTTTTGGTGGTGGGGATAGGGTGTTAATGCATTTATGATCTCAGATGGTATAGCCGTTTTAGTAGCTTCTTACTTGGCAGGATGCAGGAAAAATATTAATTGGAGTCCTCCTTTTCAGGGTGCTAAATCTTTGAGAGTTAGTTTAATTGTGTATTTTTTAGAGTTTTTCTGGGGCTAGTACTTGACAACTTGGGAGCATGTGATTGTTTCAAGTTTGCAATGGATTAAGATATTGGAGGTCAAGTATTTATTTTTTTCTGCAAATCATAGAGATGCTTTTCATCAGAAACATATTTGGTCTGTCCCCAAAGTTTCTTTTCTTTTTTTGGATGGCTGCCGCAGAAAGATGTCTGAGGTTGTTCCTAGGAAATTGGTTTCATGTGTAGGAGAGGAAACTGTGACCATCTTGTTTTGGACCATTTGATGTCCATCTCAAGCTGACAAACTTGCATTGTTTTTCAAGCATGGTCTGGTTTAAATCAATTACATGCTCGAGATTTTTATCATCTCTTGAAATTTGTTGCATTACAAACTGATCTGACTCCAGTAATTATAGGGACATCTGAGTTTCTCTTTCAGACATGTTGACTGATACCATTTGTAAGAGACATAAACTTCTCATTGCAGGCCTAGTTGTTTAGTGAAGCATATTTGGTCAGGTTTATCTATTTTTGCATTGTTGACATGTTCAGGATTCTTCCATGTCTAAAGATATCTTTATTTTGTACAAGCTCTCTTAGTTTCAACTGCCCCGGGAACCCTAACTTCCCTTTAGAAGATCTTGCTAGTTGACAGAGTCGCTGATCAAAATTATCATGTTAAGGCTCTCATGTATATTAAAGCCTATTAGAAAGTTTAAGCCAAAATGCACTTGAGTTTCAAATTTTATTGCAATCTTGTAGGTGTCAGAGAAGCTCACAGTGTCCCATGTGTTGGCAACCTATCAGCCTGAAGGATCCCACCAGGTTTTCCCTGCTTATTTATTTTTTAATTTAATTTTTTATGGTGAAAGTTTTTATTTATTTGTTTGTTTGTTTAATTTTTTTTTCAGCCAGGAATTGCTCGAAGCAGTAGAACGAGAGAGGAGTTTTAGGTTCAATCCATCTAGAAATGCAACTATATTTCATCATCCAACTCTGGGGGATTTTGAGTTACAACATGTTTGTACTCTATTTATGCTGCTTTCCTTGTCTTGTCAATGCTAAATGTTTCATATGAAAATCATTGCTTTTGTGGTTTATAGCAGTTACCAGTGGGCACAAGTGATGCTGAACTTGAAGAGCGTATAATTCAGCATTTAGCTGCTGCTGCTGCGATGGGACGAGCACGCCACATTGCAAGAAGGGAAGGCCAAAGGAATAGGTCATCAGCTCAGGGTCGTCCTCAGTTTTTGGTATTCTCAACTCATACTAATGCACCCCCCGCTGCTCCTGCTCCAGCTCAGAGGGAGGAAAGTGAAAATGTTCCTGAATCCACTGTGGCTGCTATTTCTTCACCTAATATGACTGTGGGAGAACAACCTTCACAACTGCCTTCACCTGTACCTTCTCCCCAAGCTGACCTGATTTCTGCCTCAGCATCAGGTTCAAGCAGTCTTGCGGCCAACCAACATGGGTCAGATAGGTATTTTTTTCATGCTACATCAATGCCATTCTTTAACTTTCTTCTCTGATTACATTCCTTAGTTAAAATATCTAATAAATGCATACTTCTTTGACGTTGATTTTCTCCTGTGCCTTTCATCAATTTCCATCCACTAGGACCCCTATTCAACCAATTCCAAGTAGTCAAGACAGAGCTGGACCTTCAGACCTCCAATCATTTTCTGAATCAATAAAGTCTCGACTAAATGCAGTGTCAATCAGGTAGGAAAGTAAACATTCCATTTGTGCTAGGTCGATAAACTTGCTGTGTTTTTCTAAGGGCTGGTGTATATCTGCATTTCATTATTCGTTTCAGATACAAAGAATCCATATCGAAAAGCACAAAAGGGTGGAGGGAGAAATTATTCTCACGTAATACTTCTATGGCAGATCTTGGTTCTGAAGTTAAAAGAGAGGTAAATGCAGGGATTGCAACTGTATCACGCATGATGGAGCATCTGGAAACTAGAGACAATAGTAGAACAAGTGCTGCTTCTGGGTCAAATGGTTCAGATAATAATTCAGTTCCAGAATTAGACAATGAGTATACATCAGAGACTCATGGTGACAATTCTTTCAGGGACACAAATAAGCAAGTTTCAGATGCTGCTGGTTCAAGTTCAACATAAGCATTAGTTCTGCAACTGTATCTACGTAAGAATTTCCTTTTATAAAGGTGAGTTATGAAGTTCAACTCTTCTGCACTGAACTGCATATGCAAACGCTTATAATTTTTATTCAAATTTTATTAAACCACTTAATAATTTAATTTGCATCTGTTCATTGCATATCTCTCTTCCTGCCCCATGGTTGATACTTTATCGTATTTTTTAGTGGCATTGTGTGATACTGCTTGGAGTACAAATAATTTGTAGTACTGTTTTTTCAGCTATTTCTCTTTCAATATATTGCTAGATAATAATGGGATTTGATTGAGAAAATATACTAGAAAACATTCTTTAGAAGCTTGGAGTATGAGCGTGATGCCAGGATCGCTTTCTAGATCACCATTTTTCAGATACTTATTGGTCAATTACTCAAAGCTGAAAGCTCATCAAGGCATTAGGACCATGAGAGACTTTGTGCCAAAAGGACACTTGGGACTGATTTATACGAAATCAGTAGCATCCTATGGTGTGCTTGACCAAAACAAAAATTTCAAACACAACAAATTTAAAATATTTTGGAAAAGGAACAACTTCCACACCCTGTATACTGAATATAAAAAATTCACCGGAAGGAAGACATGTGATGCCATAAGCTGGCAGACCTGCTTCTGGTGTAGCGAGTGCCAGATCCATTGATATTGAGCCAAGAGGGCATGTATTTGCCTCCACTCACCCTGCCACCACTGCCGCACAATGGGGGAAGATCTCCCACTTTGCACACAATGCAAGGGAGATTTGCTCCAACATTGTGCAGTAGCAGGGAGAACGCCCCCACCTCTGGTGGCTAAGTAGTGGCGGATGGGCTATCTTACCCTCTCTGCCATTGAGGGACTCACTGTCATGGATGGAAGCCCTCCACCTTGCAAGCGGTGGGAGAAGGTGCCCTCCACCACAATGGTTGTAGGGATCCATCACCTTTTTTAATTTTCAGTTTTTAATTTCTATATAGGAAACTTTTAAGGGTTGGCTCAAGTGGTAAAGGCCTTAGTCTTGGTGGTATGCTCCCTCCAAGTCTAAGGTTCAAATCCTCTTGGGTGCAAAAAATTTTTAGAGCCATCGGATTGGGGGAACTTCCCCTTGAATTTTTCGAGTTGAACTTGCAGAAAACTCTTTGCCGAGAGGCTTGTGCACCCTCAGGATTAGTCTGAATTTTGATCTCGGACACCCAGTGTCAATAAAAAAATCTTTCTAGAATTTCCTTACTTAATAATATAGCATAAACTACGGTCTGTATCCTAACACATGAAGGTGGCTTATGAATTTGGAATTTGTTGGTTTTCAGCAAGACTTTATTGGGTGAATGGTTGTGGAGATATCACAAAGAGAGGAGCTTTGCGGAGGGTGATCATAGATTTAAAATATGGTGGATTGTGGGAAGGGATGGTGCTCAAATGGGGTAAGTGGATGACATGGGGTGGGGCTGGACCAATCTCCATCGAACAGCACAATTTGTAGTTGGGGATGGCTCTAGGACTGAATTCTGGAATGACTTATGGCGCGGAGATCGAATGCTCAAAGAAGCCTTCCCAATACCATACAACATCACACAAAGAAAGGTGGCTACGGTAGCAAAGCTTATGGATTTCTCTATCGACTCTCCCTAATGGAATATTATTTTCCTTAGAGCTGCCCAAAATTGGGAAATTAACACGTACAGATTTTTTCAGTGTTGTGTACAATTATAGAGTGACTGGAGGAGTGGATAAGATGATGTGGTCACCATCCAAGAAAGGGAAATTCACTGTATAGTTGTACTATAAGTTTTTTATGACTCTCTACAAGAACATTCTCATGGAAGAACACATGGAAGACTAGGCCTCATTTGTTTTCACGACCATTCTTATCTCATCTCATTTTATCATTACAACTTTTTCAAAGACACAATAAAATAAACAATTAAACTTTTTCAAATTGCAATACAAAAATATATTGTAACAATTTTTTATTCAACTTTTAACTTTTGTCATCTCATCTCATCTCATAGCTTTTAAACAAAATTTTCAAGTTACTTGTTAGGGTGCAGCTTAGCGGTCCAAGGGTAGGCTTGGGATGAACTATAGACTCAGACATCTCGAGTTTGATTCCCCCCAATAGGGTTTTCTGGATTACCTGATGCAAGATTAGTAATACTAGATGCAATTCTAGAGTGTGCAAATCCCACACCGTCCATTTAAGTAAAATGGAATTTTTCATGTGAGCCCAAGCTTGCCCTACTTTTTTTCAAAGCAACTGTGTGAGGCTTGTCCATCGTAGGATATATATATCATTTTCCTTGTGTTTATGAGGTCCACCCTCTAGGGTGGATCGAAAGGACTTGCTTTGGTGAGGTTCAACATTTTAAATGAAAAAGAAATAATTTTTTTCAAGCAATACCCATGAAGATTTTGTAAGTGTGGACTGAGCATGGATAGAGGTGACAATATGTGACACGATATGTTAACACGAAACAAACATGACACGATAAAAGCGGGTTAGTGTTTAGCCTTAACGGGTTTCGAGTCAAATCGTGTCAACTCGTTAAGACACGATTTAATAACGGGTCAAACCCATTATGACACGTTAAAAAATTTGAATTTACTTTTATACTCTTGACCTAAACTCAAAAAATTCTAATTTAAAATTAGCTTTATACTCTTAGACACTTAGCTATCCCATTTAAGTACTTATTAAAAAGTTATTGACGAGTTAACCCATTATTATTTAATATGTTTGGGTTATAATTTTAATATTTTACAATGTGTAGATCATATTTGTGTGTTTATCATATTTTATAGTGTACTACTTATT
Organism: Platycarya longipes; assembly: GCA_036559045.1. Lineage (NCBI taxonomy): Eukaryota > Viridiplantae > Streptophyta > Magnoliopsida > Fagales > Juglandaceae > Platycarya > Platycarya longipes. The sequence continues at coordinate 10,615,361 of CM071801.1, forward strand.
GAGTTGTAATTTTAAGATTGTAATTTATAATTAATTTTTTATGTTTTATAACTATTATTTAAGTTTTAATATTTGTATAAAATCAATTAGGTTAAACTCAAACGGGTCACTAACGGGTTTGCGGGTTGAAACGGATCAGATTGTATCGTGTCGTGTCATATAGTGTCTTAACAGGTTGTGTCGTGTCAACCCGTTATCTTAATGGGTCATGTTAGGGTTGAAGTTTTTGACACGAAACCCTTAACAGGTCGTATTCGTGTTGACTCTTTAAGCATTATGTACACGCCCTGACACGACACGAACACGACCCATTGACACGTTTTGACACTCCTAAGCATGGATAGGATTAGTTGCCAATGAAAGATTCGATCTGTGGCAAAGTTTGCCAAATACATGATGCCAATACTTGTTTCCAGAAACTTGAAGCCAACCACCATCATATGGGTCTATCCATTTTGAGAATCCTAGTTTTCACTTATTCTATCGTCACTACTTATTATGACCTCACATTTGCAATTTCTGCATAGAATTGTAACTCTGATGGAAAACATACTTCTTTAATTTCAGGTGGAACTTCCCTTTCCCAGATATGAGATGTGCGTATGATGCCTGGCCTTCCTCTTCAGGCCATTTGATTATCCTGTATATGTGAAAAAGAGCCTAGGGCGATTGATACCCTGTTTGGAATAAAGAAACTAGATCGCAGCTCCTGTAGTCAATGTGTTTGTAAATATATATATATATATATATATATATATATATATTAAGAAAGACTTAATCATGGATATATTCTACAAAGCTGCACTGATTCTACGGATGTTATCAGTGTTTTATGCCTACATGAGCACTTGGAACATATTTGATATAATATATTCTCTATCGTATGCACTTGTATTTGGGGAAGAAAGAAATTCTACTTCGATTTGGTATTTGATATTTGGATTGAACTGTCTTTTAGTGCCGTCTATGAGGCGTGGATTATTTTTTTTTACCTTTGTTGTCTGGGGCTGCTTTTAGCATTGACCAATAAGAGTTCAAAGGATCCATGATGTATGCTTCCTTCGCTCGGTTCGATCATTATATAAACCATCTACTTAAATTTCGTCATTTTGTTTGCCATCTCACCACCCCGAAACTCCAGACCCTAGGCCATTCCTTGGTCTTTTTTATGTACATAAATTTCTCTTAGATATGAATTTCTAAACACCCTTCCTTAATCCTACATAAACAACTAGAACACTGGAAACCATCCCAAACGATTTTGATCCCAACCTTCCATCACTCAACGGTCCACAGAGAAATTTATTGCAACTCTTTACCCCCTTTCGTTATTGCTATTGTAGACTTGTGAGGACCTGAATCCATAACCAAGTAAACCTTTACCCTCTTCTGTGTCAGTTCTAGTACTCATTAATACATCCCACATGTTGATTTCATGGTGGAAACTATGGTACAGAAGAAGTCATATTACCATGCATACTACAATATTATGAACATATCCTATAATAAGTATCATAATATTCTAACATTCCCGGACCCCTCAAACTTAGAACGATGATGAAGTCGTCATCTTGAGTTTGTAAATAAGAGCCAGCCAAGTAGATGAGACTTGGGGATCTGACTAACAATCGATCGACAAAAAGTGTTTTTGAGGCACATGGCTCAAGGGTACATTGGGCATAAACAAACCTATGTATGAGATTGATGATGAAAAAGAGGGCAGCGATCTGTTAAGTGCATATGAAGCCTCTAAAGGACGTATGGTGAACGGAAAAGAACACCAAATAACATGTTGAATATGATACTTATCACGAACGCTAATCCATTAAGCGCGCAGGAAGACTCTAGAGAACTTGTGGTGATCAATGAAAGAAAATACCAAATAGCATATTGAATATAAGACTTGTCACGAAAGTTTATCTATTAAGTGTGTAAAAAGTCTCTAGAGAATGTGTAGCGAATGGAAAAGAACACCAAATAATACGTTGAATAAGAGACTTATTACAAACGAAAAAAAATGATGCAAGAGTCACTAGGAGATTGGTTGCTTTGATTATGTTGAAATATAAGCATACATGGAACGCAAAGTATGAGGAAGCGGCGATTATCGCATGGCACTATAAAATGCATGTTAACCAACATAGCAACCGTGATATACTGTCAAGAAAATAGGAAGAGAACACCAATGGCTACTACAAAAAGGCGACATAGGCAATAGCGACTAGGGGGACCAGGATGGTGTCCTCTATGATACCATGTAGAAAATAAAAATAAACTAGAAAAGAAAAGGAGAAGAGGAGAGAATGAGAGAGAGACTTTGAGAGTTGCATCTTTCTTATTTTTAAGTTCATAAATAAATAACATATATCACTATTTATAGATCAATAGGGCTAGAGAAAGAATGAAAATACAATAAATCAACGATACTAATTGATACCGATTGTTTTACAATAACCTAAATATGATAGAAAATAAATCATATTACCATACATATTATAATATTATGAATCTATGCAATAATATCATAATATTCTAACACCGGCAAACATGCAACATGAATCACATGTAAAAGAGTCACTTTGAACATTGAAGAAGTAAATAAATATATGAATTCATGACTAAAACCTGGATTTTGTTAGTTTGCCAAAGCAAGTTACAACTATAAAGCAATCAAAACTACAACTTATATATAAAGAGAAAATGATATCAATATATTTAAATATAGTTTGAACATTAATTAAGTAAATAAATATATTGCAGACTAAAAATTTGGCCCAATTTAGAGTGGGCTGGTATATATAGTAAATAAATAAAATTGAAACTTCAGTTAAAACAATTTAATGAGAAGGGTTATCAATATATGTAGGGCAATTATTTGAGATTAAATAGAGGTGGTACTTGGAACATTCATGTTAATACGTATTTCACTACTAGAAAAATGAATACTTGTAATGAATTATTTGCGACAATAATGACTATTTGTGACGAAACAACTTATTTTAACAAGAAATAGTCATATTGATAAAAAATATCTGACTATAAATAAGCAATTTTCTTGAAATGTTTATTATGTGTTCCATGCCTTATTTTAATCTCAATGTCCATTTTGGTACTTGATGTTAATTTAATGGATTGTTTTGTGACTAACTCAATTACATGTAAAAAAAAATACGTTAATAGGGGGGAACTAAAACCTCCCTCGGGAATATTAATTTCCATATAAAAAAGAAGTATGAAAAAAACATAATTGTGAATAACCTAAAGAAAAACCTTCAATTATGAGAAAAAAAAAATACCTTCAATTAGTATGGAAGGAATAGAACCCCACTAATTAGGAGGGTTTATTTAGAAAAGAAGTTCAATATGAGAAAAGAACTACAACATAAAGAAACACATTCAATTAGACCGGGAGGGACAAAGCTATATATACAACCCCACCTAGGAAGAGTAATTATATATAATTTAATTTTGAGGAAAAAAAAAAACACTATAACCTAAAGAAAGACTATTACGTACCCTGTGGAAGGAAAAAGCACACAACCCCACTTAGGAAAAATTATAAGAAAAATATATATAATGATGAGAAAAGAACAAACAAGAAAGAGTACTACACTATCACTTACAAAAATTTGAAGAAATTCAAATAGAAGGAAAAACCCACAACATGACTAACAACATTTAGAAATAAAACTGTCAAATTAGGAGACAAATAAGTTAAACCATAATCTCACTGAGCTCCAAAATAGCCATAACCTCACTTTGACTTATTTGAATTTCTTGTGGCACACCGTGTTTATTTCCATGCTTTTTATAAGATAATTATATTTTCCTTACATCTTCATCTTTACTACTTGTGCTCAATTAGTCAACATATAATAATAACATTTCTTTTGCATTTCACATAATAATTCCATTCAACATTGAAATAATTATTTCATCACTGGAGAAAAGTTCATGCAAATACTAAGGTGAAGACTCTGAAATATTGTGTGATCTTATAGTCATAGCATGGGCAAGGGAGAAAAGATGATCATATTATAAAAAATATAAATATAGGTTATAGATGGAGGAAGTCACTTGAAATTGCAGATGTGAAGGGCATCATATATGATAGGACAAAACATTAGAAAATTGGCTTTAATTAAATGAAGTTGATATGACATTTTGTTAGTTTAGATTATTGGAGGGTAGCTTGGTGATTGTTACTTCATTATTTCAATTTTTTAAAACGGTTTTTGTGACCTTGCATAAATAAACATACATTTGTGAGAGGGTTATCCCATGCATTATATGTGTTCAACAACTCTTCATTATCCAGTGTAGATCATGGTTTGATATTCTATTATCTATATTGTATGTGTTGAAGCTCTTGCTTTTCTCATCAATTATGCAAATTCTAGTGTCTCCCCATTATTCTCCAAGTATATAATAAAAGCTCATGTTCAAGTCACTAACAAGTGTACTTAGAGAACTAAATAGAGATGATGCCAAGATTTTTGTTCGAACAGATTCTTTTTAGTTCGGACGAATTTTTAAATCATAATGTATCATTCAAACGTGATTTTTTCTGTTCGAACGGTACCGCTACACATATTCACATTTAATTAAAAGATGCATTGCTATTATAATACAAATGTAATTTGTACATCAAATTTGTTTAAATATTATTGTTAAACAAAATAATAAATGTACAGTTAATATAAAAAACAGATTTTAAGATCGTGGTGGTGACATAACGTTTTGGGACATCCTCTGCCATTCTTCAAACATTACTTGAGTCTTCGACTCCAGTCTCTCTTCTATTCTTGACTCTAACTCTGTTGCTTTATCTAATCTGGTCAACAACTCTTATTCCTTGGACCTCAATCGTTCCATCTCAAGTTGTGCTGTTTCTAACTCTTTAATCGTCTTCATTGGATCTAACCTTAGAAGATGATGATGAACTAGAGAATGACTTCACACAATGCCTTAAGCCCCTCAAATATCCAAAACGTGGTCCAAAAACTTTAGATAGAATCTGAACATCGTTGACAGATGATTCATCAGATGGATCTGCATTAGCGTCCTTTAGAGATTTCATATTTTCCTACAAAAAAATATTAAAGTTAGTATAAATAATAAGAATATTGTATTAAACTTGACTTAATATACTTAAACTTACATAATTTGCCTCAACTTCAAGACAGGTCCAAACACCATCACGATTTTTATGTGCTTTAACATATAAATGAGTTTGATCAAAGTCATCAGAACTTCCAATTTGCTTTAAAAGAAAAACTATATTAGAACTTGAATAAGAGAAGTACATATTTTAATATGAGATCGGAACTAATAGCACTGACCATTTTTTTTATGCAAACGATGAAAAGATCGAAAACCTGTACGATGATGTATCTTTAAATTTGATCTATTTGCTTTTTTCACAGCACTCCGTTGCTAAAAAATAAAAGATTATAAGTTTCAAATTCTAATACATATATCATTTTCTATTAAAAAAAATATAAATACGATATTACCTTATAAGCAGAATCTTCAAATAGATCACAAACCTTTTCCCAGTCGACTGGTGGTATTACTTGGAATGAATTTTAGCGTGCCTCTGCAGCAATGCTGAATTTCTCAAAATATACATGACACCAACCTTTGTACCTCCGGCATGCATCCGATATCAGTTCCTCAACTACTTTTCGATACTTTTGCCAACTAAAATCTAGATCAAACATATCCTTGAAAAAAATTATAAGTAATTAGTATAAAATACAATTAGCATTAAATTTGAATTTTCTTGGGATGTAGCTCATTAACAAGCAACGATTTTTAATGTGATCTTTCACATCTTTGGAAACGTTAACCTAGTAAATTGCTGACATCGGAGCATACGTGCAAGTGAGGACACCAACATAAGTACAAAGCCATGCTTGTGAATCATTGTGCCCATCGGTGTGACCCTCTAATATATCAACTTTAATTTTACTCATTTTTCCAACTTTCTCTATGCAGACACCCCTCGTAATACCTCACCTTCGGTGCTAACTTACAACTACAAGTACAATAATTAGAACAAATATATATAATTTGGTAAATATATATTAACTCATGTGTTAAATATCATAATTTGACAAAATACCTTGGCGCTGGGTCTAGTGATGCTGGTACACTATTGCTGGCCAATAAATCACGTGCATGAGAGTCAATAATGAGTAGGGGTGGGGATAGCGCATGAACTACTTTGCGTTTATGAGGTATATCTGTTTGAAATTGTAATTTATTAAATATATCACCAGATAAATATTGTTGATATTTATAAAATTTATACTTAAACAAATATTTTGATTCATTCACTATCAGTTTTGCTGGACCAGTATCCTTCATTTTCACTAGACATGTCAATAGATTCATGTTCTTCCGACATTCCACCCTCGATCACTTCTGGTGCAACATCTTCTCTACGGAGTGGGACCATGTCATATTGAATTAGGTCAACAAATAGATTGATCACTGATTTGTTTTCTTGATATGCTTCTTCATTTATCGAACTATCAAATTCTTTATGTGGTTCATCTACCTTTAGAATATAATCATATATATTTCTTGATGCAAACTTCTACACCACTCGCCATAGGTTCCCGCATTTCGGATCATCTAAATAAAAAACTTGATTCCCTTGGCAGGTGAGAATGAAAGAATCATCCTCGTACCAAATTCGGGATGTATTCACACTAACAAAACCTCCATCTTTACACACTCCCAATTTAGGATGTGAAACATCCCAACAAATATATCTAAACAACCAACCAATATAACCTCTCACATACTTTAACCTTATAATATCTTCTACAATTTCGTAGAAGTCAATGTTATCATCTTCATGACTCCCTTCGACTGCGACCCCATAACTCTGAGTTTTTTTATATTGTTCTTTATCACGTGTGTGAAATCTATATCCATGCACCAAGCACCCCAAATACTAGATAGCCCTCTTGCCCGGACCACATGTCAATACATAAAGTTCTAATGAGATCTCATCGGAATGTGTAACATGTTTTAATTAAACCTACATCAATAAATATATTTAATATAATATTAAATATCAATAGAATCCATATTAATTTTTTAATAATACCGTATATTTAAACCACGAGGCAAACTCCTCTTCATGCTTCTTTTGTACATCAGTTACACCACCAGAGCTAAGTAGTTATAAATGTTCATTGCACGTTTTCATGTGAAATATTAATTTATACAAAAATACTAACCTCAATTATTTCAATTATACGTAAACTCATTACTAATCTCAAATAGTGCTCAATTTATGCACAGTTATTCAGGACATACCATCGAGTTCTATAAAAATCTCGTCCACACAAGTCGTAACCCCCTATAGGCCCATTGGATGTACAGTTTGTAAAAATACAGAAAATTGTGATGAGACACCCATTTGTTCACCTTCATAATTACGATCCGGTCTCGTAAATCTGGTATCAACCCCACGAAAATACATTGAACAAAAAGTGTTTCATTCATTATCAATATAGAATTCTGCAAACGAATCTTCTGGAAGACCTTATTTCCTACACTTCGCTTAAGCTTTTCTAAAAATCGCTCAATTGAATACATCCATCTATATTGAACCGAGCCAGCAACTAAAACCTCACGAGGTAGGTGAACAGTCAAATAAACCATTACATCAAATAAAGAATGCGGGTATAAACCCTCTAGTTTGCACAATATCACTGCGATCTCAGCCTCCATTTTTAACAATGCGTCAACTTGTAACGTTCTATTATAAATGCCTCTGAAAAATGCCCATAACTTTGTGAGAACTATACGAACATCTCGAGTAAGCTTTCCACACACACCAACTGCCAACAAACGTTGTAAAAATATATGACAGTCGTGAATTTTAAGACCAGTTATCTTTCAATCATGTGTTCGCACGCATCTTGACATGTTCAAAGCATACATATTAGGTAATTTGATTGACAATAACTAGTCACAAAATTTTATTCTCTCATTGCTAATAGTGTATACTATCCAAGAAGTATGATGGCTTGAGACCCATTATCTTATAAATGTAACTCCAGTCTTATTCTCAACTTATTTATATCTTTATGGGAGTTAATTGTATCTTTTGTTTTCCCTTCTATTGATATGAGAGTGCCCAAAATGTTTTCACATATATTGTTCTCAATGTGTATAACATCTACATTATGGTGAAGTGTCAATGTGGACCAGTATGGTAACTCGAAGAAAATACTATTTTTATCCAATTGAATTCCACTGCATCTCGTTTCCTCTTTCGCGCTCGTGCGTCCTTCCCAAATCTATTTTCTGAAATCTCAAGTAGTTGTGCAAGAATATCATCACCAGATAGTGTTGGCGGTGATGACCTCCGCTCAGTCTTCCCATCAAACATTGTCTTGTTTGAATGTCATCTATGATTATTAGGTAAATATCGACGATGACTCATAAAACATAATTTTCCTCCATTTGTTAACCACTGGGATTGTGTATCTTTGTTGCAAACAGGACAAACCAATTTACCTTTTGTGCTCCATCCAAACAAGTTCTCGTATGCTGGAAAATCATTTATTGTCCATAAGCAGCAATATGCATCTTGAATTCCCGCAACAAGGCCGCATCATACGTACTCACACCTAGTTCCCACAACTCTTTCAACTCTACTATTAATGGTTGTAGATATACATCTATGTCGTTTCCTGATGACCTCGACTCTGGGATCAATAAAGCCATAATGAAATAAGGATCCTTCTTACACTTCCAAGGTGGCAAATTATAAGGCATTAATATCACAAGCCACATACTATGAGAAGTGCCCATATTGCCAAATGGATTAAAACCATCAGTTGCTAACCCGAGGCATATGTTCCGAGGCTCTTCGGCAAACTATGAATACTCCCCATCAAACTTCTTGGGTTGTAAGGAATCTGCCGGATGCGAAAGAAATTGATCATTTCGAAGTCTTTCTGTATTATGCCAAGTTATATTTTTCGCAGTCACTCGAGAAGTAAACAACTGTTGAAGTCGAGGGATCAACGGAAAATGTCTCAACACTTCATTCTATATATTACGCTTATCTGATGTCTATTTTGATTGTAGCACATTGGACATGAATGAAATTCCGCATATTATTTTCAAAAGAGTACACAATCATTCTTACAAGCATAGATAATATTGTAATCAAATCCCAATCCCAGCTTCAATTTTTTCGCCTCATAAAAATTACGAGGCACCAAGTTATCTTGCAGTAGAACCTCTTTAAATAACTCAAGTAGCATGTCAATGGTTTTTGCAGAAATTTGGCATATTGACTTGATATGTAGCAATCTCACTGTGAATGACAACTTGCTATGACGGATACACCCCTCATACAATTGCCATTGTGCATCTTTCCACAGTCTTGCGAAATTCTCGTTTCCCTCAAAAGATTGTGAAGATGTTCTTTCTCCATCTCGAACCCCAAACATCTCAGTGATATCCTCTCCATTATCATCACTATCATCAGAAACAGCCACATTTATATCGTCAATATCGATCTCAACACCAGTTTCCTCCATCCGATTGGAATGAGCCTCAAATCTAACTCCTGTAGGCAATGGTTCGCCATGTAAAATCCAATGCGAGTATTTAGGATCTATCCCATTAATAAACAAATGAAACTCCACTACTATCATGTTTAAATAACTCAGGTTCTTGCACTTCTTGCACAGAACATCTTATAAAATTTTGACTATCAACACTATCTTTTGCAAACTGTATGAAAAATTTCACCCATCGTGCATACTCTTTATAGTCTCATCCAAGTCTATCTCCCAATAGCATCCAACTTTTGTTCATTGTATTTTCATTACCCGTCCACTACCTATTAAAAAAATTTAAATCATTTCATAAACATGATCAATAATACTGTATTTGACATCCTCATAACACTGCTTTAATAAGACAGTTGGTCCTATCCCAGAGAAACTGTCATCTATATCACATATATACTCTATCTAAAACTCTAATGTTGTAAGATTTCGGCAGCATTTTCCTACAGTTCTCCAAATATGCTAGTCATAATACTGCATACCCGAAGAATGTAAGAAAATGCACACCAAAATTTTATAACCTAACATAAGAGTACTGACTGAATATATCTGCCATATAGATGATAGAAATTTGAACTGTCCACTTTGGACAATTTAAAAGTTATATCCAATCATTCTTTAAGAGAATAATTGGCCACAACTCTCGAACGAGTCTAAGGTTTAATATAGCACTCAATTAAGTTTAACATCCAACTATAATAGTACAATAAACAACAATATTAGTAATAACAAATAATACTATTAACAAATAATATATATTATTAACAATGGTATCCTATCTGCACGAGTTCCGTTCGAATGTAAATTTTCACGTCCGGACGGGCCTCAACAAAATTCAACATTCGTTCGAACGTGAACAGTTATATTCGAACGCTAATCGTGCAGACAGAATACCGGAATCAATCATCAATATCAAGCAAGTAAGCAACAAATGTCCAAATAAACAAATCATGCTCGAAATGGATTATATAATGAAACCTCAAATATTAAAAGAAGTATGCAAACGCTATGTAAAATCACCCCAAAATATCAAAACAAATATCTAATCTTTAAAATCTAATAATTAGAAAACTAACCTCAACTTTTACACTTCCAACTTCAAATCCAATTCAACAACATTGTCCACAATTAGAAATCATAAGATGAGAAAACCTCCAACCACATTTAATGTTGAGAAATACCAAAAAAAAAAATGAGATATTAAATTTACCTATTCTCTCTCAAGAATATCAAGTCTCCCACACTCAAAAATCCTTCTACAATATACAATCCTTCTCTGTCTCCCTCTCAATCTCTCTCTCTAAAAAATAGCTCAATCCCACGTGAAAAATAAATTGAAAAGTCGGATGTTTAAATCATTGAAGTTGCATTTGAACGTAGAATTTATCAGTCCAAACGTAAAAATTTCAAATTGCTGCTTTATTTTCCCGCGAGTAATTTCAAATTTTTACATCCAAACGGACTATTTTCTCGTTAGGACGCTATATTTTAAACATATTCTGAGTATTTATTGTTTGAACGAATGAGAGGCCATTAGAACATATAATAATCCTCAGTATTTGACACGAAAATTTTTCTCTAAATTATTGACACAAACTACGAAATAAAATATGTTCGAATAATAGTAAATTACGGTTTGAACAGGTACTTCATATTAATATAATAAATAATACAAAAAAATATTATATCATTATTATAATAGGCTTGTACTACGTAATATAATATTTTATCTTAGTATTATATCATCTTATAGAATTACACAAATATTATAATACTAATACACTAGGTAATGTTTAATTATTATTGTATATGTATATACAATGGTATTACTAATACTATTCTAAATAATATATATTATAAGTTATATGTACTAAACAAGTGATAACACTACTAATTATATACTAAGTAATCTAAGTAACATGTACCTAGTTATTATAAACTAAGTATTACGTATAAATAGTATAATACTTATATTCTAACTAATACATACTAGTATATACAAAGTACTTGATATATATGAAGTTGAAGTACTTTATATATACTTATTATATATAACATTATCATCTTAGTGTTATATATAGTGCATGTATATTATAAAGACTAATTTTAGTACTTTCTTTTTACTAAATACTTTATAATATTATTAGTGTCATATGATACATAGTGATATCGTTATAACTGCCGAACCGATAGTGGATTGTTTAAATATCAAACTCTCTTATTTCCATTCAAACAGATACTCCTCTGTCCAAACATATACCCTGACCGTTCGAACTCTTATAAACTCCGTTTGGATGCTCAAAACATGTTCGAGCGACAACTTGCTCGTCCAAACGAGTGTCGAGTATATATACCCAGCCTTCGTCGAACGCCTCATTTTTGCAATGAACGATAGATTCTAAAAATCAATCCTATTCGAATGAGAATCACATTAGAACTTTCCAAAATCATCATCTACAGTGAAATATATAAGGTATGGTCCCTCTAATCGCTCCTAATGGTTGAAAATAGGTTATGAACACCCATTTTTGTAGAGGTCGGATTTCAAATTGAATCTAACCCATTTTTCATAGTTTTTGTATTTTTTTTTTCTAGTATTCATTATTTCGGACCTTTAGGAGTGATACTAGGTTGATTTAGAAAAAAAGTAATGGCCGAGTCAACTCGGCCATTTCTCTTCGCAGAGATTTCTGTTCGGACGTGAATGACTCACATCCGAACAAGATGTAGAAGATGATCCTATTTATTCGAACGAGCATCTAACTCGTTCGGACTAGTTATTTTTTGTCCGAACGAGTAAGTGCCAAATATAACAGTTTGATATACGCTTTGGTTTCATTTAGGTATTTTGGGTTCCATCAAACTTGTCTAACTTCTTCCATCACTTGTTTTTTGAACAGTATACAAATGGCGGGCAGAGGTCAAAAGCGTGAGAGAAATTAGATGATTAGGAGTAGCAGCACACCTCCACCCATTGGCATCAGTGTTACTAGGCTAGTGACCACTACTCCAGTTGCCTCCACTCCCGTCCCTCCCGCTGCTCCCAGTGCTCCTATCCGTAGGTCTGTTCTAGTAGAGCGGCTTGTCACCTTGGATGACTTCAGAGAGCTGGAGTGAGAGTGACACACCATCCACTAGATCTTCTCCGATCTACACGCAAAAAGGGATCACATATCCTGATATGGTATGCAAATTCTATCATGTACTGGGAGAGCAGCCTGGAGATATTCACCACTACGTGCTGATGGTGCAGGAAGTCAACCTCACCATCTCTCCTCTAGTGATTGCAGGATATTTAGACATTCTGCTCGTAATGAACGCATATCTTCATCCCTCTGCAATAGCAGCGTCTAGATCTGTCAGGGCAGACACGGAGGTTGAATCATCATCACCCTTCGCAACATGGACTGCCGATCAGCTGGCCTGGCTCAGACGCTGATGGTCTCACAGACGATCAGATACGTGAGCTACTACGACATCCCAAGACTCCTGCATATGATGGCAGGAAGGCCATCAAACAGGTCGATTGTACTTCATTCTTTAGATTGCTGACTCTGATAGTCGAGTACAACATGGACTCAAAAAAAGGATTGGGCATGACTTCTGGTGTGGGTAGCAAAGAGGGACCCGATTGATCTAGCGCTGTATATTTTCTACTGCATCAGACAGGAGTCACGACATGGGAGTGGAGGCAGTCTACTATTTGAACTGTTGATATCTAGTCTCCTACTCCAAGCTGGAGTTACAAAGCGGATTGGTGAGAAAAGAGAACTTCAGATGGGGGCTCTCAACAAAATATCTATCAATAAAAGCACGAGGCACCCCTATGTAAGGACTCCAAAGTCAACCAATGCTACTACCAGTACTGCTACCCAGCCTGCAGGATTTACACTGGAGCAATTGGAGGCAATGGTGGAGTGTGTAGTGAAGAGAGTGGCGACCTGCATGGTAGCAGAGGCTGAGGACCGCATCATGAGGAGGATAGATGATGTAGAGAAACGAATCAAATCTATTCAGGAGTACATAGATTTGATACCGAAACAATAAGAGTGTTTTTATTTAGTATTTTATTTTATGTGTTGTATCAAGTAATATTATATATATATATATATTGGGATGTAATTAGTATTTTCTTTTATTTTTGATGTTCATAACAATATTTCTTTTTTATTTTTCTCATTTTACTTACTGCTCATGATAATAAAATAAATAATATTTTAAAAGTAATTACATAAAATTAATTTGTGTATTTATAAATATTTTAAATGTTCCGTAAATCATAATATGTAATATAAACATATTTTTTATATTTTGAAAATGATAAAATGAAATTAATAAAAACAAAAATATATATACACAAATGAATGGTGATGAATAAAAATGAACTATTTCCAACCTGTTTTCCATTTGAATAGTATACTTTCTGTCCGGACGGACTTGCAATTTTTCTGCCACGTTTCCCTCCAAATATATTTCATTCGGACAAATAATTATCCTTTCGAACGTATTCTTTCTTTACTAAATATCTTGTTCAGACGGATTTTTATCCGTTTGATCGGATTTTGTAACTCGTCTAATTTTTGGAACGAAATTTAAAATTTGTCTCTAAAAACCACTTTTAGAAATTTATTTGGTCCCTAACAAATTTCGTCCCTAAAACTAAAATTTATTGTAGTGATAGGATGACAAATTTTCACAGCAGCAACTCATCAAGAAAAACATGTTGTCACGAATTCAAGTCATGGAAACACAGAATTTGTCACAAATTCATCCCATATTGTCACAACTTCAATTCATGGGTACAAAGCTTCTATCACTATATAGCCAGTAGCTAATAGGTATTTGCTGGCAAATATGTTGATGGGAAATAATCTTTTTTGAGAAAGTGTAAGAATGTAATGAATAATTTTTACCAAAAAAAAAAAAAAGAAATCAACCCAACAAATTTTTTGGCACAACATAAGTAGTGGGAACCAAGGTTATGCCATTAAAATTGCCACGAAACAACTCATGGGTAAAGATGTATTCCGACCTACTAGTTTCATGGATAGTCTCATATTTAGCACTACCATAGTCTAGATGGCAACATAATTTGGCACGAGAGGGACCTTTTATTGCCACAAGTTCAAGTCATGGAAAAAAAGTTGTATTTTCCACAAAATATTATTTTGGTAGGTATAGTAATTTTTTTTTCTCATGGATTATATGCCACTAAAGTCCCACAAGTAAAATTGGTGGAAAAAATTCTTTTTCCACTTAACATAAACTATTCTGGATCACTATCATTCATGGCAAAAGCCTCATTTTGTTGTAGTGCCATACAGTATCTGTTAATTGTCGTGAGTACATAAGATGTCCATGTCGAGAGTGTAGAATCTTAAACCCCTTCTTTTAGTTAATGTATAATTTCATTTGTTTGTGAATACTATGGATTTGGGATATACTCGATGAGATTTGCACTATATGAACAAGAGTTGAATGATCTATTGTCTCGTCCGTTCAAGATGGAGATAGGTTTGCAATAGGAGCAAAATGAGCAAAGATCAAGAAATGATGCATATGGAAGTGTAATAAAAAAATCCAAAGAGAAATAATGGTGTAGATAAAACATGTAATGTTACTACAGCATGACCACACCTCTCGAAAGAAAAAGAAATTATATCTATTTTTTATTTAATTAATCTGTTATAGGTTTGAAAACAATTGTGTTATATTGTATTTGTAAATTTATGGTACAATTCGGAATATATATAACCAATCTTTTTCTATAACCTTTTTCATTAAAATGAAATATATCTAATTTTATGTTTAAAAGATAATTCTAATTGTATTTGAATCGTAAACATTAATTTGATCATTCAAATATGCTAATGTTACATCCAAATAGTGTTTTATATACGTTTGAACAATATGCCAGTGAATATGTACACATATATAGCTAAACATTCAAATGAACAGAACTGAGGCATGTTCACATTTGTGACACAACATTCGAGTGTAAATATCTGCTTTTGAAGTTCATTGCACATGATACGCTCGAATATTGTCCAAGTTATGTTCACACATATATAACAGTAGCATTCTAACGTCAACTCCAAAACATCCAAATGTTTATCATGTTTGGACATTTTTTATGTTCTTTGAATGTAATAGAGTTATCGTGAGGATCAGTAATTAGGATTTTTCATTAAAAAACTAATTTGTCACATTATTAATTTCCTTTTATGTGGCAGTTTTATGCATCACAAAAATTGTCATATGTTGTTGTGATATATGTTCCTATCTTTTCTCACTCTACAATTTAGAACACAGTTATCAAGAACTTCCAATAAACCCTAGTAATGCAAAAATTATATGATGACTACGGCCAATTAGTACTAGTAACTCAAAAAGACCTTCACAAAATAAAATCACAAAATTGAGAATATATCATGAGTACTCTTCATTTTAAATTTCTCGTTTATAACCAAATTAATTGATATGATACATCATTTTGAGATCATGAAAATCTATCTAGCTAAAACATAACAAATCGATCAATATGATGTAAAAAATAATCTTTCTAACTATGAATCATATAAATCATCAGGATAACCAAGCTGAATGGGATTTTTCAACTTTTGATATCATGAAAAGAATTTGCCAAAAAAAAAAACAAGTAGCTTATACTTTTAAACTTTCTCAAGCGATCGCACAAAAGAAGAAAAACAAATCGAGATTAATGTTTGGTGATCAAAGGAACAACGTACATACGTATGTACTAATGTACATATGTAGTTTGTAATAACTGTAATCATGTAAGACTGGATCAGCCCTGATCTTGAACTAGTAATCCGATTCGAATGGATCATTAATTAGTAACAAAACAAAGTTAATTTAATTGCACGAAATTAATTATATTTCATGCAAAAGTAGGAGGCCCTTGATCTCTTTCAGAAGGGCTCCTCCAAAAGCCGCCTCGAGAAAACCTTTCCCACATTTCCTTCTCCAAATTGGCCGCATCGTTATTATTCATACCTATTCGACTCCCCCCCCTCTTCACGGCCTCCATCTCCAGCTCCAGCTCCAGCTCCATCTCCAAATCTCCTTCCTCGCACTTGTTACCACTATTTGTTAATAGCCCCATCGTCTTCTTCTTCTTCAAACGCTGCATTAATTTTTTCTTTCTCCAAGCTTTCCTACACAATCCCGCGGGCACCTTGTACACCGCCAATATCAGTAGGTTCATCACCGTACATGGAAAACAACAACATATCGCTGCGCATTCGGCTGCCGTCCCTCCGGCCACCTCCCCTACTCGTCGTCTCTCTTTCCCGACAGCCAGCTCGTTTTTCTTATGATCCTCAAGCAGGGGTTGTCGCCGATTCCGGCCCGCATAAGATCGCCACAAAACCTCTCGATTCATTGTGAGTCGATCTCAGGCGAGCGAGTCAACACTCAGACATAAGAACAAAAATGGAAAACAATATCAATCTCGGTAGAGATGTACGATTTATTTCGGATTAAATGAGGAAGGATATGGCCGGAAACTAGAGGGGGAACAACAGGTTGAAGAACAACCGAATATTCCCGGATGAAGATAGTCGGCAACTCATTTCTTTGAACGTGCTATGAAAATTCTATAACCAGCCATGGGATTCAAGAAGCTGAGAGAAGGACAAAAAGCGTGGAGATGGAATACCTTTAATTAGGAGATCAAAAAATTACAATACGAGAGAGAGAGAGAGAGAGAGGAACAAACGGGATTTAAGGAGAGGGTAAGGTGGAGGAGAAAGAATGATTGGAAGCGATGTTAATTGTGGACCATTAGAAGGGTGTGGAGGTGTCAAAAGAGTAACTAATTTCTGACGTTCTAATAGCATGCAGAAACGGAAACCTACCTATTGTACAGACGGATCTTGTGAGGTGGCCACCGCATACGTCTCTTTGTTTCCAGGAAAAATGTTTTGGCTACTTAACAAAATTACAGTATTTTTTTATCATACCCTTATGGTTTGTTCGAAGAGTTATACATACAGTATTCAAATAAGAATAAGATTTCACATGCAACAGATCGATCACATTAGAATTTTTCGGTTTCCACTTTCAAACTGACAAATTCATATAACGAGTAACATTTATGAATAATATTAGATACAGTATTGATTGTGTAATTGTTGCACACTTCTTCTAAAAAAACAGTGAGATTTATTATTAAAAAATTAATTATTTTATATAATTTCTATATTTACTCACTTTTTCTAAAAACCGTATAAAGAGATACTTATGTACTCTATACAGGGTTAAAATAAAGATTTATTATGCCGCGACTTTATACATGGTTAAAATTGTTAACTTATTAATTAAGATAACTAGAGTTATTTCGTCTATTGAATGGTGTGTTAATATAGGAATCACTTTATTAAAAGAGCTTTTAACAAAAAACATCAAAATTCACCAAACTTTTGTTAAAACACAGATTTCAGTTTTTTCTTAGTATAAAAGCACTTTAATATAAAATCACCAAACATATACGTTTTATCATTAAAGTACTTTTAGGAGACTTAAAACAGTTTTCATACTTCCTATCGTAATCCCAACGTACACTTACTTTACCATCTGATTTGATGCTGGACCACCAGTCACACATTTCACATTTTCAAAAGGATAATTATGGCAATACAGAATTTTGTTGGGTGCCTGGAGTGCTCTGCCTTGGGGCATGATTAGCTATAACAGAATAGTTGTAGGAAACAGGGTACAATTATGGT
Organism: Platycarya longipes; assembly: GCA_036559045.1. Lineage (NCBI taxonomy): Eukaryota > Viridiplantae > Streptophyta > Magnoliopsida > Fagales > Juglandaceae > Platycarya > Platycarya longipes. The sequence continues at coordinate 10,633,722 of CM071801.1, forward strand.
TTCAGCCCTAAAGGTAATGGAATTAAATGGTTCTCATTATTTATGGAATAGTTTGCTAATTAAGATCGTATAATCTAATTGGCATACTTTGAAGTAGGCTGTTGGTGGAAAAATTATGCAGTTTGGGATGGCATTCCATTGATCAGATTTCTTTAATTTGTAACTACTTCTGAAGAGTAAGATTGCTGTAACTACTTGAAACATTCTCCCATCAGATGTATGGGAATCAATCCTATAACATATGATGTAAAATGAGGAGAAGGTCTGAAAAAATGGCAGTGTATTAAGTCATCTTATAGTTTTTGTAGGCTGAGTTGTTGATGAAAAATATAATGATTTTAGGTTTTATATGTTTTTTTGTGGTTAGTATATGTTGAAGAGCTTATGTTTGTGATGGTTACTAATGTGTCATTTGAATGAGTAGAACCTCTTTCTTAACCTAAACACATTTCTAGTCTTTCACGCCATCCTCTACCACGAACATACTGATACGGCATGTGCAGATGAAATCCTCCGCAATTTCACCATTTGCAAGACCATGATTCTGGTCCTCATATTTGTTTCCAATAGCACAGCACTCACATATAGATACCATTGGGATGCCCAAACGGAGAAGCCGATCATCAACAGAAAGACAAAAGTTTAAAAAAGCTTTCCACATCATGTGCAGACTTTCTTAAATCTTAGGCAGCGCATTCCAGACCCAGTCATTCCACTGCACTTTTATCAGCTCTTAAACCAATGAAACCCCAATATGCAGATTTGATGAAAAACAACCATCAGCACTCGGTGTCCATATCAGAACATCTGCACCCTCCTTATGACCACCCAGCTTTTCGATAATTTCCTCTGTTTTCTCCGATCCCACTAACTGATTAAGCATATCTACTACATCCCATCCTTGTTCCAATCGGCATATTCTTTAATGGAGAGATTGGCATTGATCAACTAGTGGTCCAGATCAATCTAACCGTTTGTCTTTCCAAAACATAATATTTCCTTCTCTAACCCGCCATTTAGCACCCTCGATCAAGCACCTTTGGGAGAACACTAATAATATATTTCCAAAATCTTGACCTTTTTTTTTTCATTTAGTAGTGAAACATGCTGATTTTTAATGTATTTGGCTCAAAAAAAAATTAGACCACAAAGAGCCATCTGTCAAAATTAAGCTTCCAGGCAAATTTCATGTGAAGAGCACATTGGATATCTCTCAGATTCCTGATTCCTACTCCTTGCATTGGTTTGCACAACTTTTCCCATGCAATCCATTTTTTCTTTGGTTTCTCATCAGTAAAACCCCAGAAAAATGAGCTTACTAAGCGATTGATAGTCTGTAAAACCAGCTTCGGAGCATGCATGCATTACCGTGAGCAAGTGGACTGGAATACTGGAAAGTACATGGCGGATAAGCAAAAGCCTTGAGCCCGAAGACAATAACTTATTTTTCCAGCCTCCCATCTTGTCTCTGATCTTGGTAACCAAATAATCAAATTGTATACATTTGTGTCTACCAGTTACAATAGGAAGTAGGCATCCCAAGGTATTTTGTCGGAAATTGGCCTTCAATAAACCAGTCATGTTTAAGAGATTTCTCCGTCGGGCTCTAGTACATGACTTGGAGGTAAAAAAAAAAAAAAAAAAGATGAAGCCGACTTCTCCTTACTAACAATTTGACCAGACCACTTCCCATAAAGATTGAAAACCTCACAAATTCTTTTTAAAGAAAGCCGCCCGCCATTTGCAAATACAATAATATCATTAGCATATAAAAGATGAGAGATCAAAGGAGTACCTCTTGCCTGAACGAATGGCTTGATTTTACCTTGCTCAAAATTCTGTTTTAAGAGCTGACATAAAATCTCCTCCATCATGATAACCAAGTAAAACGATAAAGCATCTCCCTGTCGTAGACCACGACCGCTTTTGAAAAAACATTTAGAAGTTTCATTCATTACAATAGAATACAAAGGAGTTTCAAGTTTTCAACACTGTTTAATTAATCCCCTGACATCTTGCGAAAAACCATAAGCTTCGAACACATGAAATAAAACATCACAGTTAACAGTGTCATATGCCTCAGCTATATCCACTATAACTAGAACATTCCCATCTCTAGCCGGCTTATTGAGAGAGTGAACCATTTTTTGCGTTAAAGTGATATTGTCAAAAATACTCCTACTAGGAATAAAATCATCGTATTCTTGGAAAATAATTCCATTTAACAGCGGAGCGAGTCTACGAACCAGGATCTTAGAGCAAATTTTATAAACAACGAAGCATAAACTAATATGCCAGAATTTATCAAACCCAGACAGATTTGATACCTTGAGCAACAACACCACCGAAGAAGCTGTATAAAACCGAGGAAGAGGAGTCCCCTGAAAAAATCAATCACCGCCTCCACCACATCATGTCCCACAATCTCCCAGTATGCTCTAAAAAACCCATGAGCCAAACCTGCGCTACTTTCAATAGAATCTGAAATTCCTTTTTTATCTTTGTATGGTCAAATATATCTAACAATTTTTACAATCAAATTTATTAGATATCAATCGTGTGAATATTCATAAATATGCAATAAATAAATTATCAAGCATAAAACATCGATCGGTTATGAAGGAAAACATTTTGAAAAACTCTTCAAAAGTAAAATCCTACGGGACGACCAAACTCAGGAAAGTCATTTTTATTGATTGAAAATCAGTTTACAAGTAAGATATTCAATTACAAAACCTTTGTCAATTAACTCCCTTACTTAACCGGACAAACGACTCGTTTATCCCTACCGCGGTAGCAGCCGAAACATTTGACGATCTTCAATCTATGTCTTTCCTATTGGAACCTCCAGTGGATGATCACGTACACCAATCAACGATCTTCTCAAACCTTGAACAAGATCACACTCGCAAATGTATAAAAATCACAAAGAAAATTCTCCACTAATTTTCCTCTCAAATGGCTCTCAAATATGTCGAAAATCAATTTTGGCCGAAATCTCCTGCTAGGTTTACCATATGACTTGATTTAAATAGTCTATCCAAAAAGTGCTGCTGAAACGTGTCTACTGACAGATCATCCTTCATCAAAATCTATCTGCTGACATGTTACTAACAGACTTTCGGATTTACTGCTACAACTTGAATTTCGAATTTGCCTTCTGATTTTATCATTCCAGATTTCGAAATTCAACTATTCAGCCTCTTTAACAGACTCCTAGACACCTAAATGAATTCAAAATACTATAGATAAATCTCATAGTTTAAATTACATTCATTCAAAAATCAAAACTTATCCTATTTGAATTCAAACTCAACAATCTAAAATTATAGTTTTAGAGATAAGATGAAATCTTATCATATTTAAATTCAAATACTTCAACACTAATCCAAGCCAACAAAATCTACATTAACAATCTCCCCCTTTGGCTAATTGGTGACAAAATATTTTTTATGAATATATGTTTCTCACATATTCTGCTCGGGCTTGGTTTTCTTCCCCTTTATCAATGCTTCTCTCCCTTAGTTTGTACTATTGCTCTCCCTTACTCCTCACTTTTATCTCCCTTTTTGTCATCAATTTAGCCAAATTAATACCATGTAGAAATTGAAAATGCAGCCTCATTTGACGAATTAGGTGAGGGACGATTTCACCTTTTCCTTAGTTCTTATCTAAGCACAAACAACCAAAAGATTAAAGAAAATAAATACAAGTTAGTTTCATAGGAGAACCTTAGAATGAAGCATGCAGAAAAATTAAAAAAATAAGCAATATGCTTTGGTATTGAGCAAATATTAAGTGTCGTGCATGAGATATGCCTATTATGACCCAATGTGAAACAACTTTAACTTACTTGAAGCATCCGAATAGTGTCTCCTAGGGACTTAAACACAATATAAACTCATCAAGAGCACCATCTTTGTGTCCCACTGGTAAATATCCACTTTACATGAACATCAAGAAGCCCTAAAACAATGCCTCACATACACTTGCAAAATCAAAAATTGACCCAATTTTTTTTTAAATAACCTAGTCCAAAAATAAATGGCCAAAAAAAATGTTCATAAGCAATTTTTTTTTAAAACAAAAAACAATGGCAATGGGGCAAGTAGCATGAAGAGATGTATTCATGTTCAATCAAAGTGTTACTCACAAAATAAATTCAAGACTATACATCCTCTTGATTGCAACACCCACAATAGATTTTCACTCCTCATAAAATCATTAAAGTCAAGATTCATGTGAGTGTGTAAGTGAGCAACTTATAAAAGGTAGCAACTTTTTCTTAATGATTTTATTCCTTAATTTTTTCATGAAATTTTTTTTTTTAATCATCATTTTTAATAAGAATCTTCTTTTAAAATATGCTCCCAAGAGGTTGTCACTCACCTTAAGGCAAACTTTATGCTAGGGGCCTAGATACATAAGTGTCTCCTCCAAATACTTCATTTGCATAGCTCCTTTTTTGTTCATTTTTATTGCTCATCTTTTCCACAATGATAGGAACAATGATTTTTTCTATAAAAACTTCTAAAGTTAGATCCGTGTGGGGTGTAAGTTTTTTTCCGCAATGAATTTCACACCGATTTTTTCTATATGGATCAACAAGTGGTGTTTGGCAAATGGAGACCTTTTTTTTCATCGTTGTACTAGGTTCAACTAGTATTAGTCAATTTAAAGTTTGGACTCTCTCTATGATGAGCATCTCAATACACTTATTCAACTTTTATTTTTTAATTAAACAAAAGTGCATCTACACAAGTTTATCACAGTGTATTAAGAGTGAACATTTACTACGATGACCCATAGGGTTAGGATGCACAAGGTGAGATGCACAACACAAAAATAGTGCATGAGTGCAAGGATTTATAAAGTGAGTATCAACATGTTCAAAGCCTTCAACACACCATCAAACATGCACTCTATATCATTTGGCTGAAAAACACTTTTTTTTTAAAAAAAGTACAAAACCAAAACAAAATAAACCAACCAAAACAAATTCAATTTTTTTTAAAAAAAAAAAAACATATAAACAAAACGAAATACAATAAAAATGCATGTCCTATAGTAAAGATATGCAAGAAATACAAGAACATGCATGTAGTCCTATAAACTAACGTGACACGACATCTTTTTTGACAACCCATTTTCCCTTGAAGTTTGGCTTGTCCTTTCCATTCTTTTGAATACATAGCCTAACCAATTCACTAAGCTCACGACTTACAAAATTAATTTGTTGGTCCATCTCATCAACTTGGTTTTGTAGGCTTATTCCACTCATCTTCAAAAATTGATGAGATGGACCAACACATTAAAGCAATGTGGTCTTATATGCCCAAAAATTCCACAATTATGACAAGTAGGAGTAAACTTACCTTCATACCTACCTTTCTTCATCATGGTCGATGGAGAATTTTTGTGCAAATCTCTTGAGTCGTCAGCTTTCAGCATGAGAGAATTGTTGTGGTTCTTTTTTTTACTTTCCTTTACAAATACAATACCTTTGGAGCTCAACGCAGCAGATAAGGGTATTTGTTTTCCTTTTCCTTTAGAAGCCACATATCCTAATCCCGTCCTATCACTGCTTGGTTTTTGAAATCTCAACATTTCATTTAATTTTTGAGTTGCTGAGTTTTTTCACACTCTTGAAAATTTTTCAATTTTTATTCTATTGCAACCTTTTGATTTTTTAGTCTCAACACCTCAACCTCAAAAACTTTTACAGTCTCAATCAAATTATTTTTCTCATTTTCTATAGCTATAAGGTTTTTATACAACTTTTTGTTGAGTTTTTTCAGCTTGACTACCTCTTCACACACTTCATTGTAAACATCTTGAATACTAAGTTCTTGGTTAGCATCAACTAGAGTAATGTCCAAATCACTAGAAACACAACTGATTTTGTTAGTGAATTTTCAGTCAAATCATTCACAATAGTAGAAAAAGTTACAAAAGATTTTTCATTATCGGAAGATGAGTTTTCACTTTCAGAATCTGAAGTATCACTAGAAGACACATTTTATGTTTTTCCTTTATTTCTCTTAAAGTTAGAACACTCAATTCTAATATGACCATAGCCTAAGCATTCATAACATTTTACCTTCTCATTTTTCTCAACTTTTTCTTTATTCTAATTTTCTAAATTTATTTTTCTTTGCTGAAAATTCTTTTGCTCTCTTTTGTTTTTCATTAGTCTTTTTCTTAAACATAAACTTTTTGAATTTCCTAGCAATAAGAGCTATATCCTCATCATTTAGACTCTCCTCACCACAAATATCATCATACTTTTTTTTCACAGTTTTTAAAGCAATAGATTTACCTTTTTTCGTTTGGGAAATAGATGATTCATACGTTTGTAAGAACCCGACGAGCTCTTCAACTTTAATTGTATCCAAGTATTTGCTTTTCTCAATGACTGTGACTTTGGGTTGGAATGTCTCAGGTAGAGACCTCAAGATTTTCCTTACGACTCTTGAGTTTTCAACCTTCTCTCCATGATTAAACCTGGAATTCACAATATCATTTAGTTTAGCATAAAAATCATTAATGCATTCATTTTCAAACATTTTAATTTCTTTAAATCTAGATGTTAACAATTGTAATTTAAAATTTTTCACAATCATTGCTCCTTCATGTGTGACTTCCAATATGTCTCATGCCTCCTTCGCTATCTCACACATGGAAATCCTTTTGAATTCTTCTTGAGATACCGCCATGAAGATGGCATTCAACTCCTTGCTATTGAAATTGTTATTATTTAACTCATCTTTCGACCAAATATCAATACTGGTCTCGGATTTCTTCCATCCTCTTTCAACGGCATATCATACTCGTTCATCCAATGACTTTAGGAATGCTCTTATACATACTTTCCAATACGCATAATTCTCACCATCAAATTATGGTAGAACATACAATAATGCCATCTCTACCAGGGGAATGAATCACACTCGGACGAGTGAACCTTCTCTGATTCCAATTGAAATTCCATTTTTACCCCTGTGTGGCCAAATATATCTAACAATTTTTACAAGTAAATTTGTTAGATATCAATCGTGTGAATATTCATAAATATGCAATAAATAAATTATCAAACATAACACACTGATTGGTTACGAAGGGAAACCTTTTGAAGAACTCTTCAAAAGTAAAACCCTACGGGACAACCAAACTCAGGAAAGTCATTTTTATTGATTGAAAATCAGTTTACAAAGCTATTCAATTACAAAACCTTTGTCAATTAACTCCCTTACTTAACCGGACAAACGACCGTTTATCCCTACCGCAGTAGCAGCCAGAACCTCTGACGATCTTCAATTTATGTCTTTCCTACTGGAACCTCCAGTGGTTGATCACGTATACTAATCAACGATCTTCTAAAATTTTGAGCAAGATTACACACGCAAGTGTATAAAAATTACAAGAAAAATTCTCTACTAATTTTCCTCTCAAATGGCTCTCAAATATGTCTAAAATAAGTTCTGGCCGAAATCCCCTGTTAGGGTTACCATATGACTTGATTTAAATAGTCTATCCAAAAAGTGCTACTGAAATGCGTTTGTTGGCAGGTCGTCCTTCATTAGAATCCGTCTACTGACAGGTTGCTAACAGACTTCCAGATTTACTGCTGTAATTTAAATTTCCCTTTTGATTTTATCATTCCAGATTTCGAAATTCAACCCTTCAACCTCTTTAACAGACTCCTAAACACCTAAATGAATTCAAAATACTATGGATAAATCTCATAGTTTAAATTACATTCATTCAAAAATCAAAACTTATCCTATTTGAATTCAAACTCAACAATCCAAAATTACAGCTTTAGAGATAAGATGAAATCTTATCCTATTTGAATTCAAATACTTCAACACTAATTCAATCCAACAAAATCTACATTAACAGAATCAAAAACATAGTTTCTTTGACTTCTTGGGTTGTAGGTAACGGGACCAAACAGTTGTTCTGAGCAGGAGATATTTTCTCCCCAATTAAACCATTAAGGTCTGGTATATGCCTTTCTTCTTGTTGACGGCTCAAGAAGTTCTCGAAATGTTCTACAGTAGCTAAATGAATAGCTTCCAGAGATGGTAATAGGTGACCATCTCTTAGTTGCATTTCCTTGACAACGTTATATATATATATATATATATTGTCGGTATTGCCCGGAAAAACTGCACATTGGCCTCCTCTTTTTAACATGTTGAGACAAACGAACTTGTTCTCTCTTCCATCCATATGGCCAGCTCTTCTTTGGCTATCAACATATTAGCTTCATCAACCTCCGAATAATCCTGTTGGAGTCTAGACTCAATTGTTTCTATACGATTTTGCAAGTTGCTTATATTACTATAAGAAATTTTAGTTTTAGGGACGAAATTTGTTAGGGATAAAATAAATTTCGTCCTTAAAAATGATTTTTAGAGACAAATTTTAGATTTCGTCCCAAAAATTGAACGAGTTACAAAATTCATTCAGACGAACAAAACTTCGTCCGAACAAGACATTTGATGACGAAACAAATCGTCTCAAAAAATAAAGAACCGTTCAGATAGATAATTATTTGTCCGAACAGGATATATTTGGAGGGAAACGTGGCGGGAAACTTGCAAGTCCGTCCAAACAGGAAATATACTGTTCGGACGGAAAATAGGTTGAAAATTAGATTTTAATTGTTCATCACCATTAATTTGTATATTTTTTTTTATATTAATTTCATTTTATCATTTTCAAAATATAAAAAATGTGTTTCTATTACATATTCTGATTTATGGAGCGTTTAAAATATTTATAAATGCACAAATAATTCTATGTAATTATTTTCAAAATGTTATTTATTTTATTATCACGAGCAGTAAGTAAAATGAGAAAAATAAAAAATAAACATTGTTATGAATACCAAAAATAAAAAACATAATAATTATATCTCAAATATATAATATTATTCAATATAACACATAAAGTAATTACTGCATAAAAATACTCCTACTATTTCGATATCAAATTTATGTCCTCCTGCATAGATTTGATCCGTACTTCTACATCATTTTTTCTCCTCAGGATGCAGTCCTCAGTCTCTGCTATCACACGGATCGCCACTCTCTCCACCACATGCTCGACCACACGCTCCACCACTGTCTCCAACTGCTCCAATGTAAATCTTGCAGGCTAGTTTTGAGTAAGCTGGGTAGCAATAATAGTAGTAGCATCAGTCAACCCTAGAGTCCTTGCATAGGGGTGCCCCTTACTCTTGCTGATAGATATCTTGTTGAGAGCCCCCATTTGAAGTTTTTTTTCTTATCCACCCATTTTGTAACTCCAGCTCGGAGTAGGAGGTCAAATATCATCACAAGCATGGCTTTCTACTTATGTTGATGCCCTCACTCGCACTTATTCTCCGATGTCAACAGCCTACTGAGTTAACGTTCCCGAAGATGTGAAAGATCAAATAAAAAATTGTTACATAGTAATGAGCTACATTCCAAGAAACTAAGTATAAATTAAATTTAAAGCTAATTGTATTTATAATAATTACTTATAATTTTTTTCAAAGATAAGTTTGATCTCAATTTTAGTTGACGAAAGAATCGAAAAGCAGTTGAGGAACTGATGTCGGGTGCATTCCAGAGATACAAAGGTCAGTGCATGCACAATTTGAGAAGTACAGCACTGCTGCAGAGACGTGCCAAAATTCATTTCAAGCAATACTACCAGCCAAATGGGAGAAGGTTTGTGATCTGTTTGAAGATCCTGCTAATAAGGTAATATCGCATTTATTTCTTTTTTTTTTTTAGTAGAAAATGATGGATATATTAGAATTTGAAACTTATAATCTAATTTTTGTTAGCAATGGAGTACTGTGAATAAAGCAAATAGATCAAATTTAAAAATACATTATCGTGCGGGTTCTCAATTTTTTCATCTTTTGCACAAAAAAATTGTCTGTACTACTAGTTCCGGTTTTATATTAAAATATGCACGTATCTCATTCAAGTTCTAATATAGTTTATATTTTGCAGCAAGCTGAAAGTTTTGGTGATTTTGATCTAACCCATTTATATGCTAAAGCACATAAAGATCGTAATGGTGTTTGGCCAGTCCTGAAGTTAAGGTAAATTATGTAAGTTTAAGTATATTAAGTCAAGTTTAATATAATATTCTTATTATTTATACAAACTTTATGATTTTTTTTTTGTAGGAAAAAATGAAATCCCAAAAGGACGCCGCTGCAGATCCATCTGATGAATCATCTGTTAAAAATGCTCAGATCCTATCTGAAGTTCTTGGATCCCGTTCTGGATATTTGAGGGGCTTAGGGCGTTGTGTGAAGCCATCCTCCAATTCATCATTTTCTTCTAAGGCTAGATCCAATGAAGACAAGACTAAAGAGTTAAAGGCAACATAACTTGAGATAGAACGATTGAGATCCAAGAAATAAGAGTTGCTGATCAGAATAGATAAAGCAGCAAAATTATAGACAAGAATAAAAGAGATACTAGAGTTGAGGATCCAAGTAATGTTTGAAGAATGGCAGAGGATGTCCCAAAATGTTATGCCACCACCAAAATCTTAAAATTTGTTTTTTATATTAATTGTACAATTATTATTTTGTTTAATAACAATATTTGAACAAATTTGATAAACAAATTATATTTTTATTATAATAGTAATGCATTTTTTAATTAAATGTCAATCTATATAGCAATACCATTTGGACATTAAAAATACGTTTGAACGATACATTACAATTTAAAAATTCATCGGAACCATAAAGAATCTATTCAAACAAGATTAATTCCAATAAATTTATTCGTTTGAACATAGAATATCCGTTCGGATGCTTACCTCATTCGGACCAGACAATCTGTTCGAACCAAATATGTATCCGTTTGAATGGTGAGTGCCAGTTCAGACAGCCGAAATTTTAGTTCGAACGGGTTTCTGAGGCAAAAAAAAAATTCTCAAATAAAAAAATCCGTCCGAACAGATCTGGACGGGTAAGTGAGATTTCGTCTCTAAAAATCATTTTTAGGGCCAAAATTCAATTTTCATCCCTAAAAACTTTTTGAGATAGGCTTTTTTAAACAAATTTGAGACGAAATTTTTTTTTTTTATCTCTAAAGACATTTTGAGATGAAAAATAGACTTTTTGAGACAAAATAATTTATCTCAAAAAACTCATTCCCTTGTAGTGTGTACTGGCTTTTTTAATGACATGTCTTACTTAGATAGGAAGAGAATATATATCACATGATGTACCTATGGTAAAATTACCAATTTATAATAATAACACTCGCTGTTCCTTGTGAATTAAATTATTTTAATAATTTTTTATAAATCATGTACATATCTTACGATGATAGTTCTATTGCTAATTGCATAATATAAATTATGTCAGTTTGTGAATTTACTCATTTTTGAATCTATTTTTCCTACTAGTTGTTAATATATATATATATATATATAATAGTTCACATTGACAATTAATTCAAAACTAATTGTCTGAATTGATTAGTGCATTAAGCTGATGAATGCACTGAAATGGTTTATTTTTTTCAATAGTTGGATTTTTGCCATGATAGAAATCTAGAAAACACTTGGATAGTCGCATGGTTGCAGCAAAGTTGTGGAAAACCTTTAGGAAATGAGTATCATCACAATATTAACTAGATTCTCTAACATACGAAACATTAATTGCTCCGATATGTAGTACTTAATTGCCTTCCATTAATGCACCCATACTAATGCATAGATCATGCCGTCAGAATCTAAAACCGTTACTATTGGATGATTGCTTATATGCTATTAAAGTTAAAATATTGGATGACTCTAATTTTTGATTTGGCATAAACATGAATATTGTAGTGCTTGTGAATATTATTGTACGTCAATATTATTGAAAAAGAGTTGGAACAAGATAAGATTAGCATTTGGGGATGTATACAGCCACATTGAACCCCAAAATATGTCTGCCAAAAAGTAGGTTAATTTGGCTATTTGTAGGGATTTAAAAATCTAAACGCTCTTTGTGGCAAAACTAAAATCTCCAAAAATATTAGCTATTTGTACTTTCGGCGAAAGAAAATCGCTGCAAATACATATTTTGGCAGACAAAGTTCGCTGCAACAAAAACACATGCAGTTGTAGAATCATCCCGGTTTTTGGGGCAAAATAGTAAAAACGCTACATCGCTTGGCTTATTACAGTGATTCACTGCGCTGTAACAAATGTAATCGTGGCCAGCTATAATTATTTGAAGCGACAAAGAAACGCCGGAATATGCCAACTACAGTGATTATAAACATCGCTAAAAAATAAAACCACTTTTTGTGGCAAAAATTAATGTTTTCACGTCAGCCAAATCCCGCCGCAAATAATTTTTTGCAGCGATTCGTGCTTGAAACTTAATGGACAATACCGGCAAAATGTGGCATTATTTATTTGCAACGGGAAAAACTGTTGGGATTAAATATTTATTGCAGTGATTTTTGGCAATCACAAATTCAACTTTATTGAATAGCTCAGCCTTCACTCCAACTGAACGCCTAACAAGCACAAAATCAAAAAAGAAGTAACCACGTCAGATGATCCTCCAGAAGACTCTAGAGTCACTGAAATTTAGCATTTAGAATAATATTGTATTTCTTGTTGTATTACTTTGATTGGTTGTAACAAATGGTCAGAGAATATTCTAACAACCTCTACCTCTGCCAACATATTTGTGTTCTAGTGCACAATAGGTGCTCGAGGTTATGCACAAACCAATCTGTTCTGGCTGCCATATCTCTACAAATTCATCACAGAATACATACTGTATTCTGAATGAAAGATAAATATTTACAGAGCATCCTCTATTCAAATTCTATCAAACTTTTACGCACAGAGATATATATAACAGTGAAGAAAAGGCGGCGCTACCATAATCATTGGAAAACTTTTATCCCCCGATTTTAGGTGATTATTGTGGTGATTTATGGCACAGCAAAAGGCGACTTTTCTCGTAGTATGTAGTGAATGCAGTAAATGTTGCTAAATCAGATTCCGTATGGCCAGGGCAAGTAAATTAAGATATTAAGCAAGTTTTGTCTTGCACCCAAGATGGTTACTTTCATTAATTGGTAGAGAGGGAAATCAGGCTACTCATGTTATAACAGGAATGTTTACTTTATGTGATCTCTTGATTTTGAATGTGTCTGGATGGAGGGGGGACCTGATGCAGTTAGTCCTCTTATTTCTTTCGACAAGTCTTGTATTCCTTGATTTCTTATGAGATAATTAGCTTTCATTTGAAAAGGAAAAAAAGAAAAGAAGTGTATTTGTATTATTATTTACTTTTGATTGATATCATTATGGCTTTCAAAAAGAATTTGAATCGGCCATTATATAATAAAATAATTTGTATAATATTACATAATACATCAATTTATTTTAATTTGTGGAATTGTTTTATAGACCAAATATTTACCGTACGTGAATACCACAATATTTTTGTTAAGTGAAATATGAAATTAGAATAAGTGAAGCAAACATGAATCATGTTAGTGTCCATTGCCATGATCATCATCAGAATGTTTTTAAGATGATCAAATTATATAAGGTTGCAGCTTTTTGAAGTTGCTATATGCATATATATAAGAGCATATATGATACAAAAAAAAAGGTGAAAAAGATGGATCAAAAGTCCTTAAAATTTTCTATTAATTATACAACAAGATTGAATGTACATTAAAAGGGAGATCAAAAGAAATAAAATAAAATAATAGAGAGTGATGATCAATCGACTTGGCGACGGCATGCTGGACATGTATTGGACTTGTGCAGCCAGGGCAGTATACAAGCACGATGATAAACATGTGAGCAATCCAATCGAAGAAGCTCTTTGGACCCATTCGAATATCCAAACTCCTCCAAACATATGCTGCACATTCCCAACTCTTGATCGCTCTTGCTCGCAACAAAGCTCCCTTTCTCCATCAATCTCATGATCGAACTTCTTGATGCGCCGCCGCCATTACTATCACCATGATTAACGTCGGCTTCCCAAATCGAATTAGAGGATCTCTCATCGCGAATTATTTCGTGGAAGAAACTCAACTCGACCGTCAGGAAATAGCCCGTTAACTGGGAGACCGCCTGATGCGGAAACAGGAACGACCAGATATTCTCGGCCACACTCGCGCGGAGTGGAGCGTCTCCGAAGTGGAGCCGTGAAGCGAGCGTGGAGTTAAGGTAGGCTTGGTGCCTTTCCGGGCTTGAGACCACATCGGGAGGGACTCGTATGAAAAGAACAGGTATCGAAAAGTAGTTGAAGTCATCATCGATCGGCCGGATGTAGCCGCCGTTGGGCGTCCGCACGAGTTCTCGGCAAGTACTGACGAAGAGAACTTCGATGTTGCCCCAGTCGTTCACTTCTCTTGCGCTAATTTGCATAGATATACCAAAGGATTCGGAAGAAGCCATGCATGGATTCGGTACTCGTAATTCAGTACGGATGGAAAAGAGAGAAATCAAAGATCGAAGGAATTGGATCAGAGGCAATATTAATTAGTGAGAATTAATGAGATGATCACATACATATAGCATTAGAGCAACCGACTACTGCTAGATTTCCTAAACCGATTCCAAATAGGACTGCTTCAAATTTTATTCATCTATTTATTTTCTTTACGTATTATTATTATTATTATTATTATTATTATTATTAATTATGCAAACCAATAAATATATAAAATACAACTCAACTCCAATCTCTTTTAACCAATTAAAAGATAGAGATCAAATTGTGTATATTGATAATAGTTCCCTGATGAGTAACGATTTTTACGTACGTACAACTCAATTTTCTTTCTTAACTCGTCATTTGTAAATATAAAATAAAGTAGTTTCTAGTAAACAAAAAAAATTGATATATTTCTTAATAGTGTTAGATATAATATATTTTTAAGATTTGCAAGTCCCACGCATTCCCTTTTGAGTACTTATTCACTTTTTGAAAAGATATATGTTATGCGCATGATAATCTTAGATAAGAAAATATATGGGGTCCGGTGTTGGGGCTCTTTTGCGCCCCTATAGGGCTTTTTAATTAAAAAAAATTAAAAATTAAAAAAACTACATATATTTATTTACATATATTATTTTATTATTTTTGTAAAAAAGATTAATTGGAAAAAAGTGTAAAAAAAAAATTACACTATAAGAATGTAAAGGGACCCCAACGCCGAGATCTCATATAATTGCCCATCTCATACATATACCCCATAAAGCTAAAACTCTATATTATTAAAATGTCATTTTTTTAATATTATTATTATTTTAAAATTTGAAAAAGTTGAATCGAGATATAGAAAAACTGTACTAAGATTTAAAAAAATTAAATTGAGATTTGAAAATATAATGATAAGATTAAGATGCGATGAATTGAAATAAGTTAGAATTAAGATGAGTTAAGATAATTTCATAAAAAAAAAAAGTATTAATATTTACAAGTTTTAATGTCAATAGGCTTGATATTGGGCTATTGGAGGACTCTTCATTTGTTGCAGAAGGCCAAGCAGTTGTGCTAAAAGGATTACACAAGTAATGTATGGTACTTGAGTTTCTAGTTACCCATTTGATTTGAGAGCTAGCTAGCTAGGTTATCAGGAGAGCTGTGAAATTTTTAAAAAAATTTAATTTACAGAAATTAATGATTAAACTAAATGAAGATTTAAGGCATGCCATTTTTTTTGTCCAGAAGGAGGGGCTAGATGGAAGATTTGGGTGGTTGTGGTGGTTACGTGTATACTAGTCTCAATTTTTACTACAAGAAAAATGAATATTTGTAATAGATTATGACAATGTATCTTTTTGCGATTAAAATATACTTATTTTAATAAGAAATAATCAGTTTGGCAGGAAATAACTAGTCAGTGACAGAACCAAAAATTTGGTTTAAGGGGGGCAAGTAAAATTAAAAGTATAACAAAATATTTTTATCTTTTTTTAATATAAGTTTTTTAATATAAGTATTAAATCTAAATATAAATTCTTAGTTATTTCTCTTTCAATATAAAGAACTAAATTATTTGTTAGGAATTCATCTTCAATTTTGTTACGAAGTCTTGTTTTTACAATTTTCAATGTGCCATCATGTTATTAGATTATTTTATTTTATGTGAGTTGTATTTTATTTAATTTATTTTTAAATCAGATTAATTTTTTAAATTAGACTTGCAAGTAATTAATTTATAAAATTAAAATAATTTTGTAGAAAAAGGGCTAAGATAATATTTTAGAAAAGAGGCCAACACAAGATGATATTAATATCATCTTATTAAATCATAAAAAAATAATATATATATATATATATTTTTTCAAAACTAATATATATATTTTTTAAACTAATATATATATATATATATCAAAATCATAGGGGTAGGGGGCCATGGCCCTCCCTACCCCTATGTAGTTCTGTCAGTGTAACTAATTACAAATAAGTAATTTTCTTGTAATTATGTATAGCTATTCTATCTATTTTCTATTGGAAATGTGGTGATGTTTATATCAAGCATAGCAATAAGGAAGACAGAGTTATTAGAATAATAAGCATCAGTATTAATGTGGTGATGATATCATTGAAGCAACATGAGCATCAACTAGAGATATCATTGAAGCAAATTAGGTCAACAAAGGTAAGTTCCTTCATTTTATTAACAAAATATGTTTTGTGAGGAATTTTCTATTATAATTCTATACCATTCTATTTGTTTCAGTATAAAAACTGTATAAAATACAAAATAAACAATTTCATTTATGATATCAACATGCTATCATTTTTTAATTGGTGAGTGCATGGTGGCTATATTCCGGAAAAGAAAAATTGGGGTCCAATTCACTTTCTGGTCCATTAAAAAATAAACATTTTCATTTACACTACATGATCATATAATTTATTGGAACCAAAATAGGTAAGGAATTAAGGCTTAATAGATTACTACTTTTTATTCCTTATTTTCAGTAGTTTATCATACAAATGATTAACTTTAGTCGAGTGAAGGATGCAATGAACAATAGGAATGAAATGGACTGGTTTGAGCCTCAAGACAGGATGCAATTCTGCACTAACATGGACAGCTAGTTGCTTTAGTGCACTATTGCTTTTAAACTACCTTCATTTAACCACAATCCCAACTACATAAACTAAAGATACTAGTATTGAAGAGGACTTGAGAGAAACATCAATTTTTTTTATTTTTATTTTTTTAAACACAGCATAAAACAGCAAGGAAAAATTCCTTATAAACCAGAAAATTCTTAAGATAAACTTACTAGGTTAAATAAAATCTTTGGTAGTTTACTAAGACTATTAACTTCAGGAAAATGTTAAAAATGCATTCTCATCTCCACTTGTTTAACACATAAAAATAAAGGTTTAAACATAGTTAAGAACTTAATTCAAACTCAAGAGAAGCAAGGGAAGACCATAGCAGAATCTTCTTACAAAAACTACACAACTGATACGAAAACAGAGCAGAAAAGTTCATCTCACCTTCTCAACTGTGGGTTGCACGATGCTTACTATTTTTACCTTTCCTCCACTTAGTTATACACCCAAATAAACAAGAGTAAGAAGCAATATGTGACAAAAAATAAAACTTGGAAGTCACTAGGCAAAAGTCTGGACAGCAGCAAAATTAAAATTATTGTCTATTAGTACTCGTGATTTGTTTCTTCATTTTTTTTATAATAAAGAAATCAAGCAAAGGGGCCTTTTCTTTTTTAATAATTTGGCGTGTGTTCATCCAAAGGTTGGGAAAGTGAATGGCTCTCATTAAAAATATTGTCTTTGAAGTACTCATTTGTTTCTTCATTGACAAATTGTCTCTTTCAGATAAAGCAAAAAATACCATTTCAGTACACATTTAAGCCATAATGGGGAAGAAGCTATTCTGCTGTGAGTGGGTTTTTTGGCTTCTGTTTTCCTTTTTGTGGCAAAGTAAATTATTCCCATGTCATAGCTTGTATTTTCTGTAGCTTTGGTTTCTGAGATTAGGAAGTGAAACATCTTCCATTGATCTTCTGAGCTTGTGTTTATGCAACTGGAGATTCTGTTCTAATATTTGTTTTGAGTTGGTCTGTCACTTTTGGATTTGAGGTTGAGCTTTTACATCTATGAACTCAGCACTTAATCTAGATTGCCAAATATGAAAAATCTTAAACTAATTTGATTTGTTTATGATAAAACCTGGTCAGTGGTCACCCTCCAATTGTATGATATGGGATATACATAGTTTTATCTGGGAATTGGTATGGTATTTGATCTATTTTTGTACTGTAACTTTGATTTGCATTCTCAGCAAGTATGATATATTCAATTTGGTTCCTTGGCCGTTTCACATAACAACCATATATCATATTATGTAAACTTGTTTATGGTCATGTAATGCGTGAATAGACAGCTGATATGGTGGTTGGTTGTGATTTTGCAGGAATTTGATGGGGTCTATGCATGGCACTGTAATGTTAGGAAAGAATTTTGGGGGCATTTGTAACGCATTCAGTTGGTGGATTTATGTACTTCTCAATGGATCAAAAATTATACATTCTCTTGTTGGCGAAAGATGTTTTTTGTGCAAATATTTCATTATTTTCATATATGAAAGATGATAAAATGGTCACCTGAATTTTGAATAAGAATCTTTGTTTATTGACCTCCTGCCTCATCCTAATAATCATGAATGCTAATTTAGCTTACTCCAGATAGACGAGAAACCAAAGAAACGATAATGGTGTAAATCGAGTTTTATTTGGGAGGAGCACGCTTTATAGGAGGAATATCATGACATAAATTTATTCATATATTTTGTTGAGAAAACTATTGCTACAATATCCAATGTCTTATAGTTTCCATATTATTCATAGTATTCGTACATTTGAGTTTTTTTTTTTGAGTTTTTCTTATCTATAGATGCTTGTTAATTTTAAAATATATATATATTATTTTTGTAAAAGAGGCAACGTACTTTGCACGTTGTTCCCGACCTAATATGTATATATATATATATATATGTGTGTGTGTGTGTATATATAGAGAGAGAGAGGAACATGATACAAAAATTTTAAGTTAAGGTAAATGGTCTGACTTGTTTAATAAATGAATCTGGTAACTAGCATTGACCCATGCTGCAATTAAACTGTCAATTATACAATATGTAGATTAATATACAATTTTTTTTCTATCACAACACAAACAAATTAAGCTTGACATAAATAAATAAATAAAACATTGCATTAAATAGCTGGTTCACGATTGATTTATGAATAATTCGACCTCGGTTTGACATGATCAACTCATTAAATCCGAGAATAGCCATAATTTGCGGACATATAAATCTAACACACAGGAAAAGAAAAAAATAATAATAATAATAAGGAAAACATGAAGAAACAGAAGTACTCCTCATGGCATAAAAAGATCGATCAAAGGTCGTCCTCAAAATTCTCTATTAATTAACAAAAGGCAATATTTCTGGATCAAAGACTTAATTCCTAACAAGACTGAATGGATCAAAATTTCTGAAGTAATTAAAAGGGAGAAAAGAAAAGAAAACAGAGGTCACAGAAAATGGGAGCTAGCCAAGCCCAGTCAGTCCACTTGGCGACGACATACTGGACATGTATTGGACTTGTGCAGCCAGGGCAGTATACAAGCACGATGATAAACATGTGAGCAATCCAAGCGAAGAAGCTCTTCTTCCCCATTCGAAGATCCAAACTCCTCCAAACATATACTGCACATTCCCAACTCTTGATCGCTCGTACTCGCAACAAAGCTCTCCTTCTCCATCAATCTCATGATCGCACTTTCTGATGCGCCGCCGCCGCCGCCGCCATTGGGTGCCAAATCCCTATTCCTTTCACCATTAACGACGGCTTCCGAAAACCTACGTCTTTCGCTCAGGTAGGTTCTAGGATTAGGGAATCTCTCATTGCGAAATGTTTGGTTGTTGAAATTCAGATTGACCGTTATGAAATGCGAAGGTATCGAAAGCTGGTGGTTGACGTGGCCAATTTCGAGGTTGCCCCATCCGTTCACCACTCTTGTTGTCATTTGCAGAGATATACTAAAGGAATTGAAAGCCACTTCTTGGGAAGCCATGAATTCGGTTCGACGTTCAGTACTGGACGGAAAAGCGAGAACTGATCGAAGGTCGAATGAAGGATAAGAGGCAATAATCTTCACTTACTAGTGTCTAATGAAAAACATGTACGAGATCACATATATATAGCAATATTATAAGAGCAGAGCAGCGTCCAACGACTGCTAAGTTTCCTAAACCGATCCCAAAAAGGACTGCTTTATTAGTTAATTTCTTAGTGTCCTAACTGATCTAGTTAAACCTGATACGAAGTAATTTGAAACAGAGTCTGCCTAGGTTTCTATCTCTCCTCTTATAACTAAATTTTAAAATCAGATGAGCCATCTAACCCACTACGCTAATTAAGAATATATAACCACTGTATTACCCAGACAAATCTTTATTCGGGGCACATCGTTGTTGTTGTTTTTGTTGTTAGAAGAGATGGCTTCGACATACTAAGAAGAATACTCACTGCTCTGAGGCTTGGCCTGGTCCGATCCGATCGATTCGGTTGGTACACTCAATCTTTATACCATAACTTATACATATGTTATATTTATACTATAACTCTTATAATATGTTAATATATTAATATATATTAATACTATATATTATAGTTAATAATTATCCATTAAAAAATCGAATAATACTCTAATACTAAATAATATATATAAATTATATACATTATATAATTAATTATATACAACTATAATTATATAAATAATATATAAATAATAAAAATATATATTAAATTATTCGTTCGGTCCAATCCGGTTTGAGATGAAAATTCCTTAGACCGGCACCGGATCAAATGTCTTTCGATCCTATAATATTTGGATCGAGACCAACCAAATCTAACTTTGGTCCAGTCCAGTTCGATTCAAAAAATTTGGTCCGGTCGATTTTTCAGTTTGGACCGACAAAATCTCTCCCCTAATTGGCGGTCTAATACTTGAAGACTCAAGGCACATCCTAAATAGTTTTTGCACTTGGAAAGCAACCCATGTCTACAGGAAAGTTAACAAAGCTGCTCACCAATTGGCTCAATCCGTCGTTTCAATTTCAAAAGATTTATATGATGTAGAAGAATATCTGATTGTATCCTATCTATTGTAACTTCTGAACTCATTTGAGATTATTAATGAAACCTGAGGTTCATTTCAAATATATATATATATATATATATATATATATATATATATATAAAGTCATATATTTCAGCCGAGCTAATCCAGTCAGGTGGCAAAACTCCACCTTGAAACTGGACCTAAAAAGTCAAATATATTTCAATCGATCTATCCAGTTTGGGTGGAAATAACCCACGGAAATAGAAGTGGCAAATCATGTTTTCAAGTCGTGTCAAGTCATGAATATTTGACTATATAGATAATCTAAATTCAACTAGTTAAGTTAAACGTGTCAAACTTCCTAACTCTAACCCAACTCATTTAGATAACAAATCGTGTTGTGTCATCCATTTTAACCGATTTAATAATTAATTGGAAACATGCTAATATGCCACGACTCACTTACTCATTTGTCCCATGTAAATGGGTTAAACTAAAACGCATAATTCATATGACCTAATTAATATAATTTCACATAAAAGTTAAAATCTATATTTATTAATAAACTCAATATCTTAAAAATGTATGTTAATATTTTTTAAATATTAAAATATAATAAAATTAATATTACAAACCATACAATAACAAATATGAGCATAGGTTCAAATTACAATCTCAATAATAAATACAATAAAATATAAGTTTATTGAAAAACACCAATATTACATCTTGACAATAAATAAAATTTTAATTTTAAAATAAATTCTAAACAAATCAAAATAAATTAATTTCGTGTTAAGCAAATTGCTTAGTTATAAATCATGTATTAACAAAACCCATTAATATCAAATGCAAACTCACTAATTTCGTATCATGTTTGTATTGGATTCACAGGTGTTGTCAATGTTTCCACCCCTACTCGGAACGGACCAAAGACTGAACTACAATCTATGGGAATATCATTTCTTAACCATTAAGTAAAAAATAAAAACAGTGCATCTTTAAGGCCGATCAGGGTAGCAACAACATTTTGCTAGCCCACCATTCACGATGTACCACATCAGCAAGTTCACCCTTACCATTTTGAAACTGGCTATTTAGGATATACACGAGATCCCCTCTTTCGACGTCTCTCTCCATCTCTAGTCTCTACAGATTTGTTCCTTAATTCCCTCTTCTTCAATCCAACACCCAAGTGCATTTTTCGACTGGCTGAGTAATACACAATAATACACACAACAAATTTGTGATAGCCATTGTTTCCTGCAAAAGATATATATATATTCTATTTTTATTCCTCAACATCCTTAGTATCGGCTGGTCGTGCATTAAGATTGACTCTAAAAATTGGAAATTTCTCGTGTTTAAATGGTAAGATGAGTTTGGAGCACAGAAAATATTATGATTAGAAGGATTTAGGGAAGAAGTAGTAACTAAGCCAACATCGATCTCGTGCTCCTCTATTGGATCAGAGAAGTAGGTCATGTGAGTCGTCTCACCAACATCGAATCTTGTTTTGTTGTTGTATGGAGATGAGTCCATCAATGGAAGCAACCCTGAAATGTGGGTTTTCTTCCTAGCTGAGATTTTCTAGAAATTGTGCATATTACCCAATCGTTCTAGAGGAGAAACAAAGGCAAAACCATCAACAACGCAACATAAAAAAGAATCAGAAGAAATTGAGAAAAACAAATGAAGATAGAACAATAAAATTTTACCTTGGAAATCCTTCCTCTGTTTCGTAGAAGGAGAGGACACCAATAGCCGAATTGGCGAGAAAGGGTGGAGAGGTTAACGTTGTTCGGGTTTCAAAGGATTGATTTCTAAATTTGAATTGAGGAAGAGGAACACAAGATTTCAATTAATGTTCTGCTGTAGTCGAGCCTACAAACACTATACAGAAATGTATGACGTGGCGCAGTATGAATGGTGGTCTAGTAAAATGATGCTGCTAGACAGACCGATTATAAGATATTTCCTAATAAAAAATACAATTAGTGGTTTTTATTAGGGGAGAACATTGTCCGGTCCGGATCGAAAAGACCGATCGAATCAGTTATTTTGGACCAAACTGAGACTGGACCAAGGCATCTTTGGTCCGGTCTCGGTCCAAAAACTTAGGACCGAAATAGGTTCGGTCTGGTCCCGGTCCAAGCATTTTTAGGCCTGGACCAGACCGGACTGGACCGATTATACAATATATTATATTTTTAAAAATTATATATTATATAAACTATAATTATAAATTATTTATATAATATATATTATTTATTATTTATGTATATTATTTAGTATCAAAGTATTATTGTATTATTTGATGTATAATTATTTACTATATATCATAATAAATAGTATTAGTATTAGTAAATACTAAATAGTACTAAGTCTAAAGTTTATAACTTTATATATTTAGTAAATTAGTTTCAATGTGTTATTATATTTTTTAATGTCTAATTATAATATATAGTACTAGTATATATTAATAAATTAATGTCAACACTTAACATATTATAAGAATTGTAGTATAAATTATAATATATGTATAAATTTATTTTTGTAAAAAATAAATTTTAAGTTGCATGGTCCGGACTGAATAGACAAGACCGGACCAGACCGGTCAGGGACCGATCTGGTCCACTCCCATTTAAAGTTCAGTCTAATTCAGGCTTGGACCAAATCGGTCTAGTTCATCAAAGTCTTCCAAAACCGACCGGACGGGACCGATCTCCCCCCTAGTTTTTATCTAGACCTACTATTGATAAGAATATCATTTCCCTTAGTGTGTACCTAGCATTGTCCTTGTTAGTTTTTGAGTTGTTTATAGAGACTTTAGAGCTTAGACCTTAAATTCTAAATTCTAGACCCTAGACCCTAGAGTAGAACCGGTTTGTTTTGGGGATGAAACTAAAAATCTCAAACTTATCTCAAACTTATCATTATATTTTTTCAAATTCCTATACAAAATATGATAAAAAAAATTCTACTTTTTCAAATTTTCATAAAAATTAATATTCAAAAATTTTTATAATAATATTTTATTATTTTTTTAATTTTTATCTCATTTCATCTCATTTCATTTCTAAAAATAAACAAGGTCAACAGCATCCCGCACACCACTCCCAAGAGATTCTTGATGTTCTGCTCCACCTTCCCACACGACAGTGATCGACAAGCACCACTGTGGATGCATGTGGCAACTTTTTGGCACCACATTAGGAAGGGCTATGCTAGGCAAGAGCCAGGCTTCCCCCAATATTTTTTCCGTCAGGAAATATGGGGCGTTTTTTTTGTAGCTATTTCCCACCTTATTTTTCTTTTGAGCGGTGCTACAGTGCCCGCTGATACGAACTATTAGGCCAAGTTCATCTTTTTATTTTTTCAGATTTTCTTTCTATATTTTTTTATCCTTTTAAAATATTTTTAAAAAATATATATAAAAAAAATATCAATATATTAATAGTCACTTATTTATTAGTAAGTAAAATAAAAATATTTAAAAAATAAATAAATGCTTGAGCGATCAAAATGAATAGACAAAATAGCATTATTCTTTTCTTTTTGCTTTGTATAACTTTTTTGAAGTTTCTCTTCTTACCGTTCGTACCACCTTTTATTTTCTTTTCTTCTAATCTAATGTTTATTTTGCTCAAACAAACGACATAATGTAATTGTTTTGTGTTTTGATTTGATTTTATGTGACATTGATAAATGAGGTCAGTTTATATCAACATGGAAAAGGTTTAGGACATCATCTTGATTCTTGACCAAAGAAAGAGATGAGAAAAAGCAAAGAAATTTTCGTTTAGATCTTGGGCTACAATCTTGTGTATCTCATTGTTATGGGAAGGCTGAGGTGTCTGCCTCCCATTGGGTGTAAAAACCACCCTTTTTATACCGTCAACCGTGTCTTATTCAAAAGTGGACTCTAAAGGCATTTGAAGTCAACATTGTTTGTTTGCTTATTGCTTTTGGGTGAATAAATGTTGTGTTTTTTTCAAATTAGACGTGCGGAATCTCACTCATCCTTAATTTGCACACTTTTTGAAGTGCAAGGCCATCTGTTCTATCTACCATCTATTTTACATAACACAAAGCCACCAGTTTTATCATCGAAGCATACCATTTAAGAAAAAAAGAAGTAATCAATAAAATTTGAACTTCCCAATGCTTAGATAAAATAATATCCTTCTTTTACAAAGAGTAGAGAAAATAAGTTCCCTAATTGGGGTCTCCTTTGGATTCCCTACCCCCACTGTAATATACTCTATGTTGAAGATCAATAAGTTTCTAAAAACCAAATAATTCCCTTAAACATACATTTTTTTTTTTTTGCTTAAGTTAAAAAAAAAAATCATCTTTTATTGCTAAAATGAGAAAGTATTCCATGGCGTGGCACCAAATTGTGTTGCATTATGTTTATCCAGATTCCACTAATATACCGCTCCCGCCCTGGTTTCCTCATATCCCTC
Organism: Platycarya longipes; assembly: GCA_036559045.1. NCBI lineage: Eukaryota > Viridiplantae > Streptophyta > Magnoliopsida > Fagales > Juglandaceae > Platycarya > Platycarya longipes. The sequence continues at coordinate 10,659,378 of CM071801.1, forward strand.
TTTCTTCATCTCAACTAAACCCTGCAGCATTACTTTTCCCTTTTCTCATCGTGCTCGTCAGTCATATACACAAATATCGGCCCATTAGCCACCAATGTATCCCAGCCGATGAAGGATCATTGCTAAAATGAGCATGCATATAGCCAGAATCAATCCAGGCCTTCCCAGCAGCCATTTCTTTGTCTTCTTTGCACCTTCCACTCCCCTTTGAATCCTGTCTGCCCAATGCATCTGCAACAACAATTCACCACAAATCGATTCTTTCGTATTAGCCACCAATTATGGCACATTTTGAACACTTTAGACATGGTGAACTAGGTGAGCTTTCTAAAGAGCACTCTTTCATATCTTCTAATTTCAAGGGACCACAGTTCCAACTTCCAACTATTGGTTTTTGAGTAAACCTTCATAAACCTCTCAAGCAATCATATCAAATTTCAGTTTGATAATTTCACTCTGTTAAGGTTCCAAAAAAAAAAAATCAATATTCCCTTCCCCCCAAGGGAGGGGGCGGATTTTTCTTGAGATCCAGTCTAAAAGACTTGTTCTCTTCTGGCCATCAGTGTAGCTGAGCTTCTCAGGACTATGTGGTTAGGCCCAGAAGAGCTATCGAGTAAATAAAATAAAATTTTAAAATATATATATCTTTGTGGGGGGGAGGGGAATGTTTCTTGAGATCCAGTCTAAAAGACTAGTTCTCTTCTGGACATCAGGGTAGCTGACCTTCTCCGGACTCTCTGTGGTTAGGCCCAGAAGAGTTATTCCAAAAAAAAAGGGGGGGAGGGGGGGCAGCAAAGGAAGGCCCATGCTGAAGAATGAGAAGTTAGCATCCAAGCATATCTACAAATAAGCTAATGGCAACTTGAACAAACAACATTCATTAGACATTAAAAAAAATATTTGCCATTTTCAATGATAAAGCATGAGTAAAAGAAGGTACCATTCTATCCAAGTCCTCTGGTGATAATGATGACATGGCTGCTTGAGCTTTTGCTGCATCTTCTCGAGAAAGTTTCAAACCGAATTGTTCGCTCATGTTTGCCATCATGTCGGGGCTCATGTTCTTCATCATTGATGTAAACATCTGTAAAGTATATAAAAGAAAATATTAAGGTCTGCATAGAGACCATACAAGATCATGGAGATCTCATCTTTAAGAACTTGAAATTTCTTCAGAAACAATAAGCAGCCACTCACAAGAGCGAGCCAAAAATTGATGACAAGTATATAAACTTAAGAATATTTGTAATTCCAATTGTAAATGTAGGAGAAATCTTACAAATAAAGTTCTAAAAAAATTTCAGTTGAAGTCTAAACATAATTATAGAATTCCATCAACCTATGACATCCATACATCTTATCTGTTACCATAAAAAGTTTGTTGACTGATCAATAAAATATCTGTTACTTTATAAAAAGAACAAACCTGCTGCATTGCTGGATCTTTCATTTGGTTTCTCATCTGCTCTTGCAAATCAGAAGTTGAGGTTGGGAAGCTTGACTGAGAAGTATTTATTGAATCTGAAAATACACCACGAGCTGAACTAGATTCACCCACAGCACTGCTCCTATTTTCTAAAGGATTTTTCTGGTCTCCTGAAGATTTTGGCCCACTATATGAACCATTTACAGCTGTTGCCATTGGAGCTGAGTCTTTCCCTCTGAAAGAGGACGCCATTTCAAACATCTTCTGCAAGTCCCCTGGTGACATTTTGCTCATCATATCACTTGCTGTTTTAAGCATATCAGGTGTGACATTAGGAGGAACTGACCCAGGTTTAAAGTCGTTCAAATCACTTCCGGATGAACCTCCAACAAAATTCGGGGTCTCCCCCTGAAATGATGAAGCCAAGTCAAGCATTTTCTGAAGTTCTTCGGGTGACATCTTGCCAATCATATTTGAAGCAGTCTTGATCATTTCAGGAGGTATCTCCCCAGATTTTCCAGGATTCAAAGCAGCCAGTGTGTCCGGATCAGTGTTTGAAATGAAATTCTGGAAAGATCTACAAAGCAAATACACAAGCACACAAATGTTAATCTCTTTTGAATTTATCTCCCAACGATTGTCCAGAAATCAGTAACAGAAACGTCCAAAGTGACAAGAGAACCTTTATATATCACCAGGAAACAAAAAGATAAGCATATTTCCAACAGCACCGCATCTTATTTCAAATATCAGTTCAGTCCTGAGATACTTTCTTTAAAAAAGAGCCTAGAAGTATTAAGGAAGGGGATTTCCTTTCAAATTGAATGCACTGCTTCAGAGCAGCAGTCAAAGGAGAACTATTTTTATCCAATGTCAACTTTTAATGCCTTTTATTTATATCTTTTTTTTTTGTAGTGAGGAATCCAGGAGACCATGTAACACTCTTAATGAGATTTATTCTAGCATAATCATCCAATGTATGTAGCTTGGCACGCTATCCTAGTCCCTCCCTCCCACCCTCCTTGCAAATAAGATTTGTTTCAGCAGTACATAAGTATATTAATCTTGGCAATAATTTTAACCACTAACTGCATAGTATCATCTTAGCAATAATTTTCATGAGGTTCAATCTCAATTCAAAATTTCTATATTAATGATAGTTAAAAACATAATTCAACACAGAAAACAATAACAAAGACGTCACCTAATCTCCAAATTTCAAATTAAAGAAATGTATGAAGTGTTATGTGGACACACAAGCAATATCTTCAACATAAAATTGTTAGTAGACAGCGGTTAACAACTCTTTTATGGATGCAAACAAACCTTATAGCTTCCGAGTCATCTTTCAAAGCATGCAAAGCCTCAGAATTTGTCGTGATACCCCCATTGTTAGCTGCACTTTGATTCTTAGTAGAGTTATTTAGCTGTGAGTTTTCCGTGCATGACCTTTTATTATTTGCAGGTATCGCAGCATCAACATCTTCAGTTATTTCTTCAATAATTACTCCTATTAAACAATAAGAATCAAATGAATTAAAATACTGAAAATTAAGTACATATATTTATATATGCTATAGTCACATTTTTTTCGAGGTTAATAAGTACCAAAAATAATGAGAATGGAAAAACGAGAGTCAACAACCAAGAAATAAACATACCTCTTGCCAAACGTCCACCACCTTCTTCCGACAATCTTTCCTTGGCATCCCTGTGACAACATTTCAATGCCATATAGCATGACAAATTAGCCAGCTCAGATTCATTATGTTGCTACGGACATTTTCAATACTTAAGAGGGAAGATGAACTCTACCAAATCAGCAATGTAGATTTTATACTGACTTAAAGTATGAAGCAAAGGCTTAAATACTTGTGTGAATGCCACAGCACATTACAAATAACAGCAAGATTCTTTCATTGTGAAAGAGTTTGAGAGAGGCGCCGCACCTTAAAACATCTGAAATGGTTTCATCGGGGGACACTTCAAGTGCCTTGCTCAAATCAGAGATGGCATCCTAAGATATTAAAAATGACATCAGCTAACACAATGAGATCGGAATCCATTGACATAAAAATAAGCATCCCTTAAAAGTATAATATGGAAAATACAGCAAACAAATCATGTAAATGCATGAAACTCACTTCTAATTGACCAAGTTCTTTGTATGCTTGACCTCTTCGGTATAGAGCTTTGACATTCTTTGTATCATATGCCAAAACCTGAAGCAGTGGGAAAAATAAATAACTGAAATTAAAGAAGGCAAAGATGGTGGGAATGAAAGAAACTAACTAAGATATGTTAGTGTCCATTTATAAAGCCAGTAGTAAAAGAAGCCAATAAGAAGTTTTAGTTTATGCTGTCTATTGATCTTCCTACATATGTATAACATGCTCCCTTCATGTTTATATTTCCAGTGTCATAATGCCTCCCTAGTAAATTTGTTTCTGTTGCTGACATTTTTTTCTCAAAAGATGCGTCACTTTTGAATGTTAGGATACAGACATCATAAGTGGATGACTAATACCAAATTACATGATTAGATCAGAAGAGAAAATTGAATTCTCATACCTCCGAGCCTTCTCTTACGCACTCACCATACTGCCTTGTTTTCAAGTAACACGACATCAAGTTGAGTGAGCATGCCAATAATAGTGTTCTGCCTTTGGAGGATGGAATGCCTTGCAGATTTTTCTTTGCCTAAGTTTAGATAGAAAGAAGATGCAAAATAATATTCAGTCAATAAGGAAAACCCTACAGCCAGCAAAATAAATAAAATGTTCAGAAGAACATAGAGGTGCCCTTACAAGTAAATATTTCTGCAAGGCATCGTCAAACCTTCCCAGTCTGTGAAGCTCATTACCCTGTTAAATTAATAATAAATCCATAAATACATGGTAGACAACAATACAGTGCATAAAAGTATATAGAAGCAGAAGCAGATTTTGCTAATTCAGTCAGCCTTGATGCATTAATATACCTAGATGCCCAGGCCTATTCCAAGGCAGAGTTACGTAGGACCTAGAAAGTATTCCAAGTAGTTAGAGCCTGTATCTTAATTTTTTTTTTCTCAATAAAATTACAGTAATATTTATCTTGTGGAAGCATTATTTCAATATAGCGTTTTGCCAAGTCAATTTCCTTTTCTCAGAGATATATAGAGGTCTTATGGATTAAAAAAAAATGGGCCATACAGTGTTGCATCAAACCACGGATTATCATTTTTGTATTCATTTTTATTTCACATATTTCTTTTCTCTGTTCAATTCAGATAAATGATCATATCATCAAAGATGCCAAAAATAGGAGTTCATCACAAGCATGTGGATAATGCTTTTACAGATTTAATAAGCATACCTTAAATTGGGAAACAGGAATCAAGTTCCCACTTAAAAATACATCTTATTGGGAAAAAAGGGGAACCGAATACAACATATATTTCAGCCTCATAAATCAAGAATAATCAAGCAAAACTCCATACTATTGGATAAGATAAATTTGAGAACGTCAAGGCTGGATAGATTTCTAATTTCCACATCCTGGGATTTGAAGTTCCCGGAGTTATGCCAAAAGAGATTGCCCCAGGTTTGCTCTGATCACTTCTCCATTTTGTTAGATCGTGGGGGTATTCATGGAGGTAAAAGCTACTTCAAATTTGAAAACATGTGGTTACAAGTGGCTGACTTCAAGGAAAGGGTTAGAGATTGGTGGGCTTCCTATTCCTTTCATGGCACTTCCAGTTTCATTGTGGCTAGTAAGCTTAAAGCTCTCAAGGTAGACTTAAAAGAAATGGAATTGGGAGGTGTTTAGACACACGGATGAGCAAAAAGACTACTTTGGGAGGAGTTAAACTCTCTTGAAGATAGAGGGGGTAATGATGAGTCCTCGTTGAGAAAGATGGAGGTGAAGGCAGAAATTGAGCGGGTTTTGTTGTTGGAGGAGATTACTTAGAGACAAAAATCGAGGTTGACTTGGTTGAAGGAGGGAGATAAATGCACCAAGTTTTTTCATAAAATGGCCAACTCCCATAGGCGGAACAATGCTATCAAGGTTATTCATTCAGGAACACGGTACTTCAAGCCCAAGCAGAGATCCAAGCACATATAGAGAACTACTATGACGAGCTTCTCAAAGAAATGGAAACATGGTGTCCTAAACTGGATGGATTAGTGTTTGACCAGCTGGATGATTGTGTTGCTAGTTGGTTGGACAGACCCTCTGAAGAAGCCGAAGTATACCAGGTGGTGCATCACATGGGGAAAGATAAAACTCCGAGGCCCGACAGCTTTTCCTTGGCATTCTTTCAAGAGTGTTGGGAGATGGTGAAGGATGAAATAATGCGGGTTTGTCATGAGTTTCACCTCAGGCATAAGTTTGAGAAATCTCTCAACGCCACATTTATTGCTTTGATCCCAAAGATTGTGGGAGCTACAGAGTTAAAGGATTTCCGACCTATTAGCTTGGTTGGCGGGTTATATAAAATCATCTCGAAGGTGCTTGCTTGTCGTATGAGTTATGTGATGGACAAGATAATCTCAACACCTCAAAATGCCTTCGTGTGGGGTCGACAAATTCTGGATTCAATCTTGATAGCTAATGAGTGCTTGGATAGTAGGTTGAGGGATGGTATTTCTAGAGTACTTTGCAAGCTCGACGTGGAAAAGACTTATGATCATGTGAGCTGGAATTTTTTGCTTTACATGTTAAAGAGATGCAGTTTTGGAGATAGGTGGTGTGGTTGGGTTAACCATTGTATTTTGATGGCTCAATTTTCTGTGTTAGTCAATGGCAAACCATGTGGCTTTTTCTCGAGTTCAAGGGGTTTGAGACAAGGAAACCCACTCTCTCCTTTTCTATTTGTCATAGTAATGGAGGCGCTAAGCCATATGATGAATGTTGCAACCCGGGATTATTTTTTGTTAGGATTTGCAGTGGGTAATGGGTTGTCCACCACCTATTTACTCTATGCATATGACACTTTAATTTTTAGTGATGCAGATAGCAACCACATTCAAGCGCTAAGGGCCATACTTCTATGTTTTGAGGCGGTTTCGGGCCTTATAGTCAACTTAGCAAAGTCGGAATTAGTTCCAGTAGGGGAAGTGAAGAATATCAACCATTTAGCCAGATTGTTGGGTTGTACAGTGACTACCCTTCCTATGAAGTATCTTGGACTCCCTTTGGGAGCTACTTTTAAAGCAAGATCTATATGAGACGGGGTTGTAGAGAAGGTTGAAAAAAGATTTTCAAGATGGAAGCGGCTTTATCTATCAAAGGGTGGGAGATTAACCGTCATCCAAAGCCCGCTCTCGAACCTCCCTACATACTACCTTTCTTTGTTCCCTCTCCCGGCGGAGGTAGCAAATCGAATTGAAAAACTATTTAGAGACTTCCTGTGGGAGGGCCTGGAGGAGGAGCATAAATTTCATCTAGTGGGTTGGTCCAAAGTGTGTATGCCAAAGGAGTTGGGTGGCTTGGGAGTGCAGAATTTGACTACTTTCAACAAAGCTCTTTTAGGAAAGTAGTTGTGGAGATTTCAGTCGGAAGAAGGGTCGTTGTGGAGAAGGGTCGTGGAGAGGAAATATGGTTGTGACCAGGGGGTGGTGTACTAAGGAGGGCAGAGGGACTTATGGAGTGAGCCTTTAGAAATATATTAGGAAGGGGTGGAGTGCATTTTCAACACACATTAGGTTTGAGGTTGGCAAGGGTGCAAAAATCAGATTTTGGTTTGATAAATTGTGTGGAGAAAGCACTCTTTTTACTGCATTTCCACAAGTTTTCAGTTTAATTGAAGACCAACAAGTTGTCAAATGTGCTGTGCAGAGCCAATGGCACAATGTACTGGAATCTGACTTTTTCTAGAAACCTGCAGGATTGAGAAGTTGAGGAGATTGCAAATTTTTATAGCTTCCTTTATTCTAGGCAGGTTGGGGGAAATGGGAGGGATAGAATGCTGTGCAACCACTCCGGAAACAAAAAATTCAATGTCAAGTCTTTCTACTAGGTGTTGCAAACTGTCCAGCCAGGTGGGTTTCCTTGGAAGGGTATATGTAAAGCTCTAGCGCCTCCAAAAGTTGCCTTTTTTGTCTGGACAGCGGTGTTGAGTAAGATTTTGATGGCCGAAAACTTAAGAAAAAGAGGGATGATGATCATGGAATGGTGCTACTTGTGCAAGAAAAGTGGGGAATCGATCGATCATCTCTTTTTGCATTGCGAAGTAGCAAGGATGTTATGGGATGGTATCATTAGTAGGGTTGGGCTGAACTGGGTCATGCCCAAAAGTGTGGCGGATCTCCTAGCATGCTGAAATCGACATCATCAATGCAATCAATTGGCTGCGACGTGGACGATGATCCCTTCGCGTCTACTGTGATGTCTCTGGATGGAAAGAAATGAAAGATGTTTCAATAGTAAGGAGAGGTCCATAGGGGAAAGTTGGGACTTTTTTGTATCAACTTTGGTACAATGGCTTTCGGCCCTTGCACTAAAGGAAGGGAATGTTCATGATTTTTTGACTAATTTTCAGTTTGCTAGAGTGTAACTAGGTCTTTTTTATATACTACCTGTGTACATGGGCTCTGCCTAGTTGCATCAATCAATAAAGATTATTACTTATAAAAAAAAAAAGATAAATTTGATGATGCATTTGGATGTTCCATGAAAATAAGACAACTCCAATTTCCATCAACATTTCAAGTTTTAAAATCCATCAGTAAAACAGAGTCATCAACATAATCAAACAAAAACACTATAGAAACTTGTAGGAGACAAGGGCTATTGGGTGACATTGGAAGAAGTGGAGGGTAAGCATGCTCCTCACGTGTTGCATGGCTAAATGGGTGCCTCTACTGGATGTTTGAGGGTGGGAGAAGTGGAGGGGGTCTTGTAGGCTATCAGAGCTCAATTGATGGGAGTTATGGAGAATGTGAGAGATCTAAAGATTAAAGTGGATACGGGGCTGGACTTGGTCCTAGGTTTGGATGGCGGGCTGAAAATAGATGAGGGGGGTTTGAAGGCCTCAAGTTCGCTGGCATAGGGCACCTCGACAGTCACAAATAGGGTCATCGGATGCTAGTATCACTATTTACGCCAATGTCACTTAGGTCATCCCCACATTGTCGTCTGATTGCCCTCAGTCACCATTTGTAAATGGGGTTGGTACTTTTTTCAAGGGTTCATTTTCAGTTGAAGATGGGGCTCCTTCCAAGGTTTTCAGTACTTTGGAAGAAGCGGACGAGTCTCTTTCAAAAGATGAAAAGGGTGTAATAGAATGTAGTGCTTCATCACTTGTTTCAGGAGGCATAGATGAGCCTAGCCCTATATGTTATATGCCTCTTGAGGGAGTTGTAGGGCTTGACGAAGCGACACAAAAAGGGTCGTCAGGGGGTGGCGCACCTACAAGCAATGTTCTCGTCAATTGAACGGCGGCACCTAAGCTAGAGGTGAAGGAACCTTCAATGGTGACAGCAACAATATAGCTACTGAGGAGCCTCGGGATTTGAATGCAGGAGATGGTGGGGAGGAAACTATGGGTTTTGTCATTGATGCCTTGTGAGGAGATGGTGGGGAGGAAACTATGGGTTTTGTCGTTGGTGCCTTGTGAGGAGGAATGCTTATGATCGGGAGTGCAATTGAGAGCTGTGTTTGGGGAAAATATTGTTCCCCTAGTATCTCTTCCTCCGATAAATAATATAGCAGGTTCATCATCGAATTGGGTTCTACATAAGGTTAACGAGATTCAGTAGTGTGTGGGACTTTCAAATAAAGGATGCAAAAACCACTATGTCCTAGCAATCGTGGTAAAAATTCATCGAAAACCCATCAGGACCCGGGGCTTTATCCTTAGCCATCCCACGAATCACCCGAACGACCACCTCCGACTCAAATGGTCTCTCCAACCACATAGAACTTAGCTGGTCAATAGTCTCAAAAGGCATACCATCGAGTTTGGATCTCCAAGAGGCTTTTCAGCAAGAAGATCTGTATAAAAACTGAAAATGTGTTTCTTAATAGCATCATGATCCGAGTAAAGCGGGCCCTCAACTTGAATCATATCGATGGTATTATTTCTACGATGAGAATTAAATTAGCCACCCGGTAGAAAAATCTAGTACATTTGTCCCATTCCTTCAACCATAGGGCTCATGAGTTTTGTCTCCATGAAATTTCCTCCATAAGAAGCACCTTCTCCAGGTCCAAAGTGTTGACTGATTTCCTGCAAGAGTCCTCAATGGAAAGAGAAATGCTCATCTCCCTTTCCTCCAAACCCCTTAGTTCCTCCATAAGGGACTGTTTTTTATTATTAAGGTCCAAAGACTTCAATATTCCACCTTCTCAATCCCTTTTTAATGCTTTCAACTTTCCCACTAATACAAAGCTTGGTGATCCCTCAAAGAAATACGAGAACCACCACAACCTTACCTTCTCTACAAAACCCTCGGCTTTCATCCACATATTGGCATTCTTGAATTATTAGAAGGTTAAGAACATTCTTGAACTTATAAGGGAGGGGGTGTTACGACCAAAAAGCTCCAGGGCTTTTTCCTTCACGTAAATGCATTGCTTTTTACAATGTTAGCATCTATGTTAAGAGCCCTCACAAGCGATTTATCATTAAACCTCTAAAGCCCGCTATGATGTCTATCAATCACCTCAGTATTCTATCCTTTATCCTACTCGAAATCAGTTTCAAGCATATTTTCTTAACCAGTGTAAAGACAGGTTCAATTATTCATGTTTCTTGTACAAAATATGAATGTTCTAACTTGAGATTCTTGCTACTTGCCTTTTGCTTTAGCATCTCAGCTGCATTCAGTTCATAGGTGATCTGGGCATCAGCACGGGCACGCATGGCTGCCATCTCTTCAGGCGATGCATTAGCCATCTTCTGACCAATCTCAGCCATCTCCTCTGGACGGGTATGCTTCAACTGTTCTGCAGCTATTTTAAAATCTTCAGGTCTCATGTTCTTCATGCTTTCATTGGCCATCCTCATCAAGTCCGGATTGGCCATCATCTGCAATGCAAATTATCAGAGATGGCTATCAAAATATAGGAGACTCATACCTCTTACCAAAACTATACAGATAAACAAAATGAGCAAGAGATTGTTAAATGCCATCTTATTGAGAGCTTAATATGCACTTGATTTTTTTTTCTCGGGGAACAGTACAGGAAAAAGTTCAAAACGAACTCCATGGCCATTTAGAAATAAAGCGCCACACCCATAGAATATATTTGAAAGAATAATACATAGACACTGCAATAACAAGGATATGATTGAAAATTAGAGATTGATTGAATAAAGGTGATAAAAAAAAAAAATTAGAAAATAAAATAATCCTCGAATTCCAAACGAACAACCACCACTATACAAAGGAACGAAAAGCCCCCCTACAAATGAAAGGGAAAAAATAGATAATAAAGCTACAATTCCTAGTCCCAACTCAAAATGACCAACCAAATCGAAGAAACGCATAGATTCTCGTCAGCCACCGGAAAGGAAATATGTTTCACCGCACAATATCACAAAATTAGACTGAATTACAAAGAGAGAGAGATCAATAAAGAGAGAAAACAAATAAAAGAAAGGGAAACCGACCTGCTGTTGGATCCGAGCAAGCTCGGCGGGTGACATCCGACTCATCTGCTCCTGAGCGAGCCTTATCATCTCCGGATCCATCATCCCGTTAAACATTCCGTCTCTTCCTCTAAAAAATTTTCAAAATCAAACGGATCAGAAAAAACTCAACCGCCAAAACCGAACGACTTTCTTCCTCTTCAAATGCTTTCTCCAGAGATTTGGGAAACGTTGGAGGACCCAAGAATTACTTGGGAACAGAAAGAAAACACGGAATAAGAAAGAATGTTGTATTCGGAAAGCTGGGAAGGGAGTCGATATTGTTATGGGGGGGTATCGCCCACCAACCCTGAACGAATAATGTACGGATGGATGGATGCTATAGAAGAGGGTGCGAAACGGAGACCGGTCCAAGACTCGAACATGCGTTTCATAGCATCCAAAATCAAATTACCTTATTTACCATTTTTACTTCATCTAATTCCCAAACTTATCCACTTCAATTATAATGTATCAATCAATCTATCCGCATCACACCGCACTCTCCCCGTTCGTTGTGCTCTTTTAGTGGCACCCACGTCACACCGCACCGTCATTTTGGTGCCTTTTCTTTCTTCTTTCTCCTTTCTTCTTTTTTTCTTTTTCATCATTTTGGTGCGTTCTACTTTGATGACCAGGATAATCGACTCGAGTTCATCTTTTAACTTATTGAGCTCGGATCGATTTAAAATATTCTAATTGGAGTTCAAAATTTATATTTATTTTTTATTTGAATTCGACTTAATAAATTAAATGTTTAACTTGAGTTCGAATTTTTTTTTTTTTTTTTTGAATAAAATTTAATAATTAACAAATTAGATAAATAAAAAAAATCTAATATTAAATTATACAACTAATAAGTTGAACATCTATTAAACTATAAAAATTTAAAAATTTATAAGTAATTAATATCTAACTAGTTGATATTTATCTATAATAACAATATGATATGAAGTTGATGGCTACATATATTATTAATACATACACAAAATATGATAGCATATTTTGATTTTATATATAGTTTTCACATACTAGTATAAGAAATTATTAAATATTTTTGATTAATTATTAAACAAATTATAAAATATAACTATGAAGTATATTTAATATATAGACATAAATAAATAGGTTACATATTATATATTTAATTATAGAAGTACTAGACTTATATTATTAACTAATACATACATATATATGTGTGTGTGTAGATATACATAAGTGTATGAATATATTATCAATATATGAATGAACTTTAATCAAATCGAGCCAACGAGTTGACTTGAGTATAAACGAGCGAATTTTAATGAGCTTCAGTCGAGTCGAGTCAAGTTTTGTCGAGTATTTGTCATTTACTAATCGAGTGGGTATCTGTTTTCACGAACGAACTCTTTATATAGGTCTCATGTGCAAATATGCATTAAGCTGAAAAATGTTGTAAGTTTTACGTATAAAGAGATTTTAAATTAATGGGTTTAGTGATTTGAAAATTAGAAGTTTGGATGTTAGACTGAACTTGAAATTAGACTGAAATCGTCTGAGATGGATTTTATAAACCCCACTTCACATTTTCAACTCACTATTATTCATTAAAAATTCAACTCATCTCAATCCAACTCAATATTCAAATTCAAATCTTTAAGAAAAAGAAATCAAATACAACCTTAAAAAATATGAAGTTTAAACCCAAAAGCTATTTTTATTAACATATTTTTAGAGGGAAACGTTGTTGGCCAATCGGGCTGCTTATATGAGAATAGCAACGCACCAATCACAATATACCACGTCATACATTTCACAATATTCTCAATAGTCTCATCCACACCTAATAACTTGCAAAAAATAACTCTTCCTCATTCCTCGTTTTTCTCTTCTTCATTTCGATCAGAAGTTGAGTTTTCTTCTACAAGTGCTGAAATGAGCACATATATGTAAAGGGCAATGCTAGGGGGCATGTTAGTGTGCCCTGCTAGCTTGCCCGTTAGTGTTAAGTTATAGTCTTTGTATTTTTCTTTTTTTTACATTATTTTTTAATATGTTTTAATATTTTTAAAAAAGAAAAAATTTACAATATTATTAAACAATATTTTCTTAATCAAAAAGTTAAAAAATAAAAATAAAAACATAGAGCGGGGCCAAAAGCATTTTCCATATGCAAATGATCTCTATGAAAATGTAAAAATTAAAATATGCATTCCATTGCGTTTATGATCTACAAGTGAAACTAGAATTGAAACCATCATAGAGAAATTATTTTGAATGGGTGGGTTTGAAATGCATGAACTGAACAGAAAATCACTAAAAGCATTTACATTGGTCTTATCAAAATAAGTCATCAAAATTTGATAAAAAGTACAAATTAATCAAATTTGATGATTTACTATTTAAAAGTTAAGAAAAAAATACTTTAATGATATTCTCCACACTTTCTTTTCCTCATTTTTGATCAAATATGATAAAAAAAATTTGATATGTGTACAAATTTATATTTTTCATTAAATTTTAATTATTTATTTTGATGAGATCAATAGGATGCTCTAACTTTAAAAAAAATTAATGAAATCCAACCAACAAAGAGAATGACGATCTGTAAGGAGCAGATATACACCAAGTTAATAACAAAGTGTTGTTTGGCAGTGAAGACAAACTAGACACAAAGACCTTAGCTACTTCTTTCTCATCTTCTTCCTCTTCGTATCCTTTTACTCCGATGTTGAACTGTTTGAATCCACAATATTATTGTGCCCAACGTCTTCTTGTCAAGATTGGCTTCAGATTTTTCTACATGTGAAAAAGATTACTGAAAAACATTATGAATATTTGTTAGGGAGTCGCGAGATGGGAGATCCATGGGAGGAGAATCGCAGGACCTAGGGTTCGCATATGGAGCTTGAAGTCAGGAAGTGGAGAAGTGAATGGATTCGTGTGTTGTGTCCAACAGAAGTGAGTTAAGGGAACTCTAAACGCACCGTTTAGATGCACAAGGGTCTTTAGTGATGCAGTTTAGGCCGTGGGCTTGAAGTGAACCGGCTGGGTCTTTGTTACTGTTGTTATGTTTTGAGTTTAAGAAATAAGTTGTAAACGAATCGTTTAGTGTGTTTAAATAGTGAGTTTCATAGTGATTCTAGAAGTAATCTGTAGGGGCTTTTTAGTAAGCTTCTTTGGTGTGGTTTCTGTTAAGTTTCATGCCAGAGCTGTGAGGCATTATTCAGGAGCATTTTGTTATTGTAAGCCTTGACTTCTATGGAGGAATTAGGGACCTCGAATCCCCTAAACCGTGAATGCATTTGAGATATTTTTATCAATTATGTGTTAAATATCTCTGCTGCTTTACTCTTATTAGTACTGCATTACTATTCATCTATGAGATTCATTATAATTGGTATTATTTGAGCATCGATCTGGCCCATACCCATCCCGATTCCCTGCGGCATTACTGTAGCTACTGTTCATCTATAGTTTCGGCCACAACCCGTCTTATCCTCACCCACTTGTACCTGTTTTATACTCAAATACATTCATCCAAATTTTGAACATTTCCAGCTAAACCCAACATCACCCAGAAACCCATTAGCCCACATAGACATCTCAATTTACATTTCCGTCTATAATTCTAGTACACACCATCCATTAAACTCATACATAACACTCATGCCTAAATCCATACAGTCCACTCCCCAACCCAGAAAGTACCTCCCATGGCTGATAATACCAGTGCCAAATAGCAACAAGAGGCCACACAGAAATAGCTTGCTGACCATTCCCAGCAACTTGCTTATGTCAACACTCATCTTGATGAGATGAATGCTACCATTTCTACCATGATGGAGTCCTTCAACAGGTTCTCTTTTTAGGAAGCCAACCCGAACCGCGAACTTGAAGTGTTTGACCAGCGACGAATCTGTGCAAGGGGAGTCAAGTTAGAGTTTCTACCCTTTGAGAGCAAAAATCTCATTGAGTAGGTTTCCAAGGCAAACCAATATTTTGATTTCCATCAAACAATTGATGCTCATAAGTTACTCATGGATTCTTGTCATTTGAATGGGAGGCACTTACATAGTACTAGGATTCTACGAGTTCTCAACCGTTTCGAAATTGGGAGGCTTTCATTACCGCCCTGCAGGGTCGTTTTGGGGGTACTTCGTTCGATGATCCCATGGGATCTTTGGCTAAACTGAAGCAAACTTTTTCAGTTAGTGCCTATAAAGCACAATTTGAAACCATGTCTAACCGTGTGACTAGCTTTGTAGAGAACCACAAATTGAGCTGCTTTTTTAATGGGTTGAAAGAAGAGATAAGGCTGCATGTTCAAATATTCAATCCAACTAGTTTAAATGCTGCTTATGGGCTTGCTAAATTGCAGGATGAGTATTTGGCGAGATTGTTAACATGCAAAAGGTCCAATCCAGTGGGGGAAAAGCATACTACTGGCAGTGAGGGCAGCTACCAAATGAAACCATTTGAAAGTCACATCAAGTGGGGTAAAGCCTCTAATCCTCCTAGGAAAATTTCGTCAAGACACATGGATGATAAACGTCATAAAGGGTTATATTTTCATTGTGATGAGAAGTGGAATCCCCAACATATTTGCAAAAACCCAAGGGTCTATCTTTTGCAAGGGGTGGAGGAAGATGTTGAGGAGTACAACAGGGAATCAGCCCCAATAATGCCTCAATCAGAAGGGGAAGAAGAGGTTCCTAATGAAGAGAATAAATTGGAAGTTTCCCTCCATGCTATGATTGGAACTTCGAGTGCTACAACAATAAGAGTGGAGGGGACTGTTGATGGTAAATCAATTTCAATTTTATTAGACACGGGAAGTACTCATAGCTTCTTTAAGTCAATCGTGGCACGTAAATTACCCCTAAAAATTGGCCCTACAGCCAAGCTTAATGTGCATGTGGCCAATGGGACAATGTGGAAGAGTGAAGGCTTTTGTGCAGCAGCTCTAATTAAAATACAGGGGAATTCCTTCTCTATTCTCATTCACATTTTTGAATTAGGGGGTTGTGACTTGGTATCCAGTTCTAATTGGCTATCCACCTTTGGCCCTATTATTTTGGACATTTCTAAGTTGACTATGGAATTTGAGAGTGAAGGGAAGAAAATTAGACTATTGGGCCTCAAACAACAACCTTGTACATGGGTGGATACTAACAAATCGTTGTTGGCCTCTCTGGCCAATGGAACAGGTATGCTACTGCAAATTTGTGGGCAAGAAATCGAACCCCAAGAGCAGACCACTAGCGATGATTTGGAGGAATTATTGAGTGCTTTCAGCGATGTTTTCTGGGAACCTCAAGGCTTACCACCCCCTCGATCAACTAGGCCCTACCGTTACCCGTTTTACCAGAAATCAGAAATTGAGAAAATTGTTTCATATTTACTCGAAAGTGGGGTGGTGAGGCCAAGTTCCAACCCATTTTCATCTCCAAATTTACTAGTTCGGAAGGCAAACGGGGGATGGCGAATGTGTGTGGATTAACGTGCTTTGAATCAGGAGACGGTAAAAAATAAATTTTCTATTCTGGTGATTGACGAGTTGTTAGATGAATTAGAGGGTGCCACGATATTCTCAAAGCTGGATTTGAGATCAGGATATCATCAAATCAGGGTGGTACCTGAGGATGTGCCTAAAACAGCGTTTCGAACTCATGAAGGCCATTATAAGTTCTTGGTGATGCCTTTCGCGCTCACTAATGCCCCATCTACGTTTCAAGGGCTTATGAATTAGGTGTTTAGGCTGTTTTTGAGAAAGTTTGTTCTGGAATTTTTTTATGATATTTTTGTTTATAGTAAGAGTTGGTTGGAGCACTTGGACCATTTGAAACTGTTCTTACAATTGTTACAAGACCATACATTGTTTGCTAAAAGATCTAAGTGTCGGTTTGGGGTGAGAGAGGTGGCTAATTTGGGCCACATAATTTCTGGACAGGGGGTGAAAGCCGACCTCGCTAAAATTCAGTCCATGTTGGAATGGCCAGTCCCTAAGTCATCTAAAGCCTTGAGAGGATTCCTAGGGTTAACTAGTTATTACAAGAAATTTATAAAGAATTATGGGGTGATAGCAGGTCCCCTTACTCAGTTGTTGACAAAGAATGGGTTTGTGTGGACCCAAGACGCGAAGCAAGCTTTTATAAAGCTTAAGGAAGCAGTGACGTGGCCACCTGTCCTTGTCTTGCCAGATTTTTCAAGACCCTTTATCGTGAAATCTGATGCTAGCCGGAAGGGAATAGGTGCGCTCTTACTCTTTACTTATGAGAAGGAAATTTTTGGCTGTAGTAACAACTGAGCAGAAATGAAATCCCTATCTGCTGGGGCAAACGCTTATCATTAAAATAGACCAACAAGCACTAAAATTTCTACTGGAGCAGAAAATTGGAAATGAAGCTCAGCATAAGTGGCTTAGCAAGCTCTTAGGGTACGAATTTAAGATAGAATACAAGAAGGGAAGAGAGAACTTGGCGGCTGACGCCTTGTCGAGATAAGGGGAACTCGAGAAGGAAGAGGTAGCATTGCTGGCCCAGATTTCATTTCCTACTACTGATTGGGTAGATGAGCTGAAATTAAGCTACAAGAATGATATGGAAGCTTTAGATTTAATAGAAAAGTTGTTGAACCAGCAAGATGTGCCTAAGGGAACATCCCTACAACAGGGAATAATTATAAGGAATGGGAGAATTTTTATCGTGCCATATTCACCCTTCAAATGAAAGGTATTGCAGTTCATTCACTCTGATCCTATGGTTGGTCACTCGGGGTATTTAAATACTTATCAAATGGCCAAAAGAGACTTCTACTGGCCAGGGATGAAGAAAGACATTAAGAAGTTGGTGAGGGAGTGTGAGATCTGCTAGGCTTTTAAGTATGAGGCATTACCTCCAGCTGGATTGTTACAACCCATTCCTATACCTCAACAAGTTTGGGTTGACATTTCAATGGATTTCGTGGAAAGGTTACCAAAATCTAGGGGATATTCAGTAATTTTTGTGGTGGTAGAGATAGGTTTACTAAATATGTGCATTTCATGGCCCTATCTCAGCCCTATACAGCCCAAGAAGTTGCCAAGGTATTTCTCGGGTCAATGTTCAAGTTGCACGGGTTTCCCAAAACAATTGTATCGGATAGGGATCCAGTGTTTTTGAGTTCATTTTGGAAGGAGTTATTTACACTCCAGGGGACTTCCCTAGACTATAGCTTGGCATACCATCCGCAAAGTGATGGTCAAACGAAAACAATAAATAAGGTGGTTAAGGGCTATTTGAGGTCTTATGCGAGTTCTAAACCTACAGGATGGAGTCAGTGGTTTTCGTTAGCTGAATGGTGGTATAACAGTACCTATCACAGTTCAACAAAAATGACCACTTTTGAGGCACTCTATGGGTACCCTCCCCCAAGGCTACTCGACTATATTTCGGGTACAGCAAACAACACAACAATTGACCAATTATTACACAGCAAGGCATAAATTTTGAATCTTTTGAAGAGTAATCTAACAGCAGCCTAAGCGAGGATGAAACATTATGCTGACCAAAGGAAAAGTGAAATACATTTTGAGGAAGGTGATTGGGTATACCTTTGTTTGCAGCCGTATCGTCAAAGCACGGTGGCCCTGCGCCGAAATATAAAATTAGCTCCACACTTCTATGGTCCGTTCAAGGTGTTGCAGAAGGTCGGATATGTGGCCTATAAGCTTGAGCTACCTTCCTCTTCACGGATCCACCCCATTTTTCATGTTTTGTGTTTGAAAATGAAACTTGGAGACCGAATCCACCCGCTGGCTACTCTTCCTCCCACTAACAACGACGGTGAAGTAATCCCTAAGCCAGAAGGCATGCGTCATCGGCGATTGAAGAAACAAGGAGACCGAGTGGTGACTGAGTTGTTGATCAAGTGGGTCGACCTTTCAAAGGATGAAAATACTTGGGAAAGTTTATAGAAACTTAGGGTTTTGTATCCACACCTTGTGAACAAGGTTCTATAAGGGAGGAGAATGTTAGGGAACCGCGAGATGGAAGATCCATAGGAGGAGAATCGCAGGACCTAGGGTTCGCATATGGAGCTTGAAGACAAGAAGTGGAGAAGTGAATGGATTCGTGTGTTGTGTCCGACAGAAGTGAGTTAAAGGAACTCTAAACGCACCATTTAGATACACAGGGGGCTTAAGTGATGCAATTTAGGTGGTGGGCTTGAAGTGAACCGGCTGGGCCTTTGTTACCGCTATTATGTTTTGATTTTAAGAAATAAGTTGTAAACGAATCATTTAGTGCATGCTGGGGTTGCGGTGAGAAATATTACTTTTAGTTTAAGGCTTATAGCTTAAAACTTAATGCAATAAACTCTACTACTAAAAAGTCATTTACTGTTTGGGATCCATATGTCTAAAGCACTATTAGAATTAGTTAAGGTAGTTTTTTAAAAATATTTAGTTATCTGCAAGAACTTTTTGATAAAAGCTCTAATTTTGTGCTTATTGAAAAATGTGATTTTTAGTTTTTTTAACCGACTAAAGCGCTTTTAATAAAGTTATCCAAACAGCTCATTTTTCTTTAAAAGTACTTTTAACTGCTTAAAAGTACTTTTAAAGCTTTGAAACGCAATCTCAAACATACTCTTAATGTGTTTAAATAGTGAGTTTCATAGTGATTCTAGAAGTAATTTGTAGGGACTTTTTAGTAAGTTTCTTTGGTGTGGTTTCTATTAAGTTTCATACTAGAGTCGTGATGCATTATCCTGGAGCATTTTGTTATTGTAAGCCTTGGTTTCTATGGAGGAACTAGGGACCTCGAATCTCCTAAACCGTAAATGCATTTAAGGTATTTTTATCAGTTATGTGTTAAATATCTTTGCTGCTTTACTCTTATTAGTGATGCATTACTGTTCATCTGTGAAATTCATTACAATATTGCATCCTTCCTCAAACAGATGGTGAAGGTTTGTATAAAGAAATCTATCGCAAGGGTTTGAAAGACCCCCTCATCCTTTTGCTAATTAATGACCAAGTAATATTTGTCCACATATTACAATTTCATGGTTGACTTTGATCTTTACCATCGAACCTAACAGCATCGTCGATTGCAATAAGTGTCGTCGATTGTAAGCGGAAGGGGAGGGGGGAAGTTGCAAGGGGGGGGGAATGACCGATTTGGTGGGGATGATTTGGGGGTAAATAGTGGTTGTTTGGTGCGGTGCTGTATATAGGAGATAAATGGATTTCTTAATTGGCATCTTCGTATTTGGGAGCTGTTATTTAGGGATAAATGGTTTGACCGATTGGTAAGATTTCTCATTTTGGGATCGAAAAATGCTAATTTCTCATTTATTTAGACATTTCAATTTAATATCTCATACATTTTAATTTTTTTATTTAATAATTAAAAATGTGATTATTTATGTATTGATATTTTTTTATATTTTTTAAAAATATTTTTAAATGATAAAGAATTAAAGTAAGCTGGAACAATAAGTTTGTTTTATGGGTATCATAACACCATCCTTTTTAGATCAACTTTAATTACTATTCCAGCTGTCTCTGGCGATTACCAGCTCAAGAGACTGTTGGAATTAGTCCTGATCGGAGTCGAACTCCATTTTGCTGATACCGATGTGCTGCTGTTGTGGTCATATTTTCCACCGCCGGCCTTGAACAAATCCTATCGGTTTAGATTGACCAGTATGGTTGGTTCTAAAGCTGGCGTCCAAATTTGGTGCCACGCCAACTTCGAAGCCACCTCAAAAGGGGTGGGTCCAGTAATTTACGCCTCGTCGAAATTGTCACTTGCCAGTTGCTACTGGATGGCGTCATTTGAGGCCTCTATAGTCTATAGTATAAGATCCAGCGTATTCCACTCCTCAACAGCGTTAGAGGTCAGCCACCAATGGCAATACTTAGCTCTTCATTAGAGCGTGTAAAATATCCAATTCGTTAGGTCTAACGTATTTTTTTAGTTAAATTGAATTGAATTGAGTTAAATTTAAATAAAAATTAAAAATTAAATATATATTTTTAATATATATTTTTAATATTAATTTTGTTTTAATATCTGAAAAAAATTAAATTTTTTATTTTATTTTATTTTATTTTATTTAAAAAATTAAAATAATTATAATAATTAGATGAGATGAATAAGTTAAATTGAAATGAATTCAAAAAATAAATCAAGTTAAATCTTGTTTAGTTATACACATGAGATTAGATGATAAAAAAATTAAAAATTGAATCAAATATTAATAAAATATTATTTTTATTTTGAGATTTGAAGAAATTCTATTATTTTTTATATTTTATTTAAATATTTAAAAAATTGTCATGATTAAGAGATGAAATCATTTATAAAAATAAAATTTAGGTTTTTGCTTTTTCTTTTACCTTGTGCAAAAATGTCAAATGACAAATCCAAGTTAGATTCTTCGCAACTACTAAGCTAGGTTTGGCAACAAACAATTTTCAAATATTTTTAAATACTTTTTATTACTATTTATTATTTTATTGTTATTTTTTACTTATTTTTTTTACTATTCATTACTTTTTTATTACTATTCAATATTTTATTATTACTTTATATCTATTTTTTACTATTATTCATAAATATTTTCAAATATTCTTAAATATTTTTGACATCTAAACGTAAGCTAAATCTAAAAAGCATGAAATATTCGATACTTGACAACGGACCTCCAAAAGTTTGTCTCAACTCTAAACAATCCCCTAAACTTCAATGTTTTACGTTTATTTTTCTTTTTTGTTTTTCGATAGTTTACGTTTTCTGTTTTTTTAATTTTTTAATTGTTTTTTTCCTTCACCCATTGTTTTTGTTTTTCCTTTGGTTTTCTCCTTTTTCTTATTTGGTTTCTTAGGTTTTTTGTCTTTCTGTTTATATTTTTTTATTTATTTATTTTGATTTAGTTTTATCTTTCTTTAATTTTTTTTAGCACAAGATATCTCACACGCCTCCATAATTAGGCAAGTTGACCTGGCATGGTCCCGCATAGTCTGCTAAGAGTTTTGCACCAAAGGTCCAAGACCTAACCATGAAATTACTAAAAAAACTAATGTTATTATTATTACATGATCTTTTATTTTTCAAAAAATACATATAAAAAAAAATTGATAGATAATGTCAATTCATCATAGAGAGATAAAAATGAGATAATAGTGTAATATATAATGATTTTACAACTAATTTATAATATGAAATGAAGAATAATATTATAAAATTAAAATTTATTTTTTAATTAAGTCGGATGATTGCATTAGTTTGATTTTTGTAAAATGAATTATAAAGAAGTACGCTGTAGCTACATCATCATCCATAAGAGTTTTGCTATAAAGAACTGGGCGTGTTAACTGTTAACAGACCATTTACAGTAAAATTTATTATAATTTTCAAAAAATTAAAGAATTAATAATTTTTTTACATAAATGTTGAAAAAAGTTTTCACATTATATAGGTTTGTACTGATTTATTTTTAGAGATGAGATGAGATAAATTGATATTAAAATAAAAAGTTAAATAAAATATTATTATAATTTTTTTTTTAATATGATTTTTACATTGTGATTTGAAAATATTAAATTGTTTGTATTATTTTATATTAGGATTTGAAAAATGTAATATTAGATAAGATGAGATAAAATAAAATGAGATTTTTTTTTTAAAATAAATGAGGCATTTTCTGAATAGGTTTTTTCTTAACCGCAAATTTTTAATGATATTTGTAGGAGTTTTCAGTTAGATATGAAAACTCTTAAACTTTACATTATGACTTTTACCGTTTAAAAGCTCATTGATTAAACTTATGATTAAATGCAAAATACTCATTGAACAAATATTTTTAATTTTAGGAAGTTATTTTTAAGATGGGGATTGCTATAGTTAGAAAGAGATTACGCAGTAATTTTACAAACTGACATAGTTTTATAAGATCTATTCAATCTACTTTATGATAAAAATAGCTTACAATCCGGCAAATCATATGAAAGCACATCAAGTTATAAAATTAATTTCATGTAATTCATTTGTAATTAAAGTATTTTTCTTTTAAGATTATAAATATTATAAGAGGGCTACTACTTACACAAAAAAAGCATACAAATAATTCTCGCAATTTGATTTAGTTTTATTTGGTTTGTTAGATTTATTCATAATATAAGTAATTTTATAATTTGATAAAGTACATCAAATTATATTAATTTATAATATTATTTTTATAAAAACACTTTATAATTAGAATATTTTTCATTCTATAATTATCTCATTTCATCCCACATTTGTTAGTTTTCTTTGCGGGAGATAAGATACATGTGATTAATGTCACGTAAGACTCGATAAGAAGTCAACACACGATCCTTGTATGCCACTTCAGTGGTTCAGCCACCTCCATAAAAAATCTTATTTTAAAAAATAAAAAGTAAAGATCAAATAGCCTAAAATAAGAAGGTAACTATTTTTAGATTAAGAAAATGCTCAAAAAAAAATTAAGAAAAACCTAGAGAGCTAAGAGTGTTAGAACTAAAGAATAAAGTTAATTTTATAAAACAAAGTTACAAAGGGACCGGAAGGCTTTTTACCTTTAAACATTTTCTTCTTGATGAAGTATCAGGTATAATAGATACAATTGCATAAACATAAATCTTATTTTATGAATTAAAGAGAATATGTGTAAAATCTTTATTTGTTTTAAAAGTTTAAATTGATGAAAATAGATAGATTTTATTTATAAATAATTGTACATACAACCGTAAGGTGCATAAATATCGAATAACTGCTTTGAAAAAGAGGGAGTCCACTATTAAAAAATTAGTTTTTTTCATCTAGATCTCATGTTTCCTTCATTTTTTTCAAAATGGTTACGTGACCGTTATCCAATCAACGGTTGCATAAATATTTTCCCTATATTATTTTATATCCTAACATTTTATCTCATTTGTGGATCAAATTTTTCCTCAATTAATAAGTCCAACAAGTAGAATATTTAATTAAATAAAGATTGCGTGTAGAGTCAAGATTCAAAGTCAAAACTTCTGCTCTGATATTATATGAGATCATCATTTATTCCAAAAAATTAAACTTATATAACGAAATAAATTTTATTATTTTATATCTTAACAATCTACATAAGCATTCATTACATCTCTCCAAATCATATTCTATCAAAATCATAAATTAAAACATCTATACATTATTTAGGTCTTTGCCTCTTTTCCCTTGAATCATCTTGTCCAACAACCTTTGTCAAAGCATTTTGTTTAAGATAATCACACAAAAAATAAAAATAAGTTGAATACCTACTAAGAAGTGAAAACAACCTCATATTGTAAATATATATATATGTATATATATATATATATCTTTATACTTAAAAAGCATCTATCATAATTTAAACAGTAATAAACAGTAATTATTGTTTAACTTTCATAAGTTCAAAATTGCCCCTTGAGTTACACAGAAGAGCACCCATTTATCACATAAATGCCATTCGGACCTCCTTTGGCTATGTATGCAACCAGCTAGAGCTAGGCTTTACTGCCGGCCATCTAGGCTCACCGCAGTCTCCGGCATCTCCCCCATGCTCCAACGAACAAATTCTCACCGTCAAATGCCCTTGCCTAGCCCTTCCTTAGCCGCACACAAGCAGAACCCGAAACGAGTTCCATAAGAATTCATCCACATCGCGCACGCAACCAGCCAGTGCTAGGCTTTATCGCCGGCCATCTGACCTCACCGTTGACTCCAGCATCTGCCCATACTCTGACAAACAAGTCTCCACCGTCGAATGTCATTGCCAGGCCCTTCCAATTTTCGGATTCAAATAGGATTTGAAGAAGAAAAATCAAACTTGAGTTGAGAAGGAAATAGCTCTAAAAAGATGAATAAACACACAACTTTCGAAGGGGAAAGGAGAGCATTTTCAGAGTGGTTTGAAGCAAGGGTCGATCACCCATTTTACAGACGTGAAACCAGCACAACACAATGATTTTTCAGATGGGATAAATCACATGAAACACAACCATACCAGAGCCAAGACAAGCAAGCTAAAAAATGAAAGATTCTTCAGCTTTTTAGAAGAGAAACGAAGGCAAAAATATGGGTTGAAGCTCATGGTTTTGCTGGAAATCCGGGCACGTGACTTACGGATTCGAGATGAAAACAGAGGGGAAATTAATAGTGAGATACCAGGTCTTTGATAATGCAACGCGTGGATGAAATGAAGATGAAAAAAGCTACAAAGATTCGATTTTTGCTCATGGCTTGCAGTAGACGAACAGGGGAACGAAAATGAAAAGAAATGGAAGAAGAAGAAGAAGAAAAAAAAAAAAGAAGAGAACGCTGGCTGAACACGTAATGGAGAAGGTTTAGAATTTCATTACTTCACTAAGTCAAACGTTGCCGTTTGAAACAAAAGAAAGGGGCTAGGTTATGGGCTACGGGCTGGCTGCAAAACAAACTTAAACATAGCCCAAAACATAATAAAACCCAAACTCAACACAACTAAACATAAATAGGCCCATCCGAAAATCAATTAAAATCAAATCAAATCAGATACATTAAATCAAATACTAACTATAATAAAACAAGGAGATTAAATCCAAGCATTAAAATAAAAGCACCACAATAAAATAATATGAGAAAATAAATTTTAACTGAAGATGAAATATCCAAATATTTAAACACAAGCACAACAAACTAATATTAATAGCAACTAACTCATAACATCCAATAAATTAAAATATTAAAATATGAAAGTATTAAAATACTAAGGGGATAAAATTACGGGTCTTCACAGTCTAAACTTATAATTAATGCATTCTATTGTTCAAATTCAATTACTTTCCAAAAATATGTACTTGATTTGAATTTTTTCTTTGTTGTGTAGTATGTGCCTGCTGAATTTGCTACAAAATATCTATCGAAGAACCAAAAAGTCAAATTTCAAATATTTGATGATACAAAAGAATGACATATTGTTTGATCTTATAATAACAGCGATTGTTCATCAATGAGAATGATAAAGGAATGGAATGTATTTGTAAGAGAAAATAATTTGAAAGAGATGCTTTTGTTTTTGAGCTCATCAAAAGGAAGTCTATTGTACTAAAAGTCTATTTATTTCATGTAACTGACTATATAAATTTTTTTTGGTAAGTTCTTTCCTTTCAGTTTCAAGTGACTTTCTTTTTAATCTAAACAAATTAGTAATCTCCTTCTTTCTTCTTCTGGACACATCATTTATTTTTCATATTTTGCGTAATTTAGTATTTTAGAAAACTTAGATAAGTTAGTATTTTTGGCAATTTCATAATCTATATCTAGCATATCTGATGATAAATATTTGGAATGTAGATTTTATTCACCATCGTGATAAATATTTCTAATCATGCTTTGTGTTCTCAAAATATTTTTCAGTATGCATTACTAAATCGTTTAATATGATTTAATACTTGTGGAGACAAATTTAATATAATGCATTATTGTTGGAATTGATAGAGTTGGATATTTCTTATATAGTTCTTATATTTCTTACTATATTTTGGAGGATTTGGAAATATAAAAATCTTATATTGCTTGAAGATACAAATAGCTAACTTTTGATCCAAGTCCTAAACCTGATGAAGATAAATTATTATTTATTATTTTGCATTTATTTATTTATTTATTTATTTTGTCTTTGTAACTATCACTATACTTTAGTTTCTATTTATCATTTTGGCTTATTTTTTACTTTTTCATGTCGATCAACTCATGTATCATGAGATTCTTTTACTGTGAGGGTTATATTATGTTCTCTTTAAACATTTTTTTGTATTGTTCTTAGAAGTTTTTGATAAACAATAATTTTTGTCTCACTTTTTTTTTAATCTCATTTTTTTGTTCTCCCTATATTCTTTCCCCTATCTTTCTTATTTTTCCCCCAATCTTTCTTGCTTCTCTTTATTTCAAAAATCATTAATCATTTCTTTTATTTTACTTTTAAGATATGCTTTTTTATGCAGTCTTTGGGTTGGACGAAAACCACCATAAAGATGCAGAGGATGCAATCCATGATTTAGATGATACGGTTCACAATTTTAAAGTTCTTTTTATGACTGTGTCTTTTCTACTTTTTAATACAATTCATGATATTTGTAAGAAGTTCTTTCACTAGATAATCACTACCTACAAAATGTTAAATTATTAACTTGCAACTTAATTGAAATATGTTGTTTCAATTCATTCAAAGTTTCTCTATACTAAATGTTTATATTATTTTAATTTATTTTATAATGATATCGGATGCGAGCACGTTGCGCCACTACTAATATATATATATATATATATATATATATATATATATATATATATATATATATATATGAATACAGGTGTTACAACCCGATCTATTGACAGGATCGAAGTTTGGATAATTATATCAGCTTAACGGGTCATATTGAAAAAGCCGGCAATTATAATTTATTGATGTTAGTTAAAAATTTTAATTAGATCCAAAGATTCAAAAAAAATGGATTGAAAAATTATATTTATAGTTATAGAATATGCAAATATCACACCATCGTTTAAAAAAATTTAATTAATATAAAATTCACATAAAATAATAAAAATTAATTTTTTAATAATAAATTCTACTTTTTTTATTTTAATAATAGAACAGTTAGATGATGCATAACTGGTGGGTCATGGTTGGCACATCGGTCGCTCGATGATACTGTTGAAACAGGTTGAACAAATGTCAAACCGATCAGTAAAAAACGTCACGCAACTCTAGCTCCAAAGAGAACGCAACTGATATCCAACTCTAGCTAATTCTCCGAAAGCAAGTCCACCAAATCAACAACAACAAACTCAAGGATAATGCACTTGAAATTCTCAAACCGGATGTATTTCTTAATCAATGTCAAAAGATAGATATAGGAGTAGATCATAGCGTTTATCCTAATGACACTTGGTCCCATTTGATAGAGAAAGTATTTCATTTCATCATTATAATTTTTTTAAATTTATATATAAAATATAATAAACAATTCAATTTTTTTAAATTTTAAAAAAATAATAATATTATAAAAAAAATTATTCAACTTTTATCTAAAATCATCACATCTTATCTCATCGGATTAGCTAAACCACACCCTAGTATAGCATGTGTAACAACCATACTGCATTTTGAATATTATAAATGATATAGAGTACCCGCTACGAATTTGGAGAAAAATTTCAGAAAATCCTTTCACAAAATCTACCGCCAACTTTACCTCTCAATAAATTTTTATCACTGTTCAATCATATTTTACTCAAATTCATGCAGATTAGTGCGCCATTTTTATTGGGTTTTGGTATATTGTGAGTATTATTTGAAGTTTCAAGCCCATTTTGGCATTTTGAGTTTGGTTTTATAGTTTACGAAGGTTATATATAATCTATTATTGGCTCAATCTTTCGACCTAATGTGGCCATTTATTGGTTTTATAACATTATCAAACCATTGTGGCCACAACTCTATATTTGATATTTTAGCTACCAGTCGCTCCATCACCAACGCCACTTTTATCATCTCATCTGCAATAAATGTCCACTACCTGCCTAAATGCACCTTCCTCCTCCGTCATGTCCTGGCCCCATCGTTCACCTATCCCTTCTAAATTTAGTCGTGATAATTATCTTAATTATAAAGCCCAACACTTACACTACCTTCATGGAAAGAAACTCTCTGGTTATATTGATGGCAGCCACCCTACTCTAATATAAGTTATAATTTTATATAGATAATAGAATCACTAGGGATGAATAGTGATGTCCTACTATCTCGTCCCTGTCCGCGCCGCCCCCGCATGTATAACTCTATATATATATATATATATATATATATATATATATATATATTATATTTATATGTACAAAAACTTAATTTCATAAATACATATTTATATATTTATATTTTAAAAATTATGTATATATAAATATCCCGCCTGCCCCACCCCCATCTAAGCCCCCTAGCAGGGGTGAGGGCCGGGAAGAGCCCCACCCCGTCCCGCATTTATCTTGTCCGCCCCCTCACATATATATATATGTATTATATTTATATGTACAAAAATACAAAGATATAAACATAAATAAATATTTATATTTATATTTTACAAATTGTGTATATATAAATATATATTACAATTTCTTAAACTTGTTTACAAAGTATGCACTAGAAAATTTAAAAATTATCTAGTTTGAAAACTACTACACTATAATTTACACATTATATGCACTTGCAAATTTAATAATTACATAATTTTTAAATTATAGTCACATTTACAAAATTTAAATTTATAATTTAGGTCTATAAATGTATTTTTGATCACTTTTAAACTTAAAAATAAGTTTTATATCCAATATAATATAGTTATTTTTTTAAGTAAACATGAAGTGAGGCGGATTACGAATCCACCCCTCGCCCTACCCCCAAGATGCAGGGGCAGAGGCTAGGGGTGAAACCCCACCCCCTGCCCCATGTGGGAAGTGGTTATCCCGTCCGTATGTTTTAATTTACATTATGAATTTAAGTCTTTAGTATTAGGACTTTTATAACTTATGTGGGATACAAAACTAACAATGAAGATGAATAAAAAATAATGCTAATTGGCCCTTTAGTTAGGCAGCTGACTAGCAGGACTTAAATATAAAATTATGGGTATAACTAATCCAATATTATTCAATTTTGGACAAAATTAGAACCGAATTGATATAAACAAGTTTTGCATTTTCAAAACTTGATTATGCACTGGGTGTCCCCCTAAATCGATTCTTATATATAATTAAATTTTATGTTTAAAGCATAAGATCAATTAAATTTTCGTGATTAAGATTAAATTTTTATGTTTAGATTATAATAACATTATCTTATATATAATTATAATTTATATTAATATATATAGAAAAAATTATATACAATATATAAAAATATTATATATAATATTATACATAATATTAAAAAACTAATTTAAAATAAATATTATATCGAACCAGTCCAATCTAGTCCTTAAAAAGCTTAGAATCAAAATTGGACTACTACCAACCGATTTTGACATTACGAAAACCAATTTTGAACCAAACCATTTCAAAATTGGATCGATTTCACTGATCAGATTGATCCGATTGGGTTTTTTTGTTTTTCGATTTTTTCGTTCTTCTATATAAAACTAATGGGGCATAAAAATTGGATCAAGCCCAAAAATAGGTTGAAAAATGCCCAGTCTGACCAAGTGAACTAACCCAACTCTAAATTGAGCTTTGACTCCAATGTACTCCTTTAGCAACTCTGATCAAAGTCCGAATCAGATCCTAATCAGAATTAGCGTCGATCTCAAATTCAACTTAAGTCAGAGTCGAAAAGTCAGAGTTGACCAATCCAACTCTGTTGAAGTCTAAACAACTAAACCCCACCCTATGTGTCAATAAAAGTTTTAAGAGGGTTGAATAGGATTGGTTAAAGTTATAATTTAAAATAATTGTAACAATCCTTGTCTTTTCTTTTTTACAACGAGGAATACTATTTATCAGTCTATATCTCATACTTTATAAAATTAGTTTTTATTTTGTTATTTTATTTTATTTTTATTTTTATTTTATTTTTGTTAAATTAATTGATTGTACTATTTATCATCATTGTGTAGGCAAACTATTAATTATAAAAAAATAAAAATTACTTTTATACTAATTTTTATGGCAAAACTCTACATCAGTGTGCTTAGTATTTGATGTGTTTAGTATGTTTATAAATAAGCTTGCAAATAAATTTAATACCAATTATAAAACCTTCCTAAGAATTGGGAAAATAAAATTGCAATCATCTTTCCAATTAATTGTTTCAAGTCCCACTGCACTAGATGACAATTACGAACATAAAATCTTGTCCATGTAGATAATTGTTTTGTTCTTAGACGAATAAACGAATAATACAACAACAAAAAAAACAAAAACAAATCTATTTATCATTCATTTTCTTATCACCCTCTCATCATCTTATAATGTGACATCAGATGATTGGTTCATAAGTAAAATATAGTCTCAAACCATCTAATGCCACATCATAAGATGATGAGAAGATTATAAGAATTAAAATAATGAGTAGTATTACTCATGTAAGAACATACTTCAAGGAGATTGAAAGTTCCCTTGCAATCGTAGTCCCTGGATCCTTGCTGCCAAGAGACAAAGCAGACTGATGATGTTCTGGTTCTGTCAGAACATTCCAAGGTATATATTTGAAGGAATGTCATACTACAATGTTCGGTCTATTAACAGAAGAGAAAGAAACACTGAAAACTACTCATTACAGAGTCATAAGAACGGTAATGATTGTGGATAATAACGAGTGCTTTAACCACAGTTTTTGCATATATGCATGGAATATTTAGTGCACGCTGTAATAACAGTAAAGCAAAAGACACTAACTTTCACTTCACTTGCCTTCCCCCAGCAATGACTTCGCCTCAATAACAGACACCCGGACACTTTGCAGCTCTTTGTTCATCTTTTCCGAAAAGCAGCATGAATTACACCAAGGGCCTTCCAATAATTGGGTAATCTCCTCAATGGCAGTAGACCTGGCTGTTCCTAATTCTTCTATCCTTCTCAACTCCGCCTGTAGTTCTTCCTCAATAATTCTCATCTCAGACTCCTTCAAATCTGCTTCAAACACATGCTGCTGGTATTCAAGAATCATCTTTTCAATCTCAGTCTTCCCATTCTCTCTAATCTCCAACAGTGCCGCCTTCTCTTGTATTACACCCTGAAGTGCAAGCTCCTTCTCTTCCACAGAAAATAAAAGTTTCTCCATCTCAGCTTGAGCTGCTTGCATCTGAGAATCTAACTTTTCGTGCTTTGATTTCAAACCATCAGATTCCCTTCTCATGTCCCCAAGTTTTTCCAGAGATAGCTTCATCTCAGTTTGCAACTTGGTTTTCTCTTCCTCCGACTTGAGCAATTCAGTAGCTTTGCCACCCAAATGCCATAACTTCTGAGAAGGATCTATTTTCTCAATATTTTCTGTGGCAAATAAAATCTTTTCATTCACTTGTTTCCTGTTTTCTTCTTCCACTTTTGTTTTCAAGCATGCAAGGTTGTCCCTTAATTCAAATTCAGTCTGTTTAATCTTCCTATGTGCCTTCTCAATTTCATCCTTCTGGGTCCGAAGACAGGCCAATTCATCTTTCTTTCGGTCCAAGTAAGATGTCGAAGCAGTGACTCTTGATCTTGCCCGGGCTTCTCGTTGTTCAAAATATAATACAGACGAAGAGAAGCTTGCTAGAGAGTATTTGAGAGCAGATAACTTCTTGTCAGTACAAGCCCTTCTTTCTTTCATTTCTGCAGCAGTGAGTTTAAGTGATTCATGTTGTTGCCTCTTATCCTCAAGTCCATCTTTCATTTCTTCAACTTTTCTTGAGAGCTTCTCAACCTCACTAATTTGTTTCTCAAGTGAGCCAAGCATAGTAATACTTTTAGCAGAGTCTAATAGTTGTTCATCTGCCCTTGCCAGCTTCATTCTGACCAAATTCAGATCTGAGAGCTTAGCTGAACTAAGATTTGGTGGGTCTGCTTCCATATATAAAAGGTTCCCAACATTAGTCTGATTTGCAGAATCTGCATGACAATCTAAAGGATGTAGGTCAGACATGACAGCATCTTCATCCGAAATTTTGATTTCACTAGATAAAATAGGTTCAACTAACTCTCTACATTCCGCCACTGACATGTTTTCTCTAACAATGCAAGGAGGCCCATCTGACAGACAAGAAGAATCAGTTTGATTTTCTTTCATTATTTGGGAATTCCCAAAACCTTGACTGGACCCAACTTGAAGATCTAATTCTGCAAAATCACTTTCAGCCTGAAGAACTTCCACGCCTCCAGATATATTAGGTTTCTCAAATGCATGACTTCTATCCTGCAGGCTTGAGTCTGGGAGAGCAGCCTCCACAGTTAAATCTCTAACCTCCAAAGACATAGGGGGTTCACCTGACTCAATATGATCCACATTATCAACTTCTACAAGCTTTTCTGGACAATCAAATCCTAATTTGTTTTCAACTCTTCTCTGTCCACAAGAAAGCATTCTTTTGAGTTCATCCCTTTCTTGCATGGCTTTTTCATACAAACCCAATAATTTTTCGTTCTCTTCATTAATTTCTATAAGCTGATGCTGTAGGTTCTCAACCACTTCTTTCAAACCCGTCTCTTTTTCTTTTACAAGTTTAGTGAAACTGTCACTATTTTGAACTTCAATACCTTCAGCATTCTCAGCTTTGTATGTACTTTTGTAGTCACTTTCAGCAGCAGCCCTTTCATACAATTCAATGAGTTTGTTGTTATCCTCAATCAAGACCTTGAGCTTCATCCGCAATTCATCATTCTCTTTAGATAACATAATTGCTGTCTCATGAGCTTCAGCTTCTCTTTGACTTGCAGCAGCAATGGCATCAACCATTGTTTTCAGCTCCATTTGGTCATTCAAATTAATAATGGGAGCATTGATTGACAGAGAAGGAAGCTCAACTTGCAGTGTTCCTTCTTTTGTGGCCCTGGAAGTTCTCTCTTCCTCAAGTTTTACTACCAAATCATTGACATGCCTGAAAGATTTGACAATTAATACTATTCACAATCGAATTGATATGCATTATTTCATTCTTAGTGACAAAGGAAAAAATGCAATACGAAACTCATGGAAAAAGACAAAGATTGCAGAAGCAATCACTGGCCCAAAATAAAAGTAGGTCAAGGTATAACATAGCAATTGGTTTACTACCTATTAAAACATCAAATTTAAATTAATACTGAGATATTCCTATCACACCATTACCTTTCCATTTTTTCTTTCTCTTCAATGCAAAATTCAAGTTCCTTGTGGAGTGTGTCCATTTCTGCTTGATTATGAATAGCCTGTGATAGATGAAATTTAATGTATTCAATGAGATAAGAACCATTTCTATCAAATAAGACAAATTCGAAGCCAAAAGCAAGATAATTGTCAAACAAAGAAGCACATGTTCTACCTGCATGCGGAGGAATTCATTCTCGTCACTAATTGGAGACCTCCTGGCTGATCCTCCCTCCTGTATTGAAAGATGTAAAAAGCATTGTATAAATGTTTACAAATGCAAATATTTTTGTATGCAAGCATGGGAGAGTTCAACCATAATGTAAAGAAGCTGAATCCATTCCCAAAGTTGAGAAAATACTTGGGACAATTTACCTAAATGGAATATACCTATGTTTTCAACCTAAAAGATTTCACATAAGCTAATATCATTGCTGTTGATGATAATGACAAACTGGTCTCGTCTTCATCAATGGTAGTAATGATTTGCCAATTTGTAATTGATGACAGGCTAGCAAAATGGACTTTTGCTTTTATATTTTATTTTTATTTTATTTTTTGGGTAAGGATTCAAGCTTTCAGTTTGATATTTAGAAAAGATATTCTCCTTCCAAGGTTACTGGAATAGTGTCTTAAATTTCCATAATTTGTGGACAAATAATTCAGGATGAACTTCACATGACAAACTATTTTTGGTAAGTCTTATCCAATGTCATTCTAGCATGATCCTACGGTTTCAAAGAATCGCTTTCACTAGTGCGGAATGCCATGCCCTACCACATGGACAAGGAAGAAACATGAAATTAGTATAGACCCTGATCGCTTCCCAAAATCAAGAATATAGCTATCAACAGCAACTGTTGCATATTTAAGGACATGGAAGAGAAGACATCTTTTTGTGAGGCTTAAGTTCTTCACCTTTCTCATTGAACTTCTCTACTTAAGTTATGACTACTGCTCACATCCATATCGATGCAATACTTCATAGTTCACGAAAGTCTTAAAAAGTAACTATTTTAGGACGTTTGTGCATTGGATTAAATCATTCAGATTTGAGGAGTAAACAGAAACAGAGCTGCTCACTCTTCATCGGTACTTCAAAAGTAAAGTCTGGAGAGATTAACTACTGGACACCACCGAGAAAGAATAAGATGAAACTCGATCTCACCTGATTGGAAATCAGTAGATTATCATCACCCTGCACTTCTTCGATCACCACATCTGAAACTTCTTTCTACAGCATCACAATTTTCAGATATTCCAGTTAAAATCAAAACTTGCAGGAATAAGATTACCACAAGATTTCAAGACAATGGATAAAAATAACCTGAACAATTCTGGTGTCTGACTCATGCATAAGTTTCCAATCCAGTGCTTCCAGCAACTGCAAATTTATGCACAAGACATGCATTTAATTCCAGAATACATTCACTTCAAAAAGAAAAATTCCAGAAAACATTGCTGTGAACTTTGAAATGAGTCCAGCAATTTTTTACCTTGTTTTGTAACACCAGAATCTGTTCGTTCATCATATCCCGTTCACCTTCCTCATAAAATGACTTTAACCTGTAGGTTAAAGGATGAATAAGCAACAGAGGTATAAAGCTTGGAATTTTAAATTAATTTTTGATAAAAATGCCACCAAAAAACTGTAACATGAAGATAAAACCAAATATATAATAAATTACAAAAAAAAAAAAAAATCATTGAAGTAAATGAGGCAAACACCTAATCATGGATCCTAAAACCTGTAATGTTACTCCGAATAGAACTAAGAGGCATCTGGTAGCCATTAATGTTGTCATTCTTAATCATAATAATTTTCTCATGAAAACATGTTAAGTTAATTTTCTGCTTGCACCAATGGACAAAAAACCAACAAAGAATAAATAAAATTTTGAGTGAAACAGTAAGATTTAAACAGCATAATATGACAAACCTTCTAATTTCTTCTTTTAGCCGGAGATTTTCCATGGCAAATCTGGTCACTTCTTGGTTTCGATCAACCCGTGCACGAAGAATTTCAATTTCCTTCAAGTGTTCCTCCTTTTCTTTCAGTAAGTGTGTCTCAGCTTTGATCTTCCCAGAGGCAACCGCTTCTAGCCGCTTTATTGCAGCTTCTCGAAAACCTAGCCTCATTTTTAGGCCTTGTATCTCATCCTCTCTTTGTTTGGCCTATATCACCCCAAAACAGGATGGTTTAATTTCAAGAATAGTTTGAATTCATATCATAACTTAAGGAATCCTATTATATACAAATGCTCAATACATCATGCAGAAGTAACAGCACTTATTGAATGCCATGACCACTAAATTCAATCCAAGGATCTAATATTCAGCAAATGCTTTTGCCAATGACAAAGCCATTTCTAGCTGACTTTATTGTTACCCACCTAATTAACCTACAACATTATTTAAGGGTCTTGCTACACACATGGCATGCACGGAATGTATACAGAAGAAGGCACAATAGTTTTTTTTCTTTTTTGCCTTGATCCGTGTGCCTCCATCCATGCAGTCTGTCTACAGCATTTCTCTTATGTTAAGTGTTTCCAGAGGTTAGCAGATTTACCAGCTGCACAGCTGCCTGATTTTCAGTAGTCAGAGCCCGTAAGGCAATGTCTTTATCCTTCTCCCTCCTGAAAGCCCCAACAAGGGCAACTTCATAATCTTTTTTCTGAGAAAACAATATAACTACTTAGTAATCAACAATTATAAACTGTAGCATTTCTCAAGCTTAAGAAAGAATAACGCATACTCGAGACATCCTTTTGCCGGAGGCAAGCGGACTAGAAGATCCATATAATCCTTCCCACTTAAAGGATCCTGGAGATCCAGGAAAGCTTTCTGCCAATGTATCATTGTCCTGTTTTTCTGATCCACTTACTAACCCTCGAAGGCGAGATACTTCTTTCTGAAAATGCACAAATCATACACATAAGAATGATTACAGATCACCAGAAGTCTATAAGTTACAAACCTAGTTGGTCTTGGGCACTCATCTATTAATGGTCAACAAAAGAGCATAGTTTTGATGATGCAATTGACCAATTCACTGGCCGGAAACAATACCGAATAATATGGTCATCCATTACTGTTATAAATGGTGAAGAGCAAGTTTTATCATTTGTTCTAAACATGCAAGTGATTACATAAAGAGCCAGTATTATGAAGGTACCGACTACCCTGTTCGTTAAGTCTCTACTGGGTCATACAACTGATTTCCACCTTCATCAGAGAAGGTACAAACTTGTAGATAGTGGAAGGGCCACACTAAGAGCTGATTGTGACTTATACCAACCCAAAAACAATCAATTAATATCCCAAAAACAAAAAAGTCCAGAAAGGAATTGGCTATGGAAGTAGAGTAGATAAACCGGGATAGCAGGGTCAAGGAGTTTAACATCCTCACCTTGAACTAAAACAATTATGTCGAAAATAAAACCAGCCACCACCCAAAGTGAAAACAAAGAAAATGAAAAGGAAACCGGACAACACCAAGTCAAAAATTTTCCTCAAAGTTACACTCTTTGCATGGTGTGATAAAAATAATAATTTCAATACAAGGCACAGTGACCAGTTTAGTTCAAAGACTTAAAAGGAAAGACCTCGAGGAAAAAATATCAGCACAAGTGACATGTAACAAAAATGTATCAGAAGTTTAGCACCAGAGATCAAATGGACAAAGAAATCTGCAAGTTACCTTGAGTTGTTGAATTTGCATCCTCATGGCAATAACATCTCCAGATGCATCCTCATTCACCATTGCCTGAAAATATATAACCGAATGCTTTCAGTAAGCAACTAAAGCATGAGACCAGGAAGTATCTCTTATCAAAATTACATGAGATCCATCGTAATTGTGGTTTCAAATGAATGGGTCAATTAAGCTTTTTTTCATCTTATAGAGAACCAGAGTAGAAAAATAGAAATAGATACAACTCGCTTTATCACATACATTGTTCTTAATAAATTTAGCACGTTGTGCAAATTTCAGCGTGCTCAGTGTCTCCAAGGAACAGCTGTAGAGGACCCAAAACAAAGTCATATGTAAACAAAGTCAGCTGAATAATTAAAGGTTATTGAAATATAGAGAACAAGAAATCCATGCACTTTGATGGAACAATGTGTTCATGGAAGACAACAATCTTTCAAACAATCGGAAACCACAAATGAAAGAACAAGATTTAACATTAGAAAGAGAACTTTTTACTAGAAAAATGACAGTAAATCCAAGAGCATAACATACTTTATATAGATAGAGCCAGAAGATAAAAGGCAGATATTTAAAAGAAAAGGAAGGTTTCCAGACCAACTAGAAGGACTGATATTTGCAATGATAGTTGTTTTTGAATTTCCTCCAAGAGAATCCTGAAAAAGAGACCAAAAAGTTTATTAGAGAAATTTAATCATTGCAGCATGTCTTTAAAATATACAATGAAAACCGACTAAGATATCATTTTTCCATAAAAAGCATATAAATGTATAAGCAACTACTTCTTATCATTTCAACCTAAAATTTCAACCACCTGGACAACAAAATTTCACATACTTGATGAAATTATATTGCAAACTAAAAACATGGAAGAGAAGTGCTTTTTCACATAAAAATAAGCCAAAATTGTAGATAGGTCTTCTATTTGTATACCTCCCGCATATTTGAACAACACCTATTCTCTTTTGCCAACAAAATTTCATTTTACCTATAAAATAAATTGCCTATAAACAAGAGCTTACTGTATACAAGTTGGTAGTAGTGACTACAGATATATTTGCAACATTAAGCGAGCTCTATATTGTTTATGAAACAGCTCTACAAAACTCTCCACTTAAATTAATCCAAAACATTAGTTTTGCTAACATAAAATTAATACAAAATAATATTATCTTGTTCAAACTTCAAAAATCAATATGCTCTCCACTTCAAGCAATTAGTATCAATAATAGTAGCAGAGAATCTTAAATTATCATCTCAAAGGTTTCATCACCTACCTGAAGCAAAAAAGTTAGCTTAGAATCCCGGTAAGGAACATGGAGAGACTTTCCATTGGATAAATTCACTAGGTTCATGATCACAAGGCTGTAGATAATAATACCAACTGTATGAACAAATTGTAATAACTTGCTTCCAAATAAACCCTTGATGAAAAAAAATATGAACTATAGATGAAAGCGGCAACAACACACCCCAATGTCGAAAGAGATTTATTAATATTAGTAGCTTCCTTGAGACGTTCACCCTCAGCACCAGAACTCTTTTGCCTGTACGTAAAATACACACAGCAACATGAAAGCATAAGTTAAGATTATTTAGGATAATTGTACTTACGATCTGAGAAATTGTTCTTTGCATCAGATCACCTTTCAGATCCAGCTAAATCCACAAGATTAAGCTGAGCAAATCGATGATGAGTTACACCTTGGGATTCCCACTGATAAGAAAAAAGTTATATCAAACCAACGTGACATTTGGAAACAGAGTAAACAACACAATAAAATAGCAAATCAAAATATTCCAAAAATTTACTCACCTTACTTTCAATGATACATGTAAATACACTATGAGAACGGCTGCTAGCATGATTCATATTAGTGGCGGCTACCTTTCTGTTGGTTGCCCCCTGGAAACGTATGAACAACGAGGAGCAATATAAAAGTTGTGTGCCAACTAATAGCAAGAACCTCTATGTATCAGGCTTATAAAACTTTAAAAAAAGTATATATCAAATAGAAGAAATTAGAATTGTCTACAGTCTTCAACTTAAGAGTATGCGTAGGACATTTATAATCCTTTTAACTATAAAGATAAAGTGATAATAATATTGTTTTTTGCATATGATTTACTTAAAGGATATAATTATTTTAGACTCCAAATACTTAAAAGCGCCATATTACTATAAACGATTGAATCAGAACAAATAAAAGAGTAGGTTGTAAAGGTGTTATTTACCTGAATAAGTAGTTGTATAACATCTCTAGCACTTGTAACTTCTGTTTCCTTCAGGTTCTCTACGTAGACCCCTTTCTTAATGTCTTCTCTTATCTGTAACATAGGCATAATAAATTCAGGGTTTTCTAACAGTCATATTAACACAAGGAGCAACTCAAAAGGACTTAAAATGCTCTTAATTGCCTTATCAATTCAATAGGAGACATCGTATTATATTTTTAAGTCGTCATATATGTAACGAGTCATATATGTAACGAAGGGGACGTTCCAGAAACTGAAAGGCAGTTCCATCACTATAGAGTGGGTTTTCTGTGGGCATAACTGGTTGGTAAAAAAATTCAGCAGAAGATTTACCCATACCTGCAAGTTGTTAGATGATGGATCCAAAAGATCAAGAATCTGTTCATTGTATATCTCCAAAAATGAGCATCTGCAAGTAAATCTTAACTTCTCATCCCTACGAGCTTCTTTTTCCTGCATACCAAAATTGGGGAATTAACAACTGTATTTAGTCTCTTGCCAAAAAAAAAATACAATGGAACTTATAGAACTAAATCTTATATCAATGAAGCACCTTAGAAGCAAGAAAGTAACTGAAAAATCAGATTATGGTCGAAGGTTTATCTATCTATCTGCATATAGAATTAGACACAAAAAAAGCTCACACATCCATAAATGATCTGGTAGACGACAGATTTCAATATATTGCCTCTCGAGAAAAATAAAATCATTTCACAGGAAATCCATACAATGAGGTCAAGCAAAAGGACTCTTGTAATCCCACACAGATACAACATAATTCCTTCCACCTAAAACCTATAGTAGGAAGGCACATACCTTTTGAATGCTGGAGAATAAATGTTCAAAGACTCTAGGTGTCATCCCACTATTGACACTATGCCTTCGAGTGCCTCCCTCAATGTCTCCAAGCATAGTATGAGTCTTTCCACTTCCAGTCTAAAGATGCAAAATTAAAAATCACCAATTATAATAATTATAAAAAGAATGCAAATAAATTGAGAACGGATTATCTGGGACTCATTTCCTAATAATTTAGAAAGCTTTCAAACAAAATAACTGTTACAAGGTCCGGAAAAGAAATTATGGAAGATATCTGAACTATCCAACATCTTTCTTAACCTAACCAAACAAACTAGAATAACACAAAAAATGAGCTGGTTCGGAACCCACTTGGCCATAAGCAAACATGCAACTGTTGTAGCCTCCCATGCAGTTCTCTACCATTGGTAATCCAGCCACTTTGAATAGTTTCTCCTGTTGCATCACTTAAATGAAGTCCGTGGCATGGAAAGATAACTCAGAGCAATAGATTAGATAACAATCTAAAAGTACCTGGCTAACATTCTCATCTGCGACAAGGTCAAAGGTGAAGCGTGACTCAGGATGCCCGGTCCAAGTGATAGTCTGACAGCTTTCTTGCCTAACGCATTTTCTGTAACCTTGTAGGGATATTTCAGTAGTATTAACCGGACGGACTCTGATGATAACCTGCATAGTTAATAAATGAAATTTAGGAATTCTGATTCCAGCAACAAGAAAAATTTCTTCAATAGCCTTTTTTGTAATATTTTTCTTTCAGCTCATAGAAATCTTGATCTATTCAAAAGATTATAAATTACTATGCGTTCCCTTCTAGTTGCACTCCATTATACAACACCCACTCAAACGACAAGAAAGTAACATCAATTAATGACTGTTATTAATTAGAACCCTAAAAAAGCTTCACATGATTGGCAGCATGAAATTGGAGCTTTGGAACGGAACTGGAGGACTAAATCCAGATGAGTTTGTATAGAATGTTGCCTCCATCT
This sequence comes from Platycarya longipes, assembly GCA_036559045.1. Lineage (NCBI taxonomy): Eukaryota > Viridiplantae > Streptophyta > Magnoliopsida > Fagales > Juglandaceae > Platycarya > Platycarya longipes. Next base: position 10,701,062 of record CM071801.1, read on the forward strand.
TCATTCCATTCAAGCCCGATACGTGACGCAAGACTCGGCAAGGAAAGTTTGGAGTTTACATAGGAATCAAACAAGTAAAGCAAACAAGAAAGCTCAACAATGCCTTCGCGTTTACTACCTGCACATTGTGATCCTTCCAGAACGAAGGGTCCTCGCAGAAGTCGAAACTCTGGCTCATCGGCCCGATACTGCTACTGGTTCCCCCTTCGTCCCCATCCCAATTACTGATACTCCGAACTGCCGAAGAAGACTGCGCAAGATTCTCTTCCGATGCAGATTTTTTCAGAATAGTTGGAGTGCTACGGACCGATGGCGTGGAGTCCAACGAGGAATGTTCATGGAACCCAAACCGGCTCTTGATTGCGCTCGTCGTGTCCGAGATGAACGGCATTCTATGATTCGCTGAAGAAGTGGAACAGAGGGTTTTGGGGAACTCTTGACCGCTGGGATTCGTCTGAGAAGGAGAGAAAATGGAGTGTAGGCGTGGGATTTTGAAATTCGGGGGGAGGGGGTTAAGGAAGAGGAGATGGGGGTACGATCGGGCGGTGGAGAGTGGTCTGGATGAACGGTCGAGATTATTGGAAGTTGAAAGTTGCGGACCGTTCGAGATCGGGATTTCAAATTTTCGGACATGGAGCCATTGATGTTGTGGCTGCATATGTAATTACGGATATCTCCCCGCCCTGCTCCTCGTAACTTTTAAGAAATTTTAAGGCCGTTTTTGTTTTTGCGGACAGAAAAAAATGAGATTAGAAAAATTAAATAAAATATTTTTATTTTAATATTATTTTTATTTTAAAATTTGAATAATTGAATAGTCTCATTTATTTTTATAATCATTCTTATTTTATCTTATTTTATTTTTTTATACACAGGAGATATATAAATTATAAACAAATTATTTACTACATTCTAGAACCAAGAAAAAAAAAACAGATCCAGTATATAATCATCATCCCTTACAAAAATCCTTGCCCACGAAACCAAATTAAATAGAAAAGAAAAAATTCTGAAGTTCACCTAGGAAGCACACTTTTTCAAAACATCTTTCATTTCTTTCTAATTAAATACACCACATTAAACACACATGAATTATATTTCATCTAGTAGCCATAGATTTCCTTCCCACAAAACCTCTCCAATATGCAAGAAAATATATCACTTCCTTTGGCATCATCTAATATAGACCTATTCGAATAATAGTGATTTATAGTTTCACCATCCTTCTTGCATATGATATACCAATTTAGCCATGCACATACCACATCAAGACTCTCCCAAGAGCAATCACCTAACTGAAAAATGTCACCTTAGTAGAAACTTTCAGTCTCCAAATGACTTTCCAAGACAAATCACAACCAATAAAAATGTAACTGATCTGGTTTGATTTAATTTTGAATAAAATTAAAATTCGAATCGATACTACCAGTTTTGTATTTCTTAAATCAGATTATGTCCTTATTGTTACCCAAAAACGGTAGTACCAATTTTACCGATTCCGATCCTGTTTTAATAAGAGCGGTCCGGTTTTAATAAAATCTGCTTTTCTTTAAAAAAAAAAAAATGGTTGCAAAAATCTGTTTTAGTAAAAAAATTGTAATCCATTACAGAAATCTATTTTAGTAAAAATAATTTGTTGTTAAAAAAAATTGTATTAAAAAAGTTGTTATAAAATAAAAACTATTATATAAAAAATTTAAAAAAAAATGTTTTAATAAAAAAATCTATTATATAAAAAAAATCTGCATTAAATTTACACCCCTAGCAACCAGGATAAAAGTCAACACCTTCTAAAAAGAACTAATAGAAAACCTGGACTTTCCAGCATGATCCCGTGGTAAGTTGTCTTCTCTTCCTTACCTCACTTTTCTCAATTTTGCTCTCGTCGAAGGTAGGTTTTCCTCTCAACAACCGAAGGGATTTTTGGAGTTGTGTTCTAGAGGTTCTAAGCAAGAGTTTGAGAGGGTGGAAGTGGAGGTTATTTTGGGAGATGAGGATCTAAGTGATAATGTCTCTGGGACTATCATGGAGTATGATTCTGGTGTCCCATGTAACCTAATATCCATTGTTGAGATGCAGAGAGCTTTCGATGGGGAGGACACTTTGGCATGTGAGACAAGGGAGTTGAGGGAGACTGATCATGATTTGGATCTTGATTCACTAAGTTCTATCCACCTAAAAAGTGGATGAAATTAAAGAATGTATGGGAATCTCGTGTTAGTTTTGAAGAACAATTTAAATCTCTATTAATAGCTTTAGAGGCTGATCAACCCCTTTTGACTAGATCAACTACTAAGAAGGAAAGGAAATTGAAGAGATTATCATGTTCTATAAATTATAATCGTAAGGGTGGTAGTGTCTTTAGAAATAAAGGCAATGAAATGTCTGCCTATAATCAGCCATGAAACCTTCGATCATATCATGGAATATGAGATGACTAAATGACTATAGAAAATGCATTTAGGTTAAGAATTTGCTTCGTAAGTAGAGGTCTGATGTTATTTACTTTCAAGAAACTGAGCTAAAAATGGTTTATCGAGCAATCATTAACAACTTATGTAGTTGTCATAGCGTGGGGTGGGTTGATTTAATTTCAAAAATGGCCTCAAGTGGTTTTATTATTATGTGAGATATGAGGGTAGTGGAGATGACAGATCATTATGTGAAAGAATTTTTGGTAGCTTGTCATTTCAAGAGTATGGATAATAGTTTTGAATGGGCTTACGGGGGGTTTAATGGTCCTAATGGGGATAATATTAAGAGGATGTTATGGGAGGAAATAACAGGGGTTAGCTATTGTTAAGATGTACTTTGATGCTTTGGTGGGGGTTTCACCATTACTAGGTCTTCTAGTGAGCGAGTGGGGGATAATTATTTCAATTATGCCATGTATACTTTTTTAGATTTGATTTTAAGCTAGATTTGATCAATTTACTAATGATTGGAGGGGATTTTATGTTGTCTAATGGAATAGCATGTTCTAGGCTAAACAAGTTTTTGGTTTCGATTTCTTGGAAAGTTTGCTTTCTTGATTTGAGCCATAAAACATCACTCAAATTATGTTATGGCCATTTTTCTTTAATGCTAGAATGTGGAGGCATTGTGAGAGGGCTTAAATACTTTGAGTCTGCGAATATGTGGTTGGAAGATGAAGGTTTTGTAAAAAAGGTGAGGTTGTGGTGACATTCATACTCTCTTCTGGTACCCCGAGCTTTGTGTTGGCTAGTAAAATCAAAACTTTAAAACAAGATCTGAAAAATTGAAATGTGGAAGAGATTGGAAGTACGAAAAACAAGAGGAAACTTTTGATACAACAATTGCTAAGTTTGGAGGAAATGGAGCTTATAGGAGATACATCCAGTGTAGATTTGGAGAGAAAGAAAGCAGGGATGGATGAACTAGAAAATATCTCGTTTATGGAGAAAATATCTTGGAGGCGGAAATCTCGAATTCTTTGGTTGAAGGAAGTGACAAGCGTACGGAATTTTTTCATCACATTACAAACTTGCATAAAAGATAAAATGCAATTGAGGTTATTCATGGTGGTGACAACATACTTTGAAATCAAGAGCTTATTAAGGATCACATTGTAAAGTTTTATGTGAAGATATTTAGGGAAGAGTACATGTGGAGACCAAAGTTTGATGACTACTTTTTTACTCCATTGATCATATTAGTACGGATTGGATAGAGAGAGCTTTTGAAGATGATGAAGTCTTTGATGTGATTAGAGAAATGATAAGGCTCTAGATCTAGATGTTTTCTCAATGGCTTTTTTTCAAGCTTGTTGGAATGAACTCTTGAATTTGACACTTTTATTGAATTTTTTGAATCTTATCTTATTTCATCTCATCTAATTATTATAATTTTTTTAAAATTTTATATAAAATAAACAATTTAATTTTTTTAAGTTTCAAAACAAAAACAATATTAAAAAATTATTTATTATAATAATATTTTATTCAACTTTTAAATTCTATCTTAACTCATTTTATTTCATCTGCAAAAATAAATGAGGTCTAATTATTCAACCAAAAACTCATATAATATTAAAGACACGTGCTAATGACATTAATGCCATCAATGCGCATGCTCATCGTTTGCTATTTTGTTAGAAAGCCTCGTATTGCTTTTGGCAATAAAGAATATTTTAGGTATTTTTAAAATATTTTACAACTATTTATTATTTTATCATTATTTTTTATCTACTTTTATTACTATTAATTGCTTTTTTATTGTTATTCAATATTCTATTATTACTTTTCACCTATTTTTTATTATTATTTATAACTTTTCTCAATATCCAAACTTGAGGATAGAAGAGATTTATATGATGTTAAATAAAACTAATGATATGCTTAGGCCACATTTAGATAGTGAGATGACATGAGAAGATTTTAAATAAAATTTAAAAATTGAATAAAATATTGTGAGATTTTTATTTTTTAATATTATAATTATTTAAAAATTTAAAAATATTGAATTATTTATTATATTTTGTTTGAAGATTTAAAAAATTGTCATAATGGAATAAGATGAAATCGTTTTTGCATTCAAACGAGATCTTTGAGATGAAATGAGTTGAGATTGTTTGTGAATAGTAATGAAATTGTTAGTTAAAATGAGATGATATGATTTCATCTCATCTCTGTATCCAAACAGACCTTAATCTGGTTTGGAGAAAAATTAGAAAGAAAAGTTGGTCAAGTCAGGCTACGTTTTGAGCGAAATTCTGCATAAATAGTAGTGAGTTGAGATGGTTAAATGAATTTTGTGGGACCCAGTTAAATAAATTTAAAATATATTTGGATGTTTAGATGAATTTAGATATATTTATGAAAAAATGTGAATGTGGAACCCATTTTAATTACTATCCCTACGCGCTGCAAAGAGATTTAAGGCCCGATTTGGATTTAAGAATGAGCTCAACTCATCTCAATTCATCTCCATTTCATTATTACATTTTTTCAATTTTTCATATAAAACACAAATTTCAATACAATTTTTTCAATTTCCAATACACATTTTTCAAAGGAAAATAATACTTCCACTACACTTTTTATAACAAATTTCACAACAACACTTACGTGTCACATTTTCTGTCACAACAGCACTTAACCCGAGAGATGGCATCAACAGACTACACCGGTACGTTGCAATTAATGGCACAAACCGTTGGATATCATGGGATCCCTAAGATGTCAGTACGAAATTAAAATTAAAATGTTATATATATTTATAATTTTATGAAAAATGTATGTACAATCCTCAATTGTGCCGCAACTATTTGAAAAAAATATATGGGATCACATGAAAAAAATTAATTTTTTAATAATAAATTTTATTTTTTCAAGTCCCTGTGTTGCCGTTAGCCGAGGGAAGGCGTTAGGCGTTGATGGGCACGATAGGTACCTGGTAAGGACATAAGTCTATGAGGGATGTGTTCCCTTAGGGTATGTGTTACCCATGCAACAGGGTAAGGTCAAAAACCTAGACCTAGGAAGTACCTGAGTTTCTTAGGTAGTTGCCAAGAAGAACAGGATGTTTAGATCCAGTTCTTCAGTTAGTTCCAGATCAAGTAAACCGCCTGATATTATCAATGAAGAAGATCAGATTATTGATAATCCTTTACCGGATTTTGATCGTTGGCAAATGCCAAAAATTCTTACTGATTCTCTTTATAATAAATCCTGGAAAGAGAAGGTTCATTTTACAGAATTCAAGGTGAAAACTGTAGAAAGAACTTTTGCTATTTCAAAAACCCAGGAAAAATGTCGTCTGTTTCAACGCGATGTTATAGCAGACATGATTAAAAAAGATTTTTCTTACATGCATATTGCATCTGTTCAAGTTGCTGTCAAACCTTTAATTAGGCGAGGCATCAATGCTTCTGTTCTCCTGTGCTTGCGTGATGCAAGATTCAGAAATTTTGAGGATAGTCAGCTTGGGATTGTTCAAACATCCTTAGCAGAAGGTCCTGTTTATTTTGATTGTTATCCAGACTTGACTATTAACTTAAATGATAGGAATGTTTTGGATACTTTAACTTTAAATATTATGACTTCTGGTATTGATATGCTTGAGGGCAGTAGGCCTTTAGCTTTGATTTATCGTATTTATTATAGACTAATGAAGACTAGCCTTAATCCAAAGGCTAAACTACATTCGTCTAGAGACCAGACCCTTCTGATACAGAGCTCGTCTACGAGTGCTGATATCAGAATTCCCAAAATGATCTACTGGAAAGATGTTTCTCTTCCAGACGAGTGGGTTCTTCCTAAGGAATTACCCCCCAGAGAAATAATATCTCGTGACAAGGATATTGACTTGATCCAACAGTATCTTGATGGTACTGTAAAAATTTCTTTTGACCGACCTTCCACGACCAAAGAAAGAAGGCATTCTTTCACCGGTCCTAGATCGTCAACCTCCTCGGACCCAAGAATTAATAGAGATAAATATCTCGAAACCTTCTTGGAGGATTCTGTCAAAGTGACAGAGCCCAAACGTCCAGTTATTATTCAAGAAATTCCTAAGGGAAATTCTTCTGAGTCTAAGTTGAAGGGAGTCTCTTCGGAATCTCAAGTCACTTCAGCTTTTTACACAACCAAGGATGATTTTCCATCATCCAAGGGGAAGACCAAAAAGGAAGAAACTGAAGAAGACTCTTCTGAGTCTCCAACAGCCTCGGATTTGGTTATGAACACAAATGTTTTGCACCCACAATTAATGATGATGTGCAAACCTTTTAAAATTTATTTTATTACTTTATATGTTGATTTTAATAGCATCACAAACCGGCCTAAGCGCAAAGCTTATGCTCGTGATTTTAGTCTACCTCAAAGACAAAGAGTTAGACGCAAATGGACAGAATGGATGTATGCTCATAACAAGCATATTCTATTCTTTGATTTTCTTGAAAATCATTATGATTTTAAAAATTGTGATTTTAAAAAACAGTTTTTAAATGTTTTAAAAACTAAATTTGTTAAAGAAGATAAAACAGTTTTAACAGACAGCCACCCTCCACTAGATACCATTCTGGTTTCGGTACAGGGAGCTGAAGTTAAAGTTTCTCCTTTAAAATATCCAACAATTGAAGATCCTAAGTCTCCTTTATCTTTTGAGACAAAAAAGATCATTGAGCAAAACAATTTTTCAAATACTGCTCTCCACATTATTGGTCAACAGTTAGACCGTATTGAGGAGAACATTGAAAAACCTGTTTCTGGAAGACACAACGCTAGTCCCCCAAAACCAAAAATCAAATTGATTGAAAAACCTTTGATTGTTCTACCTGAGAACAGACAGAAATCGGATTCTGCCAGTACTCTAGATAGAATTGATCAAATGATAGCTGAAATTAAGATTGAGAAACAAAGATCAAAACCTTCTACAAGTGTCCTAGACAGGAGTAGAAAGGATTTTAATTCTGATTTCATTTCAATAAATTACACAGATGAATCTTCTGAGGATGATTCTGTCATTAATTCTGTTTTAAAACAGTTTTCATTGGAGCCAGCTGAGATAGCCAAACTTACTTCTGTAAAACCCTCAGGTTTTATGAAGAATTGGTTTTCGAAGCCAACTCCACCTGATTTAGCGATCGAAGAACGCATGTTTAGAGATCAGTTTTCGGCTACTGCTGACAGGATATATGAGTGGAATATTGATGGACTCTCTGAACAAGAAGTCCTAAATACTTTACAAAAAATGTCCATGGTCGCAGATGCCTATGTTCAGAAAAACATCTTACAACCTGATGTTGTTTTGATGTTAGTTTCTGGTTTTACGGGTATGCTTCGATCTTGGTGGGATAAACACCTTACCGACGAAGCTAAACAAAGGATTCAATTTGCTGTCAAGCAAAATGATGATGGTACCCCTGTTTTTGATACCACCATAGGACGCGGTGTCTCTGATGGTGTAAATACTTTGATCTATACGATTATTAAACATTTTATTGGTACGCCTTCAAATGTGAATAATCGTTTTTCTGATTATTTGAACAATCTGAGATGTCCCAACATGTCAGATTATAATTGGTATCAAACCGTGTTTATTTCACGTGTTTTAATGCGTGATGATTCTGATAAGCCTTACTGGAAAGAGAGATTCATTGACGGTCTCCCTCGTTTGTTTGCCATTAAAGTTAAGGAAGCACTACTTGATAGTACCGGTAGAATTGATTATGATAGTTACACCTATGGTGATATTACTAGCATAATCACAAAACTTGGTATTAGTATGTGCAATGATCAAAAGCTCATCTCTCAGCAGATGAAAGATAGAAATAGAGCCAAATACGAGATGGGAAATTTCTGTCAACAATTTGGCCTTCCTCCTATCCCTCCATCCAAAGAGAGAAAGAAAAAACATATTAAAAATTTTTCCAGAAAACCTCACGAAGAATATTTTCAAAAGAAAAGAAAAACTCGTGCTGATTTCTTTAGAAAACCTTCTGAGCATAAAAGATTTTCTCATAAAAAATCTTTTCCAAAGAAAAACTCCAATGCAAATCAGAGATGTTTTAAATGTGGTAAGAGGGGACATTATGCAAATAATTGTCCAAACCCTAAAAAATCCACCAAATTGAAAAATAAGCTTAATACTTTAAACATTGGTGAAGATGAACAACAAGAATTGTTCCAACTTGTTGATAACGATTCCAGTTCTTCATCCTCAAGGCACGATGAATACAGTTCTAGTGATAGTGATTATCATTCAGAATCAGATTCATCAGGTCAAGCAATGATTAAGCTTGGCTGCAATTGCAGTGGTTCTTGTTGTAAGACTTCTGGAGTTAAAACAATTAATGTTTTAACTAAAGAGGAGGAACAGCAGAACCTCCTTCTTGATTTGATCTCTCAACTTGAGAATACTGAGCTAAAAGAGAAATATCTCGCCCAGCTTAGGAAGACTATGGCTCACAGAGAGTCGTCATCTTCTCAAGAAAGAGTCAGTTTTCAAGAAACACTAAAACGTTTCGGTAAAAAACCAAAGAGTGTTTCTACTAATGATTTACAGCATGAAATCGGGATTATCAAGCAAGAGATTATCGAACTCAAATCTGAAGTTGATAATCTTAAACTTGAAAATTTAAATTTGAAACAAGATTTTATTGCATTCAAAATTGATAATGAGCTTAAGAGCAAATTTGATCAAATTCCTTCTGACGATGAAGAAACGAAAATTGCTGATCATGATGAACCATTTGACAGTCCCAAGGCTGTTTGTCTGATTAAACAATCCATGCCCATTAAGTGGTATGCGAAAGTCAAGATTATTGTTTGTAGAGAATTTGAATTCTCTGTGATTGCTTTGTTTGATTCTGGATCGGATCTTAATTGTATCCGTGAAAGCTTGGTTCCAACCAAGTATTTTGAAAAGTCTTCTGAGAGACTGTCAGCGGCTAATGGCTCAAAGATGAAGATTAACTATGAGCTAAATGACGCCCATGTCTATCAAGACAATGTTTGTTTTCGTATCCCGTCCGTCCTAGTCAAGAATATGACCTGGGATGTTATTTTAGGGATGCCTTTTATTAATTCTATTTGTCCTTTTTTGACTGAGAAAGATGGGATCACCACTGACCCCTTTGGACAAAAAGTCAAATTTAATTTTGTTTCCAAACTTGAGGCTGATACCTCGAGAAGTAATATTTCTGTGATTGTTGCTAAGGAACATCATCTACTCTCTCTTCAAAATGAAGTAAGAGTTAGAAAAATTTCTGAGCATTTGATTGAACCTTTGATGCATTCAAAAATTGAGGATTTTCATAAAAAACTCGTTTTTGAAATATGTTCTGATCTTCCTAATGCTTTTTGGAATCGAAAAAAACATGAGGTTTCTCTGCCTTATATTAAAGATTTTTCAGAGAAAAATATCCCCACTAAAGCTCGGCCCATTCAGATGAATGCTGAGACTTTAGATTTTTGCAAAAATGAAATCAAAGATCTTCTTCAGAAAAATTTAATCAGGCATAGTAAGTCACCCTGGTCGTGTGCTGCTTTCTATGTCCAGAAAAATGCTGAGTTAGAACGAGGGTCACCCCGCCTCGTTATTAATTACAAACCTCTGAACAAAGTCTTAGAATGGATCAGATATCCTATTCCCAACAAAAATGACTTAGTCCAGAGATTGAGTAAAGCCGTAGTCTTTAGCAAGTTTGACCTTAAGTCTGGATTTTGGCAGATCCAAATTAGGGAGTCAGACCGTTACAAGACTGCATTTTGTACTCCTTTGGGTCATTACGAGTGGAACGTAATGCCATTCGGTTTGAAAAATGCCCCTTCTGAGTTTCAAAACATAATGAACGATATTTTCAATAGTTTCTCTCACTTCACTATTGTTTATATCGATGATATCTTGATTTTCTCTAAATCCATTATTGACCACTGGAAACATTTATTGGCATTTCTTGATATCGCCAAGAAAAATGGACTAGTGATTTCTGCAAAAAAGATTAAATTATTTCAAACCAAGATTAGATTCCTTGGTTATGATATTTGTGCCAGTAAGATCAGACCAATCCAACGGTCAATTGATTTTGCTGAAAAATTTCCTGATGTCATCCTTGACAAAACCCAACTTCAAAGATTTTTAGGATCTTTGAACTATATCGCTGATTTCTATAAAGATTTGAGAAAACGGTGTCGTCCTCTCTTCCAGAGATTACGTACCAATCATGTCCCGTGGTCTGAAACCCACACAAATCTTGTTAGGGAAATCAAGACATACGTCAAAACTCTTCCATGTCTTGGAATCTCTAATTCTGAACTTTTTAAAATCGTTGAAACAGATGCCTCTAATATTGGTTATGGTGGCATTCTAAAACAATGTGTTTCACCAGGTCATTCTGAACAAATCGTTCGATTCCATTCTGGAACCTGGAACCATGCACAATTAAATTATAGTACTATTAAAAAAGAAATTTTATCTATAGTACTATGCATATCAAAATTTCAATCTGATTTATTAAATCAGAAATTTCTTTTAAGAATTGATTGCAAGAGTGCCAAATTTGTTTTAGAAAAAGATGTTGAAAACATTGCATCAAAACAGATTTTTGCACGTTGGCAAGCTATTTTAAGCATTTTTGATTTTGATATTGAATATATTAAAGGATCGGATAACTCCATCCCTGATTTCCTTACCCGTGAATTCTTGCAGAAAACATGAGCAAGAAAAAGAAACCAGAGAAGCCTGAGTGTTCCCAGAAGCCCCCGCTTCTTCCAGCACCTCCAGCCTCCCTTTTGTTACCCACTTCCCCACTGGAAGTGACAAATAGATACACTGTTCTAGGCACAATGCCTAGACCAGTAACTCCAAGTTCTTTTGCTATGGCAGTTACCATGCCTCATGATCCCTTGTCCAACCCTTTGGGAAAAGCAAGACCCAGATTTCCTGCTCCTAACAGAGCAGAAAGTTTTCAAAAATCGCATTTCCAAAGCCTGTTCTACATTGAAAATATTGTAGAAACAGATCCTTTTCAAATCGCTTTTCATTATTTTTCGCCAGGATGGCACTGGGTTCCTCGTAATCCAGATAAAGATTTAAAATTTTTTCTCTCTATTCTGTCCCATACGGGATCGATCTATCTAAAACCACTTTATGATAAAGTGGATCCTTCGAAGATCTTTTCCCATTCTTGTTTTATCGTCAGAATTCTGACACCTGATCAATGGGGACAGAATCCGAATACTCTCAAAAGTATTCCGGATACCCAGATTAGATATAATTATCATGATTATATCGACGCCTGGCTCCATTTTCCTTTCTATCAGACCCCAAGTATGTCCCATTCTTGGTTCTTTAATTTTGATAAAAAATTCGTTCCAAAGATCCCTCTTTGGTTCATCCAATGGTGGCAATCTTTTGGTCCCATCCCAGATATTTATCCTCCAGAACTTCAGCCTGTTCTGGATCATATTAAATCGGTAACTCCAAAAATGGATTCCCCCCATTCTAAATTTCCATTCTTAATCCATTTTTGTGCCCGTTACAAATTACCATGGATCCTTAATTGGACCTATGAAAAAACTGCAGACATTCTTGTCCGCATATTCTATGTTAAATTCTGGGATAAAACCCAAATCCCTGATAATTTTTTGACCAAAGCCTTAAAGGATTTTCCTGTCTCGGCACCAAATTTAAAAGACCGGGAGGAGTTTCCATCACCCAAGTCAAAAAATCAGATTGAGTTTCCTTTTCCACTCCTTAAGCCAAAGGATACGGCAAAAGATACTCCAAGTTCATCTTCCAAACAAAAGAAGAAGACTTCTTCAGAAAAAAAGCCTTCATCCTCTCCAAGGAAGAAAGATTCTGATACAGAAAGTTCGGCCTCTTCAAAGAAAGATTCCAAGAAGAAGCAAAACAAAGAGATGCTTGAAATCCTCAAACAACAGATCGAAGGACAACACAATAGCATGATGCTATTGAAAAAATCCATTGAAGAAGAAGCCAGCAGCGAATCAGAACAGTCAGAACATGACTCAGAAGAGGAGCTGTACAAATATTTTGGACATGACAAAGAGTACTCTTCGCCTGATCTCGGAGAGCCATAATTATCGGTCCAAATTCAAAATCGGTCAGCAAAAGATGACAAGATGTCTCCTCTGCCGACACCCTTTGAGCTAGATTGAGAAGATCAACAGAAGATCAGTCAGCAGAAGAAGACAAGATGTCCCCACTGCCGACACCTTTGAGCCAGTCAGCACTAGAAGACAAAGCATCTTTCGGTGCAGACAACATGATGACCTGTCAGCACAGCTTTCGGCGCCGACAGCTTTTACTTTTGTAAAAGTAATTCACGTGGTGTGAATTACTGTTTGCTTTTTACTTTCGGCTACTTTCGGCCGCTTTTGCTTTTGTTTGTCTCCCGTGATTATTGGGACTTGTCTTTTGTATTGCCTCTCCGTCTATATAAGGAGAGTTTAGTTTTCATTTGAAATCAGAGCTGGTTGGAAAAAGAACCCCTCCTAAGAGTTCATTCCACAACCCTTCTTACGATAAGAAAGGAATCCTCTGACCAAATCTTGTGAGCCTTAAGCCTTTTCTTTTGTAAAATCTTGTGATTATAATGAAAATGTTTTTGATTATTCAAATCTTATTTTCATTATCTAATTTTGCATTCCATGCATACATTCATATGGTCGGCCTAGCCGCCTGATTGCATCTGGACGTAGCGGACCTCCCGTACAATCCCCGGTTGCCGTCCTTTGCCCCACATTTGATTCATGCCATGCATCGGTCGGCCTTGCCGCCAAAGATAACTGTTGCATTGTGCTGCATCATTTTCTTTTAATTCATTCACCTCCTTGTCTTTCAATTTCTATCTCTACTTCTGCTTTAATAATAAATTTTATTTTTTCAAGTGATCATGTAATGTTTATGCATCTCACAATTATATATATAATTACTCTAGTTTTATATGTATAGTTATAAATATATGTCAACGTGTGAGTCATTAATATTATAAAATTTTAAAAATAATTCAATAAAATAAATAATAATTATATATAATATGGTACCTAAAATTATAGATTGACGTACATACAAAAATAGCTGTAAATTTGTTCCAATAAACCATGATATATGTAGGATTTGTTTTGACCCCAAAAGTCCACCAGCGATAAAAGCCCACCAGAAAAGAAAAGTACTCAGCGGGCCCAACTCTACAGAGTCCAAAATGCATATCAACCCATTGCCACCTTTCATGGGATCTTATGCGGATACGAAATATTACCAAACTCAGAAAGATATCTCATGCAGATACGCGATCACGATAATTACGGAAGGTGATGCACAGGATATATATCGCCCCGGAGGCTTATATATACCAGGTAAATCTCGACTATATTTTTCATGATTTTTCCCCATAACATACGTGGTTATTAACTTAAGCATCGGAGTTTCCTAGGGTGGAGAACCACTGTTTTCTCTTGATTCTTCCTACAGGTATCGGGATCAGGAGGCCGGCGAGACACGTCCATAACATTGGCGCCGTCTGTGGGATCTGACTTTACAGACGATTAACGTGGCTCTTGCATGCCAACTGTGACTCGTTCCGTAGCAAGCCGAATGACAGGAGCATCGATGGAAGCGCGGTTAGCAGCGGCGGAGGAAAGACTGAAAACAACATTAGAAGCCTTGGAAGCGCTTCAAAAGGAGAACGAGACTTTACAGCAAAGGAACGCTGAATCCAGCAACACAGCCGTACCGCCTAGCAACGCGCAACGAGAGCAAGAGGCGGATAGTAATATTGGGGTCGAGCTTGAGCGCATGGAAAAATAAAAACTGCACGACGAATTGAAGGATCTTGCAGGCAAATATGAAGAAATAGCAAAAAAGATGGGGGGACCTTCTTCGGTCGACAGCTTACTGAGCCAGACTGACCTACCATATAGCGAGCGCATCATGGGGATTCCTTTGCCGCCAAAATTCAAATTTCCCCAAATCGAACTGTACGATGGGTCCAGAGACCCAGTGGACCACTTGGAAAACTTTAAAACTCACATCACGCTCCACGGCTTCCCATGCGAGATCGCCTGTTGGGCTTTCCCTTTAACCCTGAAGGGGACAGCGAGGGGATGGTTCGGGACCCTCCGGTCGAGGTCGATCGACAGTTTCGAGGAGTTAGCCAAACTTTTCATAACCTAGTTTATGCCAAGCAAAAGGCGCCGGCATCCAGCCGCCTACTGGCTAACAGTCAAGCAAAAGGAGGATGAGGACATCAAGACCTACCTCACACGGTTCAACAAGGAACGCTTAACAACGGATGACTAGGACGAGAAGATCACTTTAGCCGCCCTCCGAGGGCGGAATATGGCCTCAGAGTCCCTCCATGGTCGATCTGGCAAAGAAGACTCCCTCCACCCTAAGGGAGTTCATGGATCAAGCGGATAACTTTGTCAATATCGAAGACACGCTGCAAGCGTTGGTAGACCCCCGCAAAGAAAGCAAAAGGGGCGAATAGCGAAGCGGGCGCGATGACAAGAAAGCAGGAACAAGTCGGCAGGAAAGAAGACGAGAAAGGTACACAGATCGAAATACCAAATTAATACATAACAACCTGAGTGTCAGGGAGGAAGAGGATGGCAAGGGCGAAGGGCGCCCACATCAGACGGGAGACCGGTATTGCAAGTACCACCAGACAACGTCACATTGGACCGAAGATTGTACAACCATGAAAAAGAGGGTCGCTGACCTAATAGGAACAGGCGAATTGGAGTACATGATTGCAGAGCGATCAAAACCAAGGAGGCGCCAGGAAACCGGGCGAAGAGGTAAAAGGAGCTTCAGCCCCGAGCGGAGAAACCGCGGCAACAACAGAGGGAACGTCGGCAAAAACAGGACCCCCACCAAAGGCGGTAGGAATAGGTCACCCCCGAGAAATAACAATAATAGAGAACCGATCGGGGAAATCAGGACGATAGCAGGAGGATTCGCTGGAGGCTGAATATCCACATCCAGTTGCAAAGCGCATGCACGAAGAGCTCGATACGAGGAAGTATATATAACGGACAGGGCGCCTAAGCAGCAGAGACTGAACCAAGAACGAGAAGTGATATCTTTCGGAGAGGCAGATAGGCAAGGGATACTATATCCGCATGACGACGCCCTGGTAGTCACCCTCATTATAGCCAACTACACGACTAGGCGGGTACTAATTGATAACGGAAGCTCAGCTGACATATTGTTTTGGGACACATTCAATAGAATGGGCATTGATACCGGACAGCTACGACCTTCCCCAACACCGCTGAAGGGTTTTTTCGGTGAAGCAATCCAGCCAGTTGGAGCCATCACACTTCCAGTTACTGCCGGGAGTGAAGCACAAACAACAACTACCATGACCGACTTCTTGATAGTGAAAGCCCCTTCCTCCCACAACGTCATACTCAGGAGACCGACCCTTAACCGCCTCAAAGCAATAACCTCTACGTATCACCTCAAGATGAAATTCCCGACCGACAGCGGGGTAGGAGAATTAAAATGAGAGCAGACACTGGCTAGGGAGTGTTATATACAGGAATTGAAGAAAAAGGGGAACGAGGTTTGCACAATCGAGGAGCTAGAAGAAACCTTTCTCCCGCCACTTTCGCCCACCATGGTCGAGGTATTGCAAGAAGAAGTAGAGGTCGGAAATGAACAGATTCAACAGCACGTCGAGGTCAACGAACCTTTGGAGCTTATAACTCTGTTTGCAGACCGCCTGGGGACAACTGTGCGTGTAGGCACAAACTCCTCCCCTGCAGATAGAGAGAGCCTGAAACAGCTGCTGGTGGAGCATAGAAACATTTTTGCCTGGAGCCACGAAAAATGCCTGGAATAGACAGCACCATCATCGAACACAGACTGGGCGTGAACCCTGCGCATAAACCTGTGCGCCAAAAAAATAGGTCTTTCAGCGCGAAAAAATACGCCGCCATCGGCTTGGAGGTCGAGAAGCTACTCGCCGCCGGTTTTATCAAGGAGGTCCATTATCCGGAATGGTTATCCAATGTCGTCATGGTGAAGAAAACCAACGGGAAGTGAAGAATGTGCGTAGACTTTACCAATCTCAACAAAGTCTGTCCGAAAGATAGTTTTCCCTTGCCATGCATCGACCTCCTCATGGATGCAACAGCGGGACACCGAACGCTTAGCTTCATGGACGCGTACTCAGGATATAATCAAATACAGATGCACGCGACGGACAAGGAAAAGACGGCGTTTATAACCGACCGGGGGTTGTACTGCTATCAACTAATGCCATTTGGATTAAAGAATGCAGGAGCAACTTACCAAAGGTTAGTCAATCGAATGTTCGCAAAGCAGATGGGGCAAACCATGGAAGTCTACATAGACAATCTCTTAGTGAAAAGCAAGGAGTCTGCCCCAATACATTATTGACCTGAGAGAAGCATTCGAGGTGCTGCGCCAGTATAAGATGAGGCTGAACCCTGCCAAATGCGCCTTCAAAGTCGAGTCGGGGAAGTTTCTGAGATTCATCGTATCAGAGAGAGGAATCGAGGCCTCCTCCGAAAAGATAGAGGCTATAATCAATATGAAACCACTAAAGAACCTACACGAGACATAACGGTTAGCAGGGAAAGTGGCCGCCCTGGGGAGGTTCATAGCCAGATAAACCGATAAATGTATGCCCTTCTTCCATGTATTGGGTAAAACACATCCTTGGAATGAAGCATGTGACGAGGTGGTCAGGAACCTGAAGCAGTATCTGGTCAACCCACCGCTCCTAAAGCAGCCCGAAAGGGGTGATGTACTCTGTGCTTATCTAGCCGCCTCCCCGCATGCGGTGTCCGTTGTCCTGGTAAAAGAAGACGGAGCCGACCAACATCCCATATATTACGTAAGCCGAGCTCTCCGGGGAGCGGAAGTAAGGTACCCTAAGATCGAAATGCTAGCCTTTGCCTTGATAACGGCGACTAGGAAATTACGCCCATATTTCCAAGCCCACACAATAAGGGTACTCACAGAAGCACCGTTGGCAAAAACCCTGAGGAAACCAGACTGCGTGGGGAGACTAATAGGATGGTCAATCGAATTGAGCGAATTCGACCTGAGATACGAGCCCAGGAAGACAGTAAAGGGGTAAGCGCTGGAAAATTTTGTAGCAAAGTTCACAAGTTTCCCCCAGGAAGCTCAGGATGCCGCCACGACACCGGCAAGAACACCATGGGTAATGCACTTAGATGGATCATCCTACAAGACCGGTGATGGCCTGGGAATACACCTCATAAGTCTCAGCGGCGAAGAGAGACACTATATGGCTACGCTTGCGTTCAGAGTGACGAATAACGAAGTAGAATACAAAGCACTAATCGTCGATCTCTCAGTAGTCGCCCAAATTGGAGTGACAGAAGTGAAAGCCAGGTCAGATTCACAAGTCATTGTCAAACAAGTCTTGGGACTGTATGTCACCAAGAGCGTAAAATTGAAGAAGTATTTGGAACGGGTATGAGAAGTACGAGACCTTTTTTCATATTTTACCATAACCCAGGTATCGCGAACAGACAATGAAGTAGCGGACAAGTTGGCCAAGACAGCTTCGGGGATGGAAATGGCGCTCCTTCCTTGGCAAGTAGAAAAGAGAGTCATTGAGATACCTGTCGTTGGCGCGGAAATAGCAGCGTTAGATCGTGGTTTTCCCGAATGGGCAAACAGAATAGTGGAATATCTAGCATCGGGCAAACTTCCGGAGGGACGAGATGAAGCAAGGAAAGTAAGGAGGAAAATGACAAGATTCGTGCTCATCGAAGGGATCCTTTACAAGAGAGGACTCTTCGCCCCTCTATTGCGATGCGTTTCGCCTCAGGAGGCGCAATATGTCCTCGCCGAGATACATGAAGGAATCTGTGGGAATCATTCAGGGGGGAGAGCCCTGGCCAGGAAGGCAATCAGAGCGGGCTATTACTGGCCCAATGCAATAAAGGATGCGCATGAATTTTCAGAAAAATGCATCAAGTGCCAGGAATATGCACCCATACCCCACGCACCGCTAGAGGAGTTGACCTCCATTACGGCATCTTGGCCTTTTGCCCAATGGGGCGTGGACCTGGTGGGACCTTTCCCACTAGGCAAAGGTGGTGTTAAATTCATGATAGTGGCCGTTGACTATTTCATTAAGTGGGCGGAAGCCAAACTCTTGGCGACCACTACCAGCAAAGCGGTAACACAATTTTTATGGAAGAACGTAATTTGCCGATTTGGAATTCCCCACAGCATAATAACAGATAACGGGCGGCAATTCGACTTCAACCAATACCGAGAATGGTGTGCCGAGCTAAAAATCAAACTCAAGTATTCCTCGCCAGGTCACCCCCAAGCTAACGGGCAAGCTGAATCAACTAATAAGGCTTTACTCTCTATCCTGAAAAAGAAAGTCGAAGAGAAGAAAGGGGATTGGGCAGACGAACTTTCGGGAGTACTTTGGGCGTACAGGACGTCAGTCAAAATGCCAACAGGGGAATCTCCATTCACCCTAGCATACGGAACAGAGGCCATACCGCCGGTGGAGGTAAGATTGCCCAGTTGCAGGACAAGTCATTTCTCGATTAACCAAAACAATAGCAAGCTCGAGGAAAATCTGGATTTAGTAGAGGAAGAAAGGGAAAAGGCAGAAGCCAGACTGTTGCAAAAAAAGGCCAAAACCGAACGATACTTCAACAAAAGAGTAAAGTCCCGGACTTTCAAAGTCGAAGACCTGGTTCTAAGGAAATGCGGGGTGACCACTCAAAATCCTGGAAAAATGGAGCCTCAATGGGAGGGACCTTATATAGTAGTGACAAACAGTATAAGTGGATCGTACTAGCTGAAGGACAATCAATGGAAAGAGCTACCTCGGCCTTGGAACGCGGAGCACTTGAAGAAGTTTTACCAGTAGTAATTTCAGCTATATCTCTTATTGTGATTTTCGTCAATTCGCATTTACCAATAGTAATTTCAGCTATGTCTCTTATTGTGATTTTCGTCAATTCGCATTTACCATAGTAATTTCAGCTATGTCTTTTATTAAGATTTTCGTCAATTCGCGTTTGATCAAATTCCATTCCGATATCCTTATTTCAATTGGATTCTTGAAATATTTCATTCTTACTGACCCAACAGAAACAAGAAAAAGATGGGCGCAGAGTCAATTGACCACGCCACCTCAGATAAAAAGAAGGGGCGCAGAGTCAATTGACCATGCCACCTCAAACAAAAAGAAATGGTGTAGAGTCAATTGATCACGCCACCTCAAACAAAAAGAAGGGGCGTAGAGTCAATCGACCATGCCACCTCAAACAAAAAGAAAGGGCACATAGTCAATTACCACGTCACCTCAAATAAAAAGAAGGGGCGCAAAGTCAATTGACCACGCCACCTTAAACAAAAAGAAGGGGCGCAGAGTCAATTGACTACGCTACCTCAAACAAAAAGAAAGGGCGCAGAGTCAATTGACCAGGTCACCTCAAACAAAAAGAAGGGGCGCAGAGTCAATTGACCAGGCCACCTCAAACAAAAAGAAGGGGCGCAGAGCCAATTGACCACGCCACCTCAAACAAAAGGAATGGGCACAGAGTCAATTGACCACGCTACCTCAAACAAAAAGAATGGGCGCAGAGTCAATCGACCATGCCACCTCAAACAAAAGGAATGGGCGCAAAGTCAATTGACATCGCCACCTCAGAACAAAAAAGAAGGGGCGCAAAGTCAGTTGACCACACCGCCTTGAACACTTAAAACAAGTAAAGACCCACTCATCGACCCAAAAGGCGCACACAGTCACAAGAACGAAGATAAGCACGCAACAGCAAAGGTTAAAGAAAAGATCTATTGCAGATTATAAAATGAGTCTAATTACAAATTGTGGTTACAACATACAAAAAATATATATATAAACAAAGAAGAATGGCGAAAGGTAAGACAACTCCTCGTCATGGGTCGCCGCTTTCTTCGGGAGGCGGCAAGGGGGGCACCCCAGCAAAGGCATCGGGGATTTCATTACGCCCGAAAGTAACGGCCCGGCGGCAAGCAGCCATTTCTGGGGAAAACAAGCCCATATCAAGAGCTTGCAGGTTGGTCGCCGGATCAGCCAGAAGATGGTTCCGAAGGCGCAGGATCCCAGAGCCATGACCAAAAGTGAAGGTCGTGTCCCAGACCTGAGGAATTAGGGCCAACTGAGCTCGAAGGCGGGAATTTTCCTCTTGAGCAGCAGACAACTGAGCAGCTTTTCTGGCCAACTGCTCATCCCTGGCCATTGCAACCAGGTTGGCCTTCCTGAGCTCCTCGTCTGTGTTCGCATGGCTCACCTTTTATGGCGCTCACGAAGCTCGGCCAGCGAACCCTGCGCCTCGGACACTTCTTGGGCTGCCAAGCGAGCCTTCTCCAAGGCATCCAATAAATCCTTGGTCAGCCCGCTGCACCTGTCCTTAAGGCCAGCAACTTCCCCCCGGGCTGAGCACAATTCCCCACTGCTGGCACGAAGCTCAGAAGTTAAGCGAGCAATTTCAGCATCAAAGCCTTGTCGGGCCTCGCGGAGCTGCACCATCGCCAGGTCTCTTTTCGACTGCAAGACCTGGTGAGAGAAGTCGTCCCTGGCTTTCGCCTCCTGAGCAAGATGAATAGCATCGCGAAGCTCGAGCACCTCCCCTTCGCGCAGCTCGAGCTCCCCCTGGAGAGAGTTGGCGACACCTTCTGCTTGGGCGACCCACAACTCAAACTCCCTATTCCTTTCAATCAGGGCCTCCATTTCGGCTCTGTCCGCTCGCCACCTCTCGGTGATTCTCTCTTCCTATTCAAGGAAATCGGTCACGAGCCGTGTCGCCAAGCCTTCTACCCCCTGTAAAGGAAGGAAAACAACCTAAGCAAATAGCAGGCAGCAAATGCAAGCAAAGGCAAAAGGTAGCAACAAATAGTATAAATCCGAATAATACCGTGGAGAACCACTCCCTCAGCTGGTTAGCCACGTCGGCAGCTGCTTCCGCATGGGCAAAATCAGGCAAAAGGGAAGCTTCCCGAGGAGCCACGCCCATTGACGGATCCGGCACATGCCTAGATTCAGGCAGCAGTCCCGGATGAACAGACCCAACCCACGCGGCTTGGGAGTCATCACGGAGCATATCATCCAGCTCTTTATCAGTGAGGGACTTCGGGCCCCCGTCAAACGAAGGGGCGTGAAGTGGCGGCAGAGAGAAATGCTTCCCGCTCCCAACCAAGGATGGAGTTTTACCTCCAGATGTGGTAGTGGGGGGCGTCTCCGAGCTGGGCGGTCCAGCCATCGAAACACCACGAGCGCCCTCAGGAGGGGGAGATACAATGCCCGCTTGACCAGAAGACTGGACGTCATACGGTCCATCTCCTCTACGCCTACAAGAGGAGCACCCGCCTCCTCAGCAACACCTTCTGAGGGCGACTGATGGCGTGAAACAGGACCCGCAACTCCTTCCAAGTGAAGGGCAGCTGCGACACAGAGGGGAAGTTTGCCGCCCCTCACTGGTCCTTCAGCGGTTGGCACCAGGAAAACTGGAGCGGACGTCTGGGAGCCCGACCAAAGAGGGGCGTGAGCTTGGAAAGTGGCGGCCAATTTAAAGAGATCTATATTGGCCAGCATCTCCCTGTCCCCCAAATCGGTGGACTGTGGCCTCGCGGGAGAAGTGCCCGCGGATGAAGTGGGCGCCACAATCCGAACGCCTGATAACCTAGACCCCTCTAGTGGGGTTGGCGTTGTGTCCTCGCCACCTCCTGGAGAAACCACATCTCGAGGCATTGGCTCAGGGGCGCCCACTTCGGGCGCCAAGCTCCCCGCCAGAATTTGGGCCACCTGCCTCAACTCCTCATTGCCTCCAGCAGGTGCCTTGCTTTTCTTGGGCGGAGGGTTCACGCAGGAGCCCTTTAGGCGGTCTCTTTTCTTATGACCCTCATCATTCTTCTTCTTGAACCTCTTTTCCTTTTTGCCCTCCATCGCGGCAGTCTCTGGCCGATCGGCTTCCCTAGGCTTGCCCTCTGCGCCTCGCACAAAAAGCGCACCCATCGCCGTCTTCTCTGAAGGTGCCGATAAAGGGGCGGGGATAACATCTGTAATCATGAAGTCACGCCCCTGAACAAAAAAATGGTTCGGAGACGTTAAGAACCGGTCAATGTGCGCGGGCGTCAGCAACTTGTCAGTCCATAGGTCCTCCGGATGATCTGCGGCCCAGGCATTGACAGCATCAATCCGGGCGAGTTCTCGCCGGGATAAAGGGGCATGGTAGACCACAAGCGTCTACCATCAGGTAGTGGACGCTAGATGGCTCTGACAGGGAAATCCATAAAGACCTCCTCTTGGCCAGGAAACTCCCATCCTTGGCCACTAATAAAAAAGAACTTGACAGTTCACACCTTGGCGTTAGAATACCTTCCTTCAAACCTCGCCAGGGATTGGCCTTTCTCCTTCTTACAAAAACCAGCCACGCATCCCTTAGTGGCTGTCCTCACATCATAGAAGGCCAGGAACTCACGAGCAGTGAGATCGGGGTAAGGGTCACGAAGGGGCTCCAGCACCATCCGAAAGACGATGCAAGCACACAAGAACACCTTCAGGGCGAAAGGGTGAAGTTGAATTGGGGCGAGTTCTAGAAGGTCTAGAATATCTCGAAGGGGGCGGTAGAAGGGGAGTTTCAAACCGTGCGATAATAGGGCGACAGAGATAGCCACCCAACCAGAAAACCCCTCGTCATCGCAGCACCCCGAATCGGGGGCTTTCATCACAACCGAGCTCGGTATTTTAAATTCTTCCCTAATCCCGGCCAAGTGCTTCTCACGAACACTGGAACGCCACGAATAACCATAAAAGGTTGTGCCCTCGGGGATGTCAAAAGGCTGAACTGATCCGCTGCCTTGGTCTTCCATGGAAGTAGTGAAGAAAGAAAGAGAGGAAAGCAAGAAGCAAGAAAAAGGAGAGAAGCAAAGACAGAAGGAGCTTGATAACAAGAGAATGCAGAAAAGCAAAATGAATAGAGAAAGATAAGAAGTATTTAAAGAAAACAAATGCGGCATGCCAACAGACGGAGATATGATGACCTGACATAAATGCAGAGATGTAACCGTTAGATGAGAAGATGGGAAGGCAGCATGCACCCGATGATCAGTGGAAATGAGCGAATTCCCAAATTTGCCTCCGCGGGAAATCAACACAAAAAAGAATTAAATTTCCTACGCCTCAAGGCGAAGGAAATTTGCGGGGTAACTGTAGGATCTGTTTTGATCCCAAAAGTCCACCAGCGATAAAAGCCCACCAGAAAGGAAAAATACTCAGCAGGCCCAATTCTACAGAGTCCAAAATGCATATCAACCCGTTGCCACCTTTCATGGGATCTTATGCGGATACGAAATATCACCAAATTCAGAAAGATATCTCATGCAGATACGTGATCACGATAATTACGGAATGTGATATACAAGATATATATCACCCCGGAGGCCTATATATACCAGGTAAATTTCGACTATATTTTTTATGATTTTTTCCCATAACATACGTGGTTATTAACTTAAGCATCGGAGTTTCCTAGGGTGGAGAACCACCGTTTTCTCTTGATTCTTCCTACAGGTATCGGGAATAGAAGGTCAGTGAGACACGTCCATAACAATATATAATATGATGCTGCAGCCATTATATAAAGTTGTTCGTACCTTTTTTTGAATGAAATTTCGTGAGTGGTTTTTGGGGTAGTGGAGAATGGGAGACAAATGTATATGCGTATCTCATGGCGGAATGGCTTAAATCCTGGTTTATTAGAACAAATTTACAATCATTTTTGTACGTACGTCGATCTATAATTTTAGGTACCATAATATAGAAAAATGCTATTCACCCCAATGAATAGTACTCCGATCCTATCCCGACTTAATTATTTTTTTCAATTTTTTTTATGTAATTTTGAAGTAAGTGTTTTTCAATAATATTATGATTTTTTTATATTTTTTAAATATGTTTTAAGATGTTAAAAATCATGTAAAAAAATATATTTTTTACATGATTTTTTTAACATATTAAAATATTTTTTAAAAATATTAAAATAAACCCCAATATTATTTAAAAATACTTCTTTAAAAATCATATATAAAAATTGAAAAATAAAAATAAACGGGATGGGATCGAGATGCTATTCATCGGAGTGAATAGCACTTTCCTATTATATATAATTATTATTTAGTTTACCGAATTATGTTTAAAATTTTATGATATGAATGACTCACACGTTGACATATATTTATAATTATACATATAAAATTAAAGTAATTATATATTTAATTGTGAGGTATGTAAACATTACATGATTACTTAAAAAATGAAATTTATTATTAAAAAATTAATTTTTTTATGTGATCCCATATATATATATATGAGACATGCTAGGGAGAAGCCACATCCAAGAGCACTCACTCACATGAATAGTGACATGAACAGTACATATCACTGTTCATGTGAGTGAGTGCTCTTGGATGTGGCTTCTCCCCATCATTTTTGTATATATATATATATATATGTATATTTAAGTAGTTACGGCACAATTGAGGATTGTACATATATTTTTCATAAAAATACAAATATATATAATATTTTAATTTTAATTTCTAACTGTCATCTTAGGGATCACGTAATATCTAGCGGATTTTGCCATTAATAGCAACGTGTCGTGCAGTCTATTGATGCCCTCCCTTGGGTTAAGTGCTGTTGTAAAAGGAAAATGTGACAGGTAAGTATTATTGTGAAATTTGTCGTAGAAAGTGTAGTGGAGGTATTATTTTCTTTTTTTAAAATTTAATTTAAATTTTTTTTAATTTTAAAATAATAATAATATTAAAAAATAAATTAAATTCATCTTAATTTATCTTACCTCACAATCCAAGCTATGCCTAAAATAAATAATATTTCAATCCCAGTTATTAATTACTGACAGGTAGAAAGAGTGTCTACTTATTAATTACTGATTGAGAGATAAAAAGAGAGAATGTAAGTTTGGATAGTGAAAATTGTTGAAAAAAATTATGAAGGGTAATAAAAAGTATATAAAAAATAATAATAAAATAATAAATAATAATAAAATTTATAAGAATACCTAAAATATTCTTCCTAGCCAAGCGCAATCCAGTTGGCAGTAACAAAAAACATAAATAAAATGAAAAGATGCGATTTGACCAAAAGCTGAAGTGAGTGTCTCGTTGTCTACAGTGCGCTACAACACCTAAGTTCATCGAGTTCTCTTTAGCTGAGTAAAATTGACGTGTTTTAATAATTAAATGAGTCTAAAGTAGACCATACTAATACACTATACTGAGTGCGATTTGGAAACTAAACGAAGTCTTAGTATGTCATGTTGGACACTTGTCAAGATTCTAGGATAGGGAGTTTCTTCTTTTGCCTTAGTTGGGTTTAGTTTCTTAACTGCATTGGGTGTAGTTTCCTTTAAAATATTTTAACTACTCAAACATCCCCAGTTAACTCAGTTGAAGATGAATTTAGTGAACTCACGTAGAGGGGACATGACTAAACCAAAAAGCTACAGATTTTCCTTTTTTTTTTTTTTTGGCTTTCTGTTCTCTATCAATGATAAAAAAACACTTTTACTTTTTTACCGTCAATTCTCTCTTTATTTGTGCCAATCAACAAATTCTTTTTGTTCATAAATCTACCGCTGCTTAATAGCATGTGGGGCAAAAATTGTAAGAATTTGATTATTAGATGTCACAAATTTTATATATTTTTATAAATATTAGATAAAAGTAACATATAAAATATGTTTATCTAGTTTAATTTCTAACAAATAATAGAAAATAATTCATAATTAAATGAATGATAAATAATTATACGTTTTTATATATTATAAAAAAAAGTATTAATAAAAATAATAAGATAATCTCATAAATAAATATAACTTATAGTTTTATCAAATTTGTTAGAGATAATTTTGATTGAAACTTTAATAAAAGATTCCTTCAAAATATTATATTTTTATAATTCTAAGACGATGATCTAATATTTGTGTCATTTTGCACAGCCTCAAAAGAGAGGACATTAAAATACCTATATTTTTAGTTTTTGAGTTTTTCTAGATCTACATAAACTTGAATCATCCATAATTTTTTTAGTTATGTGATTATTTTTAAGAAATAATATAATTTAAAAAAAAATTATGTAGTTTATAATTTATATAAAAAAAATGTTATATTATAATTTATAACATGAAATTTTAATCTTAAATATGTAAATTTATTAGATCATATATATTTCAATTAAATATCAAACATATATAATATATTAATTATATTTATTGTCTATTATTACTAATTTAGTATAATTATAGTTAATTGTATATACCGTATATTTATCATCTCAAAAAAAAAAAAACCTTCATTTTAAAATTATAAAATAATTTTTAAAGAATGAAATTATTAATCATATAATAGAAATAAATTTTCATGAATAAAATTAAACTCTCTAACGTATAAATTAACATCTCTAAGTGAGGATTGCATTGTTATATTGTTATGAATGATTTATTTATATATATTGTTATATATTATATACTATTATTATGTAATTCTATACTATTATTATTATTCTATATTTATTTTACATAAAAAAAAGTTTTAAATGAAAAGTTTATCGTTATAGAAAATTGAAGTTGTGTAATTAAATTTAATGTCAAGAACATTATTTCGGTGATTAATGAAATTAATAGATTAGATTTAAAATAATATTTCTTATTAAATGCAGTATTTATTTTAACAAAAATAGATAAAAAGTGTTAACTTTAACAAAAAAACAAAATTTTCCGTTAAAATAATATTTTTCGTTAACTAGCCACTTTATATATATATAAATATTTTAACTCATTTAAACATATTTTAAACTTATTTAAATAAGTTTTATAAAACTTATTTAACCATATTCACTTATTATTATTTATAAAAAATTTAAATCAATTTAATTCATCTTGATATCTAAATACAATCTTAATTTCAATCTCACACATTTAGCTGTTCAAGAGGGCTTAGTGGACGTGCCATGTGACCATGTGACATGTCACACGGCTGCCACATCAGTCTCATTTTAAATAAAATTTACATGCTTTAAAAGAGATTAATTCATTTTTGTTTTGTTTTGTTTTTTTTAATTTGACACCTTGAGTATCCTTGAAAAATTTCGGAAGATTTTGACGCACCCGATTTTTCCTACGTTTTAAAGCCGGCTCACCCGATTATGTTTTTGTTTTCTCTTGCACAGCTGACCATCCGAGCATAAAGTTAAAAAACTAGTCTTAAGCCCGTTTGGACGTAGAAGTGAGATAAGTTTATCTTAATTTATTTTTATTTTATTATTATTTTTTTATAATTTTTTTATACAAAATATAAATTTCTATATACCTTTTTCAAATTTCAATATACATTTTTTAAATTCCAATACACATTTTTTAAATTCTAATATACTTTTTTCGAATTCTAAAATAATAATAATATTAAAAAATAAATTAAACTCATTTCAACTCATCCCATTTCCAAATCCAAACAGGGCCTTAAAGCTTCGGCATGCTTGCATCACAAGGTTAACCAGATCAAAATTTTGAATTTTGTTTTAGTGATAGTTCTTGTTGAAGTACTGAAATAAATTATTTTAATATTAATCTATTTTGATGTGTCATTTCAAGATTAATTATATATTATATATAAATATTTAGATGTATATATAAATTAACAACTAATAGAATAAATAAATATATATAAGTATATATTATATATATATATGTGTACATATTAGAAGAATTGAATATTTATAAAATGAATATAAGTAGAAAAAATACAAACTTGAGTTGAGACACAAAAACAAATAAAATAATGGATAAAATATTAAAAAATAATGATATTAAAAAAGAGAACCTATTTAAAGTTACAAAGTATATAAATATATTTTATATTCTAGAATTAATTAAATACTAATTAAATTTAAAATTTTTTTAAAAATATCATTCAAACATAAGAAAATTATAAAAATAATCCAAAACAGAATAGAAATTAGAATGGCCGAAATTTGGACCGAAATAACTAGAATTTGGACTAGAATAGAACAATAACATATAATACACCCAATACCATATGGAAATGGAAAATTTCGACCGTAAAGAAATGAAATTCAAAACCTTTGGTCCAGACATTCATCATAGCATCAAACAATGCCTCTACTACCCTACCTTGTGTCCATTGCATGCGAAGGATCACAGGAAGATATAGATTCTAATTTTGATTCTTCACAAGTACTAATATTACGTTTGGATGTTGAGAGTGTTTGTGAATAATAATAAAAAATAGGTAAAGAAGTAATAATAAAATACTAAATAATAATGAAAAAGTAATAAATAGTAATAAAAGTAAGTAAAATGTAATAATAAAATAGTAAATAGTAGTAGAAAGTGTTTGAGACACTCTACTTTCCAAACCTGCCCTTAACGCATACCTTTCTAAATCTTGTGGCTGGACAAGTTTATAGAAAGAATGAGGAAAAAAAATTAGCTACTCAATATCTTCAACTTATAGAATAATATATTAATAATCATAAGACACTTGGGTTTGAGTTTTTATTTCTTATCTTATAATTTCCAAGTATAATAATGTTATCACGATTTTCTTCCACCATACGTAAGGATTTTATTAATAAATTTAAAGTAAGAATTATTATTAGACATGTAATCCTGATTCTTCGTTAAAAAAAATTAAGAATAGTGATTCTTCGCTAAAAAAAATTAAGAATAATAATCATAAGACACCACAAGATGGTCCTAGAAAATTCATGATCTAAAACGAAAATGAAGTCATACATCAAATTTACAAAAGGGGGCAGGAGGGAATTCAGAAATGTAAGAAATAAAAGGAATAATGAAATGAAGGATTTGGATGAAAGAGAGAAGCTAGGACAAATCTTACAGATTGGAAATCGAGAAAAGCAAATAAAAAAAACCTCAGAAAAATGCCAGTGAGAAGAAGAAAAAAAATTCTGAACGAGCTCAAAGCCGTTTAGAATATCCAGAACCTCCACATTTCTTGCAAAATATCAATCCTACAAGGAGACAATTAACTTAAGTGTGAGAAGAAAGGCCAAGAAGTTGATATTAAATGACATTAAACAAATAAGCAACAATTTAAAAATAAAATAAACACTCTCATCTCATCATATTACTACTTTCCTAAATTTCCAAACAAAATTAAATAAAAAATTCAACTTGTTCAAATCCCAAAACAAAGCTGATATTAGAAAAAAGAATATTATTATAATATTTTATTCAATTTTTAACTTTTATCTCATCTTATCTATGAAAACAAACCAGGCCTAAAATTTTGAGGTTAATGCACCACCTTGTTTGTCACTAAAAGCTAATAGAATAGCTGCATGATTTCTATTCCAATGACACATGAAAATAGGTCATTCCATGGAGTTTCACATTGCATCTGAATGCATGGTTTGATAATTTAAAACTGAAGGCTATATAAAAATATGTAGAAAGATGTTCCAATAAAATCCTTGAATGGATTGAGACACTTGATAACAAAGACTTCATCAAAATCCTTGATTAGCATAATCAAGTAACCCATTCAAACCTATACAGAACACAAACGGGGAAATTAACTAATATTTGATTTTCAAAAACCCAGTCATTTAATCTATTTCAGGTGTATCTGAAAATCAGAAATTAATACCTGCACCTTTGCACACCTTACAATCAACCAAACCCATCTCTTGCTTCATCTTACCATTGTTACAGAAAACACATTTGGTGCCACCTGCCCATCAAAAAGCTCTTTACAAACATGCTATTTTCCTTGAACAGCAAATACAAAATTTTGGGTCACTTTAAATTTCAAAGTTTACTACAAGCAGAAAGGAGACAATAAGACGAAGAATTATAGACCATTGATGAACAAAGTGAAAATTTTCAACAACCAAAACATGAAGAAAATTATAAAAGACAAGACCATAAAAAACTGTTTTGATGAACATCGTATATTTGGGGGCAGTGAGTAGTTTGAAATGCACATTTATACAATAACAGAGCAATAATCAACAAAATAAAGCATAGTTAACCACCGTATACTCTCTAAATTGCTCATTAATCCTTCATTTTGCTTGGAACTATCCAATTTCTGGATGTCCAGCATTAGTCCAACTGGGAGACACAGTCATACACAGAGGATTAGTTGTGCTTACAAGGAAGCAAAAGATCATTTGCTGTAAGAGTAGACAACAGAACACCGGGCAAAAAAGAAACTAAAAAGAAAACAAATTCCCACAAAACTACATTTTAAATGATGATGTATGTACAGCCTAAAGAAATAATAACTCATGAGGTATGCAGCCAAGGACTATTATGATTAATTTTCTTTTACAGTCAAGTCAGATTGGTAGTTTAGTAATCCCTAATTCTAGCAAGTTGTTTCTTTTGACAGATTTATTGATGTCAGTAGGCATAGCTAAGTACACTGGATGCATACAAGAGATAAGTTCTGGCATGTTTGCAGTTGTGTTAAGTATATTGAGTGATTCCTAGACCATAAAAGGAGTAACATAAGAAATTATCCTGATAACAAAGTGCGGCATATTTCACAAAACTAAAATGATTCTATCTTTTCTATGGCTACAATTAATAGAGTTAAAAATTGCACAAATGTATTAATAATATGCGGTTCCCCGAGAGAGTCCAGGTTATTGTGCTGCAGCAAAATATACCAAAGCTAATTAGTCTCACCATAAGGTTGCTTTGCCTAGATGGTAGACAACTACTCATTTACAATCAGCGGTCCATGTCACATTAATTTCAGTGAGTTCTCTTCAGCAGCAAAGTAGGGCTGCATGTGAAATCATCTTGTATCACATTGGCAACTTTGTGGTCATTATCCCATCTTGTGCTTTACCAGGCATAATGTTTTCTTTCTTCCTTAAATAACAAATTATTAAAGTATGATCTCATCATGCATTACTATCAACATGATGGAACTCAACAAATCGTGCTTCCTTTTTCCAAGTGAAGTAGCTATCGTTTAGATTGTTTTGCACAAGCATATTAAAGGAAATGGATTTACCTCCACAAACTAGAATAAGATGCTAATACAATATGGATAATAGATTAGTACTTTTTCTGATTTAGTTAATTGACTGGATTTTTTTAGGCATCTTTTGAAGTCATACATAGTCAGTGGGATTCGATCCCCGGATCCATACAGCCTTACCCCAACTGCCCCATGGGATGGTGAGAAGTTCCATCAGACCAATGGCCAAGTGGAAGCTAATTGAGTGGCCTAATAAAGTCCATACTTCCAGTTTGCCAACAAGCACATTTTTCTAGTAATTACTTAGACCAGATTTACAAACTTTCTAGGTATTTAGAGACCAGAGACTAAATTACTACCTTTAAGTAGAAGCATTCTAAGCCATGTACACTAAACCCACTACAAAATTGTTTAAACAACAGATTAAGTCCAACAAGACCGCCTCTTTCTTTGTTAAATTCCGGTCATTGTCTAAACATGGATATCATTGTGAAAGCAAGATGTGCAAAGCTTCCACCAGAATATATGGTGGGTACCTTTCTCACAAGTATTTTGGATCCGTCCTAGAAGGTTTGCTGGATCTCCCATACGTTCCACAAGAATCATGCAATATTGTGTATATATCCCCTCGAGGTGACTATATCCGAACCACCACCATTTACTAATGTCCAAAGGTACAATTAGAACGAAAGACAGACCACAGAGTGACAAAAACACAGTGAAATACATGTTAAACCATAGAGTGAGAGACAAGAGCACCTTGCAGGCATGTCCAGTATATTGGAAATCAACATTGATCACTTCTTTCAAAAATTCATGTCAAAAGAAGACTTGAGTACAGAAAAGTAATTACCATTGCCAGCACACCGCTCACACGGTACAGGATCTCCCTGCGAAAAAAAGACCCAACAATAAATCATCAGCCCCATGATATTTAAGATTAAACCCGCGAAATTTTCCCACCATAGGCCTTTTATTTCGTCTGATACATTCTTTGAAATCATGTTCTTTTTACTCGAAGTAAATATGTAGGTAAGTAATCCTGAATGTGTGTCTCTCAGCATTTACACTTACGTAGCCAGCGTAAGAGATTCGTTTAAGGAAAATATCAAGTTTCCCCGAAACAAACAAAACCCAGAATTGCAGTGAAGTTAAAGGAGCAGAAACTGTCACCTTGAGACCAAGAAAAAGAGTAAGAGCAATGGCGGCCAAGACACTGATAGTGGCCAGCAATGTTTGGGTATCCAATGGGCTATCGAAGCCGCTGAAGAGCAGAACGGGGTGGACGAAGATCCTTGATGGTGGAATGGCTCTGGGTAGTCTACACGAGCAGCGGGACTGGGTGGGGATTTCTGGTTTAGCTGGGGATTGCTGTGGAAGAGAATGAGTGGTTACAAGAGATGTCGTTGAAGCAGACGAAGAAGAACAAGAGAGAGAAGATACTGGGTGGAGAGAGCATGAGAGTGTCGCCATGGATAGAATCATAGAAAAGAAAGATTTTGTGGCGCTTAACTTTGTTTTCTGTTTTTTCTATTTTGGTTCTCATGATTTCTTTTCTGTTTTTTTTTTTTTTTTTTTTTTTTCCAGATAATTTCACTTTAGATCCAATTTCCAAACATCTTCTTCAAAAATAATTGATATCATTTCTTTTACTTCAATTTTTTTTTAAATTTTATTAATCTTTTAAAAATCATCTGCTCGTTTGCTATGTGCAAACACATAAAAATAAAAAAGTTGTAAAATCTAAAGAATAAAATCTTAACAAACTTTTCGCTCCATGTATATTTTGAATGAGCCCATTTTTACAAATATAATAAAACTATATTTCTAACTTTTTTCAATCCTAATATATTTTCTACGAATTGCATCCATTTTCACAAAGTCTCCCAAAAAATTCGCCTCAAAGTCTGTATTTAAAAAAAAAATTATTTGTAACACCTCGCTTTTTTATATAGATAAAATTGAATAAGATAAAAATCTATAAATAGAAGTGAGATAGTTTGTAAATAATAATAAAATAGTTTGAGTTGAGATATTTTATAGACTTTTAAAAAATGAGAGAGAAAAAATCAAATTAAAATATTATTATTTATAATTTTTAAATATTATTTTGTTATAAAATTTAATAAATATAATTCAATTTTTGTATCTCTGTAAAAAAAAAATTATAATAATTAGATGAAAAATTTTAAAATTAAAAATTAAAAAATATTTGTATTTAAATAGTATTTAGATGTTGTAATTTGAGATTGGATGAAATGAATTGAGATCATTTGTTAAACTAAACGAGGCTAAGTCTTTGTTAGTTAAGTCTAGAATAATAAACTCTTTGAAAAAATGTGAGATCTATTTGAAAGTTTTTTTTATAGGTCATACTTTTTTTTTTTTTTTTTTGAAATGCTTGCTCTACACTTCGAGAATTATATCTAAGAATGATTTTACGGTCATGGATATGCAGACTCCACGTGCTCTTATTTTTATATAGGTCCTAAATTTATTTAGTTCTCTCAAAATGAGTATAAGTAACTTATCTTAAATATTGGGTTTTGGAAATTGGTAGTTAACTTTAAAGCAGTTGCCTCCTGGATCGAAGGAAAGTGATAGAAATTCAACCAGAAAAGATAGTCGTGAAAGCACCCATAAGCTCAATTGATTGATTAATTCATAGTCTTCTCGTTCAATTCAATCTCCACCATAGGCAATAGAGATTTTAAAGATAAACTACGACTATGACGACTTCTCTCATTACATTTTTATCATATCTTTGGACTCTCTATAAATGCTCAATTTTAATAATAAGATTAATTATATGGGTTATTTTCCAATATTGCCTTCATTGGTTGAAGTCTAAATCCGATAATATTCGATCTGGATAAAGGAATTTTCTTCTTTTCATTGGAAGGGACGAGATGAGCCACCTCTCGAAACAGATAACTTTTGTTCTAGTGTTGCTTGTCCAGAGAACCTCGAATTTGCCCTCGAAAGTCTCTCTGCATTTTGGAAGCAGAGCATGTAAAATCGAGCAATCAATTTTAGAAAAATGAAATTTTGAATGGCACGATTGTTTCAATTTTTTTGCTGGCATTTGAGTTGTTTCCCCTCCTCTTTCAATTGACACACTTGATGCAAATAGGCTTTAATGGTTTCAACTTCTACTTCTATCAAGTGGTAACAAACCCCTACCACGTTTTTTCAAAAACTTATTTTTCAAGATTCAGTAGACCTTAGGGTTGTGCAAGCCTTCCACAACCTCTAACTCTAGTCAACCTCCATTCTAGTTCTAGTTCCGACTCTGACGGAGTTGGGTAGTAGGAATTCGAAGTTGGAGTTAGAGTACCTTCAAAATCTCATGTCGGAGCCTAGATGTGCTTTGAACTCTAGCTTTTTGTTTTGAAGAATCATATGTAAAATGATGTCGTGTGATGAAAGGTTGATGGGAGGGTTACTTGTGGAAGATACTAGTGTGATGGAGTACTTGCACCTGATGGAGTGAGGCTTGGTTTTTGGCTTGAGTGGTGGGCTGACATGGGATGTACATTGATGGCTGAACAATTCAAATGATAGCTTGCTTGTAAAATGTATTAGCTCAAGTTGTGAAAAGATGGCAATCTGGTTAGGTGGAATTGCTTACATCCGGTGGAGTGGAGGGGGCTTGGTTTGATGTTTTGGAACTCATTATGGGGTTGTTCTTGCTTAAGTGTAGGAGGGTTTTTTAGGGCTAAAAAATTTGCCCTTGTGTAGGGCATGACCAGTACAGTTGATACAAGGGAATGGATTTAGGTTACTTGCAATTGGAACTAGCTCAAGTGAAGAGAAAATTAATTGGCGTAAGGCCTTGGCTGACTCAATTTTAGGGTTTCAAATTCAAATCCAATGGGTACTAGTCATGGGCGATGCAAGGAATTAGTGTTAAGGGCATGGACACATGGTGTATATAAGAGAGGTATGGGTTTGTAAGAGAAGCATGTGTTTAACTTGTTTCACACTCTTCCTTTTTACACATGTGTGCTAAACTTGACTTGTGTAAATGAGGTCTAAATGGAGAGTGGTGATGGTGTCATGTGTCAATGAAGTTTCCTAGTGTTTATAGGTTGACTTGGGTATCCTTCATATGGCAAGATTGTAGCTAGTTGATGATGTGGCATGCTAAACGCCACGTGGCGCTCTCCAATTGGTCAATTTGGCATCCTAAAAATCACAAAACTTTTTTCTGGATCATAAAATCCTAAAATCTCATACGAATCTAACAGTACAATCCATTTGATCTAATTATGATCTTAGGTGCTTAAAAAATTCAAAAGTCACATTGCTCCCTTATTGGATCATAATTAGACTATGCTAGCAAACCAAAAACCTTAGTCCACGAATTTTATCCTAAGTTTTAATGGTATATATAATGTCTAAATAAAATAAATTATTTCCATTCACATTTTTTTTTTTTTTGACGTTATAGAACTCTGGTGCAATTTTTAGATTGAGAGAAATCAAGGCTAAGTACTAAGACAATACCTTTAGTAAAGGTCTTGTGGGGGAATCTAGAAGCTCCAAAAGTACATGGGTACTAGAAGAATATACGAGGGAATAGTACCCTCACTTGTTTGGGTATTTGTAATTCAGCAAATATGCGTGCAATAAAGCTGGAACCTTAATACAATCATTGAATTGTTTGTTTTGGTTGCAATCAAGTAGTGTCATCTGTTTTTGAAGGCGACATTTTCTTTTAAGAAGGAGGATGTCAAAACCAATTTGAGTATTAGAATGAACCACTTACGTAGTAGTCAAGTAACCATATCAACCCTTGTAACTTCCAGAGTAAGGAAAAGTTATACCATGTAAACAAGCAGACAAAATCCTAGGTAAGGAAAGGCTTAGACAAGCTAGAGTAACCAACCACATCATTCGATTAAGTAAAGACTTGGGGTTGAACAAGCAATGTTTTGTAAGTAAAGTAAACGATACAACGTATTGGGTTAGCAATAATACGAGCAAGCGAGGAATAAACGTGTATAGTGAAATATGGGCAATGAATAAGCAACATGCAACCAATGTGCAATACAAACACAAAAAAAGGGCGCGCATCAAACGAAGTGGTATAAGTCCAAGTAAATGTTCATGAATGGTTTTCCCGCCTTACTAGGAGACCAGACTAGTGCCATGACACTTTTTCCTTGCAGAGATTTAAGTTTAAATAAGCAACTAAAAACTTGGAATACTTGAAGACATATACGATACAGTTACAAGCAAGATCACATACTCACTTTCCGTTTGGTCTTATGCAGAGACTTTATTACCACATGCACTACATTCACAAACATTGTGACGACCCGAGATTTTTGTTTCTTACTATTTTATTTAACTATTTATTTTAATAATAAATTTGGTAAATTAGGTTGATAAGGATGGAGTTTTGGGCCTAGAATTGGACTTTGGGTAGCATGTACTAGAGTAGTGGCCCAAAGTATGGTATGTAAGCCCTTATGCCCACAAGAGTAACCCATTAGTCAACCAAGCCCAAGCATGAAGACATATGTCACTCTAGGAGAATTATATTCCAAGACTAGTAGGTGAGAAGAAGAGAAGTGCTAGTGGTTGAAAAGTTGACTAGTTGTTCTTTTGGAGGAAGGAAGGTGAAATCTCATTATGAGGTTTTCTCATCATTGGACAACTAGGGAGGTGTGTAGGGCTAGGAGAGATCTTCCATTTTAGTCTCCTTAGGATCTTATCAAATCTACCACATGATGGATATGGGGAGAGGAGAAGTGGGAGAATGGATGGAATGGAAGTGGAAGCATGTTCAGGTAATGGAGTTGCCGAACCCTTTTGGGGTGTTTCCCATGTAATCTTATCCAAATCTAGATTAATGACTCTTGAGGGATCTTGAAGAGACATATGAGAGCATGGTGAATGATCTAGTGAGTGATGGAACAAGTGAAGAAAAGAAAATCATGAGAAAGAGAAGATGGAGTTTTGGCTATACACATTCGAGGGGGTAGCCGAATATATCCTTTTAAAGCTCTTCCAATTGTTTCCAAATCCAAGTGATTGGACACATGAGATTGTATAAGAGTGTGAAGGACATGTGTGTAAGGGTGTAGGATGGAATGATGATGTGATAAGATGATTGATAGTTGCTTGAGAAGAGAGAAGACCATGGGAAAAGGGAGGTGGTCTCGGATTAGGCTAGAAATGGGCTAGCTGAGAATGGCATGCTCATTTTCCCAAAATATAATCTTGAAATCTTGTAAGATGACCCATGAGTTGATAGATAAGTGTGTAAGGAGTGATGTGAAGTGGTGGAAGGGCTTAGAACCCTTGAGAGGCGCTGGCCATAGGAAGAAAGAGGGAAAGAGGTTTTAACTCAAGTGCAACCTAGCTTAGGCATGACCATACCCTATTGATAGAAGTCAATCAAAGAGTCTTTCAAACCCATCAAATATCAATTCTAGGAGTAGGAAAATGATTGCCTAAAGCATCTAGAAACCCTCATGGCCGAATGGCCTATGGCTTTGGTCTTCCTTACTTGGTTGCTTTACTTGCACACACACACACACACACTCATTTCCTACCTCTCGGCCAACACTCTCTCCTACTCCACTATATTTTGCTTCACTTTCTTATATCCTCTAAACACAAGAATATTTTAAGTTTAGTGGAGCTAAGTCAAACATTTTTGAGTGAGAAGTGTTGAAGAGATAAGTGCTTAAGTTGATCTAAGTATAAGTAGAACACACACCACACCTATGTTCTTATTTCAAAAATCTTCTCTTCAAGCCTCCATGTTTATAGTTAATCTAAGAAATATTATATATATATATATATTTTCAGATTTAAGCTAAGCCTACTGT
The DNA here is from genome assembly GCA_036559045.1 of Platycarya longipes. Lineage (NCBI taxonomy): Eukaryota > Viridiplantae > Streptophyta > Magnoliopsida > Fagales > Juglandaceae > Platycarya > Platycarya longipes. The sequence goes on from CM071801.1 coordinate 10,739,473, forward strand.
TGCCCAGATGACTAACACAAGAGGGGGGGTGAATTGGGTTATATTATAAAAATTAACACTTATTAATCAAATACACAATATAAAATATAAACAGAATGTAAAACAGTAAGAAATGTAAAGAGTAGGGTAAGAGAAAGCAAACTCAGTATTTTTACGAGGTTCAGCCCCACTGCCTACGTCCTCGCCTCAAGCTACCCCTTGAGGATCCCGAATTCACTAGTCAATCTCCTTTAGGTGGAGATAGAAACCTATTACACTTTTGAGCAGCACCGCTCCAAAGAATCCGTGTAGAACACCCTCTACACTTCCAATCACCTCACACTTGGTGATTTAACTATTCCCCGTGTAGAACACCTTCTACACACAGAAGGGTTATACACACCCTTTTACTGATACAAAAATTGATAGTGGGTAGGCTATCAGAAAACACTCCTCAATGAGTGAGATAGAAACAATACAGCACAACCTATATCCCTCTCAACAAGAACAAGAATTAAGGCTCAAAACTTTAGAAAAGAGAGAATAAGAGCTTTGAAGGAATGATGCAAAACTTAGCAATAGATGTGTAAGCTCTTGTGGTGATTTTTGCAAAACTCAAGTGAGCTATTTATAGGCAAATGAGTCTTCAATTTCAAATTTGAAAAGATTCCCATGTCCAAGACATCATCATTCACTTTTCAAAAATTTCAAATCAAATCTTTTTACTTTTTGCATGTGACAAAAGGAGCACACTTTACTTTTCAAAAATTTCAAACCTAATATTTTACTTTTTGCATATGACAAAAAGAGCACACTTTACTTTTCAAAATTTTCAAATAAAGACATCTATCTTTTGCATAAGTCAAGAAAAGCATCCACCACTTTTGAAAATATTCAAATAAAACATGCACATGTGAAAGATGACAATCAATCATCTTAATATTTTCAAAGTTCAAACATTTAATCATGTCATGCACATGTGAAAGATGACAATCAATCATCTTTCAAAATTTTCAAATTTAATTTTCAAAATATTCATGCACATGTGGAAAATGTATTTTAATGCTTTATGATAAAATATTAATTTTGAGCCTTAATTCTAATTTCGAATTTTTAAGAGATTTACAATATTACTATATGATTTTAATGTGAACTTGTTCCCTTCTTGCTCATGCTTGGTTCCTTGATGTGCTTGAATCTATTGTGTGGACAACTTGAGCTTGAGACTCCTTTATTCTTTGAATTCATTTGTTATCATCAAAATCCATGTGTAGATTTATAATTACACAAAACTTGAAATCTTGTGTTCAACAATCTCCCCCTTTTTGATGATGACAAATACTTGATAGAACCTGAAGCTTGTATTAATACTTAAGCTCCCCCTGAGAATGTGCGTTAGTTTTTCAAGCAAAAATATAAATATAATTCCAAGCATATATAACAAGTTTAGCAAATTAAACAATGTTAATGTTCAACAATCTCCCCCTTTTTGATGATGACAAATACTTGATAGAACCTGAAGCTTGTATTAATACTTAAGTTCCCCCTGAGAATGTGCGTTAGTTTTTCAAGCAAAAATATAAATATAATTCCAAGCATATATAACAAGTTTAGCAAATTAAACAATGTTAATGTTCTAGTCTAAAACTTCTCCCCCTTTTGGCATCATTAAAAAGGATCGGCAGCAAGTAAATAGACTGAAGAAAACGGTGCGTTAATAGATACTGTAGATAGTTGAAAAAAGGGAGCCGTCCGTGACCTGACAAGTGCTGCAAAGCCTCGAGGCCTAACTCTATGAATTTAGTGCGGCTGAAGATTTAAACAATCGCCTGATGTTGTTGACAAACGGGATTGAAGGCTCTGAGTTTCTATAAAAAAAATGATCATTTTCACCTATCGGATACAAAAAAAATCGCTTCTTGACCTAAGTTCTGTTTTTCCATAACGATAGAATGGCCGAACAATTCTCTTCCACTAATGTTCCAGACTTGAATCAGGAACCCTTGACGCATCAACCATCAACCTTCTCTCCTGAGGCCGTCAATGCCATGATAGGAGCAGAGAACCGTTTTTCTAGTAAGAAAACTTTTAACAATGTGTGTCCAGCATATCTTGTATTTCTTTTGACTAAATAAGATTTGAAGAGACAATAGTTTGTCTTGTTCTTTATGCTATCTCTATAAAATCAGTTTTAAAGTTCATCCGATTTGCATCGAATCTTATTCTCATCTCTATAACTCATCTGCATTCCTTCAATATTCTCGCTTTAAGTTTTCAATTCTTTTCTCAATGGCTCATTCTTCTAACATTCCTCTAGATCCATCTATGAGGTATTCTACACCTCAATCTCATGTCCTTTCTGCAGCTACCATTGGCGCCATGTTGCAGCAAGAGAATAAGAGTTTGGCTAATAAGCCAGACTCCGATGCTATCTACGACTTGGTGAGTCTTGGGACTCGCTACTCATCTTCTATTGTTGCTTTTTCCCAGCGGCTACAAGTCAAAAACCATGAGGTTGAAAAGCTTAAAGAACAAATTGTTGTACTTCAACGAATTGTTCAAGAGTCTCACATAAGGGAAGGAATCCTTCGACAGAAGAATAAACAGTTGAAATCTCTATTGGATTCTTCATTCCGCTTGCCAGTTCCCATGGATAGAGATGACATGATATTGTATGAAGAGAATGAGCGTATCAAACATGAGGCTAAGAATCTCAAGTTTCTGTAGGTCATTTAAGATAATGAAATAAAAGTATCTATCAGATATTCATGGCATGCATCATTCCTATTTCTCTTCTAATAGTGCATAGTCTATCTTCTGGTAGGGGTTTTGTGAAAATGTCTGCCAATTGATCATGTGTACTAGTGAATTCTAATACAATATCGCCCTTCTGCACATGATCTCTAAGAAAATGATATCTAATTTCAATATGTTTGGTCCGAGAATGTTGTATTGGATTCTTTGAAAGATTTATAGCACTTGTATTATCACATTTGATTGGAATGTGATTGTACATAAGTTTAAAATCCTCAAGTTGTTGCTTCATGTAAAGAACTTGAGCACAACAACTACCTGCAGCAACATATTCTGCCTCAGCAGTAGATAGTGCAACAGAATTTTGTTTTTTACTAAACCAGGAAACTAGTGCATGACCTAAAAAGTGACATGCTCCACTAGTGCTTTTTCGATCTATTTTACAGCCAGCATAATCTGCATCTGTGTAGCTAATTAGATCGAAAGATGTGTGCTTAGGGTACCATAACCCTAAGTTAATTGTACCACTAAGATATCTAAGAATGCGCTTAACTGCAATTAAATGTGATTCTTTTGGAGATGATTGAAAGCGTGCACATAAGCACACACTAAACATAATATCTGGTCTACTGGCTGTTAAATATAATAAGCTACCAATCATACCTCGATATACCTTCGAGTCAACTAGTTTACCGGATTCATCTTTATCAAGTTTAGTAGATGGGCTCATTGGTGTTCCAGTTTCCTTAGCACCTTCCATCCCAAACTTTTTCAGCAATTCCTTAATATATTTTGATTGATTGATGAATGTCCCACTTTTTGCTTGCTTAATTTGCAATCCGAGAAAGAATGTAAGCTCTCCCATCATGCTCATTTCAAATTCTTCCTGCATAGTCTTAGCAAAAACTTGGCACATATTTTCATTAGTAGCACCGAATATTATATCATCAACATAAATCTGAATCAAAAGAATATCATCATTTTCGTATTTAATGAAAAGAGTTGTATCAATTTTTCCTCTTGAAAAGCCTTTTTCAATCAAGAAACCACTGAGTCTCTCGTACCACGCTCTAGGAGCTTGTTTGAGTCCATATAGTGCTTTTGTGAGTTTAAAAACATGATTTGGAAAAATATGATTTTCAAAACCTGGAGGTTGCTCAACATATACCTCTTCATTTATAAAACCGTTTAAGAAAGCACTTTTAACATCCATTTGAAAAAGTTTGAAATCTTTATAACAAGCATATGCAAGTAGCATTCGAATAGCTTCTAATCTTGCGACTGGTGCATATGTCTCATCATAATCGATTCCTTCTTCTTGATTGAAACCTTGGGCTACAAGTCGAGCCTTATTTCTAGTAATGACTCCGGACTCATCTTTCTTGTTTCTAAAAACCCATTTTGTTCCAATAATAGTATGATTTTTGGGTCTAGGAACAAGTGTCCAAACATCATTTCTTTCAAATTGATTAAGCTCTTCTTGCATAGCTAGAATCCAAGATTCATCAAGAAGTGCTTCATCAATATTTTTAGGTTCAATCTGAGATAGAAAAGCAGTATGATTGCAAATATTTCTAAGAGATGATCGAGTGCTTACACTTCGTGAAGGTTCTCCCAGAATTTGCTCCACTGGATGATCTTTCACAAATTTCCACTGTTTGGTTGCATCTTGTATTAAATTTTGATGATCGTTCCTGATGTCTCCATGTTGGACTTCCTCTATTGTGTTCTCTTTGTTGAGATTGAGACTTTCCGTATTATTTATACCTCATGTTTCTTCATCAATGGATTTCTTGGAGAGTAGAGAATTAGATTCATCAAATACTACATGCATAGATTCTTGTACAGTCAAAGTCTTTTTATTAAATACTCTATAAGCTTTACTATTAGTAGAATACCCGAGAAAGATACCTTCATCAGATTTTGCATCAAATTTGCCTAAATTATCCCTGTCATTTAAAATAAAACATTTGCATCCAAATACATGAAAGTAACCAATGTTGGGCTTTTTCTTATTCCAAAGCTCATAGGGGGTTTTATCTAATTTGGACCTTAGCATAACTCTATTTATAACATAACATGCAGTACTTACCGCTTCGGCCCAAAAATAACTAGGCAAGTTGTTCTCATTGAGCATTGTTCTTGCCATCTCTTGAAGAGATCTATTTTTCCTCTCTACTACCCCATTTTGTTGAGGAGTTCGAGGAGCAGAAAAATTATGCACAAAACCATTTTCATCACAAAATGTTTCAATATTTTTATTAACAAACTCTTTTCCCCTATCACTTCGGATACTTGAAATAGTATAACCCTTTTCATTTTGAATTCTCTTGCATAACTTGGTAAAGGCATTATGTGCCTCATCTTTATGAGCAAGAAAGATGACCCAAGTATATCTAGAGAAATCATCAACAATAAAAAATGCATAATATTTTCCTCCTAAACTTGCAACTCTATTTGGTCCAAAAAGATCCATGTGTATCAGTTGGAGTGGTCTAGTAGTGGAAATATGTTTCTTGGTTTTAAAAGAAGTTTTTGTTTGTTTACCAAATTGGCATGCATCACAAATTTTGTCTTTAAGAAAATTTGCCTTTGGTAAACCTCTCACAAGATCATTTTTTGAAAGTTTGGAAATAAGTTCCATGTTGGCATGACCTAGTCTTCTATGCCATAACCAATTAGTTTCATTTTGAGCTGAAAAACAAATAGCATCTTGTGAGGTAATTTCTTCAAAATCGATTGTATAAACATTGTTACTTCTAAAAGCAATAAAACAAATATTACAATCATGATCATTAAAAATAATGCACTTATCCATTTTGAAAGTAACTGTAAATCCTTTATCACATAATTGACTTATGCTCAAAAGATTATGTTTTAGACCTTCAACAAGTAGAACATCTTCAATTATAAAAGAAGACTCATTACCAATTTTACCTATTCCCACGATCTTCCCTTTCGAGTTGTCTCCAAATGTCACGTGTCCTTCTTTTTTAGATCTAAGATCAAAGAACTTAGTCTTGTCTCCCGTCATGTGTCTTGAACATCCACTATCTAAAAACCATTTATTTTTGTTTGTGGAGGACTTCATGCACACCTATAAAAACAATTAAAATGATTTTTCTTGGTACCCAAGTTCTTTGGGTCCTTTATTTATTAGTATTAGAAGAAACAAGATTTTTAGGTACCCATATGGCCCTAATAGTCATTGTATGTTTTCTTCTAATAGGACAAGCATGATAATTATGACCATTTCTATTACAAAAATTGCAAATAGCATGTGACATATATGAAGAACTTGAGTGATTATAATAGTATCCTTTTTTAACAAAATTATTTTTATGAAAAGAATTTTGAATATTGGATTTTGATGTAGAAGGATTATCAAAGAAGTTTTTATAAGGTTTGTATTTTTGTTTTGGCATATATCCCAAGCCTGCCTTGTCAAAAACACATCTTTGACTACCAAGAAGTTTTTCAAAATTTCTTTTTCCATTCGTAAATTTTTCAATAATATTTTCTAAATCAGTTTTCTTTTTCTTCAACTCAAAATTTTCATCTTTCAAAACAATAATTTCTTTTCTTAAAATATCAATTTCGTTTGTTAAAGAAAAATTTTTCTTTTTCAAAGCAGTATACTTGATACCCAATTTTTCAAATTCCTCATATACCTCTTCTAAAACATTTTGCAATTCTTCATATGAAGGATCTTCAATATTATCAAGAATTGTTACCTCAATGTCATCTTTAGCCATAAGACAAAGATTTGCTGATTCTCCATTGCTTGCTTCACTATCTGAGCTACTTGAATCATCATCCCATGTAGCTTTCATTCCTTTTTTGCCTTTGTTTCGATCTTTCTTTAGCAGAGGACAATCTGATTTGATATGACCAGGCTTATTGCATTTATAACAAATTAAAGTGTCATTTTTACCTGAATCTTTCTTGGAAAATTTTTTGAAAGGTTTCCTTGGAGAAGCTTTATTTTTCAAGAATCTCTTAAATCTTCTTGTGATCATTGCAATCTCTTCGTCATCGCTTTCTTCATTTTCTTCGCTTTCACTTTCATGAGGAACGGCTTTGAGTGCCAAGTTCTTCTTTTGCTTTCCTTCTTCTTCTCCTCTTTTCAATGTGTACTCATGGGTGATAAGTGACCCGATGAGTTCATTCACTTCGAGCTTCTTGAGGTCTCTAGCTTCAAGAATCGCTGTCACTTTTGATTCCCAACGTTTTGGTAGAGAGTTGAGAATTTTTCTTACTATCTCCACTTTGGAATAAACTTTGCCAAGAGCTGTCAAACTGTTTATGATATTAGTAAAACGAGTGTGCATACTAGAAATAGATTCATCATCATTCATTTTAAACATTTCATATTCATGAGTAAGAATATAAATTTTTGATTCCTTGACTTGAGAAGTTCCTTCATAAGTAACTTCTAAGTTATCCCAAATTTCTTTAGCTGTAGCGCAAGTCATTACTCTATTAAACTCATTACCATTGAGAGCATTATATAATAAATTCATAGCAGTTAAATTCAAAGTATAAAGTCTATCGTCTTCACGATCAAACTCTTCTTCTTCCTTTTTGACCTTTACTCCATCAACCACTTTTGTTGGAATATAAGGTCCATTTACAATGCATTTCCAGATTTCTCGACCTTGAGCCTGAAGGAATATTCTCATTCTAACTTTCCAGAATGAGTAATTGTCTCCGCAAAAGAGTGGAGGCCGACTGCTAGATTGACCTTCACCAAATGAAGCTGCAATGTTAGCCATAAGATCTTAACTCAAAAGATAGTTAATCTTATAACAGAGCTCTAGCTCTGATACCAATTGTTGCCCAGATGACTAACACAAGAGGGGGGGTGAATTGGGTTATATTATAAAAATTAACACTTATTAATCAAATACACAATATAAAATATAAACAGAATGTAAAACAGTAAGAAATGTAAAGAGTAGGGTAAGAGAAAGCAAACTCAGTATTTTTACGAGGTTCAGCCCCACTGCCTACGTCCTCGCCTCAAGCTACCCCTTGAGGATCCCGAGTTCACTAGTCAATCTCCTTTAGGTGGAGATAGAAACCTATTACACTTTTGAGCAGCACCGCTCCAAAGAATCCGTGTAGAACACCCTCTACACTTCCAATCACCTCACACTTGGTGATTTAACTATTCCCCGTGTAGAACACCTTCTACACACAGAAGGGTTATACACACCCTTTTACTGATACAAAAATTGATAGTGGGTAGGCTATCAGAAAACACTCCTCAATGAGTGAGATAGAAACAATACAGCACAACCTATATCCCTCTCAACAAGAACAAGAATTAAGGCTCAAAACTTTAGAAAAGAGAGAATAAGAGCTTTGAAGGAATGATGCAAAACTTAGCAATAGATGTGTAAGCTCTTGTGGTGATTTTTGCAAAACTCAAGTGAGCTATTTATAGGCAAATGAGTCTTCAATTTCAAATTTGAAAAGATTCCCATGTCCAAGACATCATCATTCACTTTTCAAAAATTTCAAATCAAATCTTTTTACTTTTTGCATGTGACAAAAGGAGCACACTTTACTTTTCAAAAATTTCAAACCTAATATTTTACTTTTTGCATATGACAAAAAGAGCACACTTTACTTTTCAAAATTTTCAAATAAAGACATCTATCTTTTGCATAAGTCAAGAAAAGCATCCACCACTTTTGAAAATATTCAAATAAAACATGCACATGTGAAAGATGACAATCAATCATCTTAATATTTTCAAAGTTCAAACATTTAATCATGTCATGCACATGTGAAAGATGACAATCAATCATCTTTCAAAATTTTCAAATTTAATTTTCAAAATATTCATGCACATGTGGAAAATGTATTTTAATGCTTTATGATAAAATATTAATTTTGAGCCTTAATTCTAATTTCGAATTTTTAAGAGATTTACAATATTACTATATGATTTTAATGTGAACTTGTTCCCTTCTTGCTCATGCTTGGTTCCTTGATGTGCTTGAATCTATTGTGTGGACAACTTGAGCTTGAGACTCCTTTATTCTTTGAATTCATTTGTTATCATCAAAATCCATGTGTAGATTTATAATTACACAAAACTTGAAATCTTGTGTTCAACAATCTCCCCCTTTTTGATGATGACAAATACTTGATAGAACCTGAAGCTTGTATTAATACTTAAGCTCCCCCTGAGAATGTGCGTTAGTTTTTCAAGCAAAAATATAAATATAATTTCAAGCATATATAACAAGTTTAGCAAATTAAACAATGTTAATGTTCAACACCTACTAAGAGTATTGTAATTATATTCTTATTTTGCCTTTAGCATTTCTAGTATATTTTTTTAAGAGAATTTGATTGTATTGTTTGAATCATTGGTTGTTGATGTTAAGATGAAATTTTTTAGTGAAAATGATATGCTTAGCTAGATATGAGCCCATGCTTAAATCTTATGATTTCTTTAGGCTTGAGAATATAATATGATTGATGGATTTAGTTAACTTGTCTCCAAGAGATCAACATAATGTATAGATTGATGAAATGCATGCATGATTATGGTTAAACTTGTTGGATATTGGATGATGTATGATAGATTACTTGAAGAAAATGTTTTGTTTATTTAGTGGCAAAACCTATGTTCGATTAATGTACCATTTTAAGTTAAATTTCATGTTATATTTGTGGATTTAGATACTTTGTTGCAAAGGTAGAATGTGGCATGATTGATATGATGAATAGTGAGAATATGCATGCATGTTAAGATAGAGCTTGGAGTTGAAAAGGTTTAGATTGGTACACATATGAGTTTCGAATTTACGAGCTTAGGGTTGGAATTTAAGTGATTAACTATTATTTTATATGATGATCAAGTCTTGAATACTTGGAAAGTTTGGAGCATGAAAAACTAGAAGGTTTCAATAGCATGAAATTCGGTTTCCATGTGTACGATTAAGTGTGCTATTTTGGTGGAAAGAAAAGTGATTAAAGTGTTGAATTTAGGGTCTATAAGCTTCGGTCAACCCTATTCAGAAACTATAAAAATATTTTAGATGATCTCATCAAGGTTTAGTGAATGCATAGAAAGGAATAGGAGAAGAAAATCTTAGAATGTAACTTGGGAGGGTCTCATCCCAACCCTAGGGGGGAGGCCAAGCACCCCTTCTTCCTACCAACCTTATTTGTGAGCTTTGAAATAAGAAAGAAGTGGAATCCTATGGTGTTTGACTTGTGAATGAGGATGACACTTGGTGCATGTGCGTTCGTCTTACGTTTCGCATGCTAAGTACTAAAAGTTTGCATATCTTATGCATGAAGCACGAAAATCATGTTTTTGAGTCAAACATGTTTTTTTAAAAAAATAAAAGAAATTAAAGTTTCATAAGAACCCCAAAAGCTGGGACGGGGTAATGTCCTAGTAGAACCTCTCTGTTCACTTATGAGTGATTAAAGTTGAGTGAAAATTCTTGGGTCGACAAATAACAATCGGCGGACCATGTATGGCTCCAGAATGTGTCTGGAGCGTGGTCACACCAAAAACTAGTGGGTGCCCAATGGTGGTGTTGGCTTTTGCCTTACCATATAAGAATAAGGATGTAGTCGCTCAGTTTGAGTAGTCACTAAGTGATAAAGAGCGAAAGTTCGCAAAACGTTTTCACTTAGTCTTGAATGGTCACCTGGTTATACGGTAACTAGTGGGGAACACATAGTGCATAGGGGAATCGTGAGGTGTCCAATAAAAAGAAGAAGTCATGACGAAAAGAATGGCTTTCGAGCCCAATATATAACATGATATGATAAGTAAGTGGCGCCTAATATAAGAAAAGAAAAAGTGTTTGAAAATGATGAATTTTGAAAAGATGTTTAAGGTGTTTTGTCTCATGAATTTATAAGCAAGTACATGAAAAAGTTAAAGAATATAAGTTGATGAAAGCTGACATGAGCATGAGCATGAGCATGAGCATGTGCATCAGTAAAGTCATGAGTCCTATAATGCATGATGTATATAGGTTGTTTGTTATTCGCTTAATTATATGCTTGAGATGCTTTCATTGAAATGATTATGTACTTATTGAAAATTTTCGAAATCTCATCCTTTTATATTCCCACTATCGTTTCTTGTTGGGGACGATAAAAGTAGTTGCAGGAGTTGATGGCGACAGAGACAGCGAAGATTAGGGAGACTCCCCAAACACCTAATGGTCTAGTGCCCTCACCCCTTTTTGATGTGGTGGCCCCCGTTTTGTATGAGCGATTGGTAGAGGACATGCAGCAAAGTATGTTGGCGGAGCCCGTGGATCGCCAATGTGTAGGGTGTTACTTGTCGTTAGGGATTGACGGGTCCTTATTCATGGATCGCGTCTATGTCTCAGAGGCAGGGAAGAGCCTCCTATGGGGCGAGCAAGTAGGCCTTACCAAGTTTCTTTTTGGCCCCGATATGAAGGAAGTCAAGGATGAGCCTCCTTCTAGGTAGAGGGTCGTGGGGTCAACACCTGTCTGTTTTGTTTAAGTATTTTGGGTCTTCCGTTGTTTTGGAAGTAACAACAATTATGAACTAACACCTTATGTTATTATTATTTTGATGAAATGTATTTGGGATATTAGAATTATGAAACCATGTGATGATTCAATTAAAAGGGTTGGACCTTTTTCCGCTGCGAATACCTTTATTTATTGTTCTTGTTTAATATATATATATATATACGATACGACGAGGGGTGAACTTCCTTGTGATGCTTATCTCCGATGTCTTGGTTTACGTGAGATCCCAAGCGTAAGCGGGGGCGTCGACAAGAGACATACTAGAGGGCCAACCCCACTTGAGGAGTCCATTTCTCCTTTGTCAAGCTTATAGAATATGATAGTGTTAAGGATAAAACTAAAATTGATATTCAAAGTAAAGATAAAGCTAAAACCAATCAAGATAAGATGGAATAGTAGCTGTAGACTTTCATGACTATACCAGTTGAGTTTATTATTTGTTATTATGCTTGAATTGAATTGTTTTTGTCTTATCATTCTATTATTATTCCACTGAATGTCATGTTCAATTTCTCTATTAATAAGAACATCATCACATGATACTTGTGTGGTTGTATTTTCCTTATCATGATATCGTGAGCCAAAGACTATCGTCACCAATGGTCGATCCTCAAACACCAATATTCAAGACCAACGTCTCTTCTCCTTTTCCTAATCCTCCCATCTTTACCTCAAACACCTTCCCTTTCTAAGTTATTCCCCTCCCAAATTTCACTCCTCTCAAACTTATCTGAGATAATTATTTATTATAAAATATACAGATCAACACCTTTTTGCATTCGTTGATGGGACCTTTATAGGCCCTTCTCTTATGCTCACCACTGCCAAAAACCAAAATATGCCCAACCCAACATTTTGGCAATGGGATTTACAGGATCAGTTGATCCTTTCGGCACTAAATTCGTCCCTTTCTAAAACTATGCTCGCACGTGTCACCAAATGTCAAACTTCCCGTGAAGTTTGGTCAACATTAGAGAGGATGTTCACCTCAACATCTCAAGTCCACTCCATTCAATCTCTATTATCAATTATCTACACTCAAGAAAGGAGGATCCTCAATATCAAATTATTTCCACAAAATCACCAGCTTTGCCGTAGCCAACCAACCCCTAAATGAGTTCGAATTAATCTATTTGTTGCTTGCAGGCCTTAGACCAGAGTATGACTCATTTGTTACTTCTGTAATAACTCGATTTGGTCCATTATCACTGGATGATCTCTACGGTCACATCCTAGCTCATGAGTTACGCCTAGAACATCACCAAATAACCACTTCAAATCTCTCTCAAGTCGGCGCCAACACCGCATCACGATCATGTGGAGCTTGTGGTGATCCTAGCTTCAATTCTGGCCATGGCTCCAGTCATGTAGCTTGTGGTTCCAGTCACAACAATCATGGTAGGGGCTGAGGTTATAGCAATTCTGGCTCATCTAAATCTCGGCCAGTCTACTAAGTATGCAATAAAACTAGTCATATTACTTTACGATACTATTATCGGTATGATGATACCTATGATCGTGAGTCCTCTCCGCGATCGTATTGTACTGGCTCCTTTCAACTCAACAACATGAACTGATACCCCGACATCAACGCTAACCATCACTTGACTTCGGATTTCTCTAATCTCAACATCAATGCTGAAGAATGTAATGGCTCGAATCAAATCCGCATTAGTAATGGCACTAGTTTAACCATCACACACTTTGGCACTTCAAAACTCACCATACCTACATTTTCCTTTTTATTTCATAATTTGCTTTATGTGCCACAAATTACCAAGAACTTATTACCCGTTCAACAATTTAATGTAGCCACTAGCACATTTTTTGAATTTCACTCCACTTGTTTTTTGTTAAGGATTGAACAACGTAGAAAATTCTACTGCACAGGCTGAGTAAGAATGGATTTTACTCTTTATCTGTTTCAAATAAAAATTTCACTCCCATTGTTCTTGTCGGGGAAAGTACCTCTCTCTCTCAATGGCATTCTCGGATGGGTCATCTTACTTTTAAAATTGTTTGTCATGTCTTGTCGCAATTTTCTTTACCAATCGTAGAGTCTAAGTCTAGTATGTTATGCTCTGCATGTTTGAGTTCTAAGAGTCGTCAATTACAATTTTCTGAGCCATATAATCGTGCCACGGCACCACTTGAATTGATTTTTAGTTATGCTTGGGTCCGTCTCTTATTATTTCTTATAATAGTTTCAAATATTTGTTGTTACACATGGCTCTACTCTATAACGTGCAGGAGTGACGTTATCAATAATTTTCGCCAATTTCCAACCTTTATTTAACGGAAATTTAATTGCAAAATAAAATTGATTCAATTTGAATGAGGTGGTGAGTTTCGTTCCCTATCCTCATTCTTTACATCTCTTAGCATCTTTCATCGTCAATCTTATCCTCATACTCATCAACAAAATGGTACCATTAACCGTAAATACTATCACATCGTTGAGACTGGATTGGCTCTCTTAACCTATAGTTATGTCCCACACAAATATTGGGATGATGCGTTTGTCATGACTTGTTACTTAATAAATCAAATATCATTTCTCATCTTTCACAACCAATCCCCCTTAATAAATATTGGGATGATGCGTTTGCCACGGCTTGTTACTTAATAAATCGAATGTCATCTCTTGTCTCTCACAACCAATCCCCCTTTACTTGTTTCTTCAAAAGTGATCCTGACTACTCCTTCCTCCATGTCTTTGGCTGTGTCTGTTGGCCTAATCTATGACCATATAATCATCACAAATTATAATCTTAGTCTACCCGTTGTATCTTCCTTGGATATAGTCTCTACCATAAAGGTTATCGTTGTCTCAATGTTCTCACTGGTAAAATTATTATCTCCCACAATGTAGTCTTTGAGGAGTTTGTTTTTCCATTCAAACTTGTGTCACCCCCACAAACTCTAGCAGAGTCCCCCTTGGCACCTTTTGTTATACCCATCATCCGGCCCATTTCTTACTCACCAAATACAAAAGGATATCTTCCGGTTGTGCCAAGCACTCCACAAGATTCAAACAACCCAGCCCATCAAGACCATTTGGCCTCCTATCCCTTGATCAACACTGGACTAGACCAGTTGTCCTGGACCGGTACCGGACCGGACCGAATAGAATTCGGTTCGGTCCGGTCCAAATTTTACATGGACCGATTAATTCCGGTCCGGTCCATGCACCTTTCTCCCCTTCCGCATCACCACTCCCATCAAATTCCAGCCCTTTCGATTAATCGAACACTCTGCCAGTTGTACCCACCCTCCAACCCCATTATATCATGATCACTAGATCAAAGAATAATTTCACCAAATCTAAAATTCACACAAATGGGACAATTTGATACCCACTCTCTAAAGCGCTCCCTGCTGAAATCGAAACTATAATGATTGAACCCTCTTATTGTACCAATATTGTCAAACATCCTCAATGGTGCCATGTCATGAACTAAGAGTTTGATACCCTGCTAAAAAATGGTAGCTAGACTCTAGTACCACCTATGGTTGCCCAAAACATCATTGGTTCAAAATAGGTCTATGGGACTAAAAAAAGACAAATGGTGATATGGGACGCTATAAGGTGCGTTTAGTACCCAATGATTACCTTCAACAAGTAGGGGTTGATTTCTTTGACACCTATAGTCCAGTGATCAAACTCACAATGGTAAGAATAGTTTTATCTATTGTTATTTCTCCAGATTAGGAGATTAGACAAATTGATATTCATAATACCTTTTTATGTGAAAAACTTTATGAGGAGGTCTTTAAGACTTAACTTCAAAGGTATGTTCACCCTCAATTCCCACATCATGTATGTAAGCTACAAAAGGCCTTATATGGCGTAAAACAAGCCATTTGGGCTTGGTTCTCACACCTTTGTAATCGACTCCTTACCCTAAGCTTTCATGAGTCACATTTTGATACTTCTCTATTTATTCATACATCATCCAAGTTCACCATGTATATTCTTATTTATGTTAATGACATTTTGATCTCATACTCTCACAAACAAGCCATTGATGTTTAACTGAAGACTTTGAGTTGTGACTTTGCAATAAAAGATTTGGGCAATCTAAATTTTTTATTGGGAATTGAGGCAATTTACTTTAAAGGGCATATCCTATTATCTCAACAATGATATATCATGGACATACTCCAAAAGACCAAAATGCATGAGGCAAGACCAATCAGTACTCCTGTGGCTACCTCCACCAACCTGAGTGCACTTGACAAGGAGGATTTTAGTGATCCCACCTTATTTTACAGTACAATTGGAGCTTTACAATATCTATCAGTCACTTAGTTGGATTTAGCATTTATAGTTAACAAGTTATTTCAATTCATACACAAACCAAAACTATCTCATTGGTAGGCTGCAAAACGTCTTCTTCGATATTTTAAACAAACAATTAGTTATGGTTTGTCATTCAACAAATCAACCACCACTACTTTTCAAGCACTTTTTTATGCTGATTGGGTGGATTCTCATGATGATAGATGCCAATTGGAGATTTTTGTGTGTTCCTAGGATTGAATTTTATCTCATGGAGTTACAAAAAGCAAGCCACTATAGCTTGATCAAGTACTAAAGTTGAATATAAATTGCTTGCCAATACTCCAACTGAACTTCAATGTCTTCAATTCCTATTGCATGAACTTGGCTTTAAAGTCTCATCTCCTCCTATTTTATGGTATGACAACATAGGCGTTACTTATTTATCAGCAATTCTAATTCACTTTGTGCATGATATGGTAGCTAAGAAACTCGTTGAAATCAAATTCTTATCTTCAAAAGATCAACTCAAGGACATTTTTACGAACCCTCTTCGATCATTCCAGTTTGCAACACTTCGTTCCAAGCTTAGTGTAGTTTATACTTCATTGGACTTGTGGGGGCGTGTTAAGGATAAAAAGCTGAAGTTGATATTCAAAACAAAGATAAAGCTGAAACCGATCAAGATAAGATGGAGTAGTAGCTGTAGTTTATCATGACTGTACCAGTTGAGTTTGTTATTTGTTATTATGTTTGAATTGATTTGTTTTTATCTTATCATTATGTTATAGATTCCATTGAATGTAATGTTTATTCTCTCTATTAATAAGAACATCACCACACAGTGTTTGTGTAATTGTATTTTCCTTAACAGGCAGGATACATTATAATCGTCAATGTCACCTATCTCAATCCAGCGTACACCTGGACAGTTGGGAACTTTCCGAGCAATGGATTAATTTCAACTCTTATGATAAAGGACTAATTTCCTTATTCCTTTTTTATTTTTTTTATGCTGGCCATCTCTTTCACTCACCTTCTTTCTAAAAGCTGAAAGTTTCATTCTCCTTGTGTCTCTTCTCTCTCATTTATCTTAACTTCTTTTCAAAGATAAGAGCCTTACTTATGTGAAGCTTAAACTCAAACATGCTTGGACGTTCGAGGTCATCCTTAAATTGACTATGAAGGCCAATTCGCTAATGACTACGCTCGGGAAAAATAAATGATGCTAATTACAAAAGAATAAACTTTTTGTTTGAAATTGAAAAAGAAATGATGCTAATTTTTTTATATATTTGAATTGTTTTAAATTTAAAAATAGAGTCTAATATATCTATAGATAGCTAATATGATATCTTTAGGATTACACAACTATAAGCTTTATTACATTCATCCATCAAAAGCTCACAATCTCTCTTTTCTAGCATTAAGTTTTAACACTTGTTTATTTTGAGAGAGATATAATTTGTATTGTATTGTTTCATTTTACTCGTTGAGGGATGTACTCAGATAATATACGTATTATCAGCTCATCTAAACACTAAAAGGGTGTGAGTAACCTTTGCGAGTGTAATAAGTGTTCTATAAAAAGAATAGCTAAATCACCATTCATAAGATGATTGTAAGCGTAAAAGATATCCTAATAAAAGGTTTCGAAGCAGTTTTCTCAATAGTGTAATAGACTTTTATTTCTACTTGAGAGAGACTGAATGATGAATTTGAGAATACTCAATGAGTAGTTTAAGGCATGGACGTAGGCTTTTATATCTCATTAAAATATTGATTTGCATCTCTCTTATCCTTGCTTTTATATTTACTGTTATTCAATATTCTATTCACATTTTAAATTGTGTATTTAATATATATATATATATATATATTTATTTAAAACAAACACAATTCACATTCCTTTTGTTTCTCTAAGTCATATAGACAATAATTGATATCAGTGCAATAACTCTATTAGAAGAGTAATTGAATTTTAAGTTACAAATCTTATGGCTAACATTTCAAGAGCTACATTTGGTGAAGTGCATCACCACATATCTCGACTTCTACTATTTTGTTGAAACGATTGCACGTGTTGAAAAGTTAAAATGAGAATATTTCTTTATATTCTCAAATTTGGAGACGCTTTGTTAAATGACCTTATATTTT
The DNA here is from genome assembly GCA_036559045.1 of Platycarya longipes. Classification (NCBI taxonomy): domain Eukaryota; kingdom Viridiplantae; phylum Streptophyta; class Magnoliopsida; order Fagales; family Juglandaceae; genus Platycarya; species Platycarya longipes. The sequence continues at coordinate 10,757,192 of CM071801.1, forward strand.
AGAAAAAAGTTGTTTGGAATAAAAGTTACAAAAGAAGAAGAAAATTTGAACAATGAAGATAGGAAATTTGCTCAATTGAATGCAGAGGCCACAAGTTGGTTATATTGTGCTCTCAATGAGAATAAGTTCAACAAAATAATGAGTTGCAAATAGGTAAAGAAATTTTGGGATATGTTGGAATTAACTTATGAAAAAATTTTACAATTTAAGCAATAAAAAATTTACATTCTTATTCATGAATATGAAACGTTTAAAATGACTTATAAGTATTTCATATCCATTATGTAAACTCATTTTGTTAATATTATAAACAGTTTAACAACTTTTGACAATGTTCATTCTAACTTGGAGATGACAAATAAATTATCAAGTGTCTTCCAAAAAACTAGGAGTCAAAAGTAATAGCAATTATTGAAGATAAAGTTTTTATGAAATCTGAAATAAATGAATTTTTCAGGTCACTTACTATTTATAAATATACATTAAAAAGATAAGCAAAAGAAGGAAAGTTAAAAAAGAGCTTGATACTTAAGTTTTTCACATAAAAGCTAGAGTGAACGAGATAATGAAAATGACAATTACGAAGAAGTTTCAATGTTAACACAAAGAAGTTGCAATATTTAAGCGATTCTTCAAAAGAGATAAAGTTTTTTCCAAGAAATCTCTCAAAAGATTTTTAAAAGAAATGCACGTAAAAATGATTCTAACTTGTAAAAAGTGCAATAGGTATAAATTATCCAATGGATATTATCCTCTACTAAAGAAAAGTGAAAACAAGAAAAAAAGTAATATTTAGAATGATGATTCAAGTAACTTTAATAACAAAACAAGCAACACAACAATAAATTTTTATCATATGACTAAAGATAACTTTAAGATAACAATTATTGACAATGTTTTAAGTGAAAAGCCTTTATATGAGGAATTGTGGCATACTTTTAAAGATTTATATGAAGAATTTGAAAGCTTAGGAATAAAATACATTACTTCAATCGAATTTTAAAGTTTTGAGTGAAAGAGATAGTTTTGAGTGAAAGAGATAGGCATGTAAAATAGATTTCAGTGTATTAATAACCGTTTGGGTGTATTTGTCGAATAATATTAAATGCTAATAACATTCGCTCCCAAGTCTATTTCTCTTCTACTCTCACCTCAGAATTTAACAAAAATATATTAAGGGTCATTTATGTCAAAAATTTCTAATCTAATTTCCTCTCTAAACCTTACTTAAACATAAATATAAATATATTTTTATTTTTAATTTTCAATTTTTTTTTATCTCACCATTATCTAACCATTATGATTTTATTCAATTTTTATATAAAATACTAAAATAATCCAGATTCTTATGTTATAATAATACTTTTATTCAAGTTTTTCTTTTTTATTTTCTAAAACTTAATAAAATATCTTAATTCGAATTATATTATTATTATTTATAAATTATTTCACTATTATTTACAAGATTCTCATATCATCCCATACACCTAATCACTCTTTAAATGTTTAAAGTGTCGTTTGGATCGTGAGTTGAGACAAAATGAATTTAGATGATAAAGAAAAGTTAAAAGTTAAATAAAATATTATTTAATATTATTATTTTAAAATTTAAAAAATTTATTATGGTTTAGGTAGAAATCTAAAAGCTTATAATAATAAAATAAAATGAAACAAGTGAAATTTTTTTTGGGAGACGCTGGAGTACAGTCAGGCTGCACCCAGCGTCTTTGCAGCTCACTCCCTCCCCGCTCCTAAACTCTTATAATTATTATAAAAATACAATAAAAAATATTAAAAAAATACAAAAATAAAATAAAATTTAAAAAATAATAAAAAACACAATAAAATAATAAATGAAGAAAACATAATAAAAAATATAATAAAAAAATAAAATGAAGAAGAATTTTTAAGGAAAATTTGGTTTTACCCAGTTTTCTCTACCGTCGTCGGCGGTGGGCGATACCGGCCATCTCATTAGGACCGACGGGAGCTGTGATCTCACCCCTGCGACGACGAGTTTCGGTAATCTCTGTTGTATTCTCAACTATCTTAAACTCAAAAATGAGTCCTACGATAGGATGGTTGTTATCATCCACCGCCACTAGAAACAGCAAGGCCGCAAACAGACCGAATCCCAAATTTTCGCATATTTTTTTCCTATACTTAATTCGGAAAAGTGCGAAACGGAATTCAAATATTTGATAGAAAACTCTTGTGCTGTTCGAAGGCACCCAAAACAAATGTAACACGAAACAAACCCATTACACATTTTTGTGGCCTTTCCTCTCCTCTTCCCTTGACAACCCCCAAAGCAATAATTCAAAACCCTAATCTCCTATTCCATGAAAATCTCTCTCTAATATCTATTGGCCCATCCTAACTGCTCTCCCTTGCTGTTTAATTCTTCCTTTGCTTTCTCCATTAGAAATCCAACATTTTTGCCAGTGTTTACTTGAAAACAAAAACAACTCTTACCCGAATTCGATACATGCCCAAATGATTTGAGAAATCACTGCTTTGTTTCTTCTTAATCAGTGAGGCGTACAGTAGCAATGTCGGACGACATGCTCATACATTTCTCGTCCAACTCCTCCAATCAGTCCGACCAGTCCCTACCCACCAAGATTGCCAAGCTCGAGGCCCGCATGGTCGGCAAGGCCTCCTCAGTCCCTCCAGCTCAGCCACCGCAACAGCCACCGCAACAGTCACAGCCACAGCCACAGCCACAGCCACAGCCGCCACAGCAGCAGCAGCCCGCTTGGCCCGCCATTTCGTCAGGTGCCACCAAATTTGTAGGAATCGAGGACTTGGCTGAGGCATCGAGCTCGAGTGACTCGGATGATAATGTAAGACTGTTTTAAGTCCACTTATACAGCAATGTGTATGAATTTGATTTTATTTTTGGGTAGATAGTTGGATGAATAGACTCAATTCCCGTTGACTAGTATTAATGGAATATTAAACACATCTGTATGGTTATTATGTGCTTAGGCATGCTATGGTTATGCTGTTAGAGAATCTCGCAGTAATAGGAACTGCAGATGCCAAAAGTGCATCAAAGCTATCTGTATCTATGTGATGTGTGAAAGACGAAAGTAGTGTACATATTTTTGGTTCTCATGATATTTGCTCAGTTACGTGAATCTATCAAATTCTGATCCATTTGTTGGTATTCATAAGATAGTTGTATTGAAAAACGATGCATTTTCTTGCTAGTGGCTATTTTCCTAACACTTTTGGTCTAGGACTTTGTTGTTACTGTTATTGCTTTGCCTTTGTGAGTTATTTGTGCATATTATAGGCCTGTGTACCTTGTAACTGGCTTCTGCCTTATTAATAAACTTTTACTTATAAAAAAAAAAGTTATTTGTGCATATATTGCTCCAGTGAATATCCCAATGTGAGTTTTGAGGTGTTAGATCGAGTGGCTCTGGATTGGAGTGTAGGCACCCTAGGATTCTTAGAGCTGCCCAAGATTGGGATTGACTTGACATGACCATATACAAGGATCTGACCATGAACTTTCTGTTCTCTGGGTGACTCAAAGCAACTTATCCTCCTCACCACTACCAATGTTAGAAGCATACAACAAGCTGAATATTTCAGAAATTATCACTCACTTCCCAATCTTGGGCAGCCCTAAGAACCTAGACCTTCAATTGTAAAGAACCACTAGTATTTCCCAAATATATTTTTTTTATAGGTAGTAAGAGAAATTTTAGTTCAAGTAAATAGGCATAGCCCAAGTACACAGAGAGTATACAATTGAGAGACACCTAGTTACAAGCTAAGACTGGAGAATTAGAACAAGTCTAAACAGCCATTCCCATCTCTTACAAGATTAGTAATCCAAAATCTGAAAGTACAAAAGAAGAAAACCCTTAATTCCTCTAAGGAACGTTCACGATTATCAAAACATCTTCCGTTACGTTCAACCCACAAGCACCACAAAAGACAAGAGGAAATGATCTTCATGACGGCAGGCTTAATGTCTTTCCCAACAATTCTTGGCCAAATTGCAAAAACATCCAACACGTGTAAGGGCATCACCCAAGAAAAACCAGCCCTCGAAGATATTGCATTCCAAAACCATGTGGCCACCTCACAATGAAGAAAAAGGTGATCAATAGATTCGTCCTCCTTCTTGCACATATAACACCATTCGATGGTCTGAAAGCCTTTCTTCCTCAAATTGTTAATAGTCAGAATTTTTCCAATGGAAACTAGCCAAGAAAAGAAAGCAACCTTACTAGGTACTTTTGGTTTCCAAATACTCTTTGGAAGGTAATCCACAACCCCATGACTTGTTAAGGCCTTGTAATAAGAACTCATGGTAAATCTGGAGTTATTAGAGTGCTGCCACAGCAACCTATCTTCTTGGTTCTGAACAATCTTCTTCTCGTACAATTTTTCCAAAAAATCTAAAACTTCATTAGCTCCCCAATCTTGGATATCTCTAGCAAATTCCACATTCAAACAAATTAAATTGTTGGAGATGGAATAAGAATCAGCAATGGCAGCCCCTTTGTTTTTAGCAATCCTGAAAAGATTGGGAAAAATATCTTTAAGAGGAGAATCCCCATACCAAATATTATGCCAAAATAAAATCTTTGCCCCATTCCCCATTTTAAGGGTAGTATGCTTAATGAAAACATCCAATTCTATTTGAATAGACTTCCATAAGCCCACTCCAAAAGGCCCTCTAACTTCCTTTGAACACCAATTCCCCCAAGATTTTCCATGACTGTCATTCACAATAGTTCTTCATAGAGCACTTCTCTCAAGTTGGTATCTCCAAAGCCATTTACCAAGGAGAGTTTTATTGAAAAGTCTTAGGTTGCGCACACCTAAGCTCCCTAGAGAAACTGGAAGACAAACTCTTTTCCAACTCACCAAATGAATTTTTTTTTCCTCCCCAAAACCATCCCACAGGAAATTCCTATAGAGACTCTCAATGGTTTTGGCAACTCCAGTTGGTAATGGAAAAAGAGAGAGGAAGTAGGTGGGAAGATTAGTCAATGTACTCTTAATAAGAGTAACTCTGCCCCCTTAGACAAATACAGCTTTTTCCAGCCGGCTAGCCTCCTCCTGATCTTCTCGATCACATCTTCCCAAATGGCAACAGATTTATGAGAAGTCCCCAAGGGTAAGCCAAGATATTTCATAGGAAGAACAGCTATCTTGCAACCCAAAATGTTTGGCCAAGTCTGAGATGTTTCTAACTGAACCCACAGGAATTATTTCAGATTTGGATAGGTTAATTCTTAAACCAGAAACAACTTCAAAACAAAGAACGAGAGCTCTCAGAGCCCAAAGATGATCTTTGTTGCTATCATATAAAATTAATGTATCATTGGCGAAGAGAAAATGAGAAATTGTAGTGATGCCCCTGGACTCATTTCCCAACTCGAAACCAGACAAAAATCTACCTCCAACAGTCGCATCCAACATACGACTTAGAGCATCTATCACAATAACGAAAATAAAAGGAGATAAGGGGTCTCCTTGCCTCAAACCCTGAGAGCTATTAAAAAATTCAACCAGGTTGCCATTTACTAAGATTGAAAATCTGGCTGAGGAAACACACAATTTGATGCAATTAAAATAGAATCAAGAATTTGTCTACCCCTTACAAAAGCATTCTGAAGCTTAGAAATGATCTTGTCCATGACTTTGCTAGTGTGGTTGGCTAGCATCTTGGCAATGATTTTATAGACCCCGTTCACCAAACTAATGGGGTGAGAATCCCTCAATTCCATTGCTGCCACCTTTTTAGGGATGAGAGCAATGAAAGTCGTATTAAAACTCTTCTCAAATTTCAGCAAAGAATGGAATTCACTGAAAACATTCATGAAATCATCTTTCACAATGTCCCATCAAACTTGGAAGAAAGTCATTGTGAAACCATTCGGACCCGGTGCTTTATCTTTATGCATACCTTTAACCACATCAAGAACCTCGTGAAAATAATTCCACAGAAGCATCCTGATCATATGCAATCTTGAAGAGGGAATGAATTGCAATCTAGAGGGGCATACACCAAATACCATGCCAAAATCTGGCCTGAGATCCCTCGGCAATCACAAATCTAAAATGACTAACAAAACTCCAAACCATTCCTAATAGATTTCCACAACCTCACACCATAGGCACTTCTCACTTCAATAGAGCATCCCCCCTTCACATTGATGAAGATCCTCCATAATGATTCCTCTGCCCAATAAATCCTTAGCTAACTCATTTGTGGCCACCCTATGGCATTGTTCTGGTAATTTCCTAGTTAGTATCAGATGGTGGCTAATGATTTTGAATTAATTGAGGTGGTTAAAGAGCCCAAGATATCATCTAAAAGAAGATGAGGGAAAAAGATCACCAAACCACTTGCTTTTTTTTGCTCCAACTATAAGCGAAGAATTACATCTAAAAAAACTATAAGCAATGAATTTCTGCTTAGAGTTTGCATGTTTGTTTGTTTGTTTGTTTGTTTTTTTTAACATTGAACAACTATCTTGCTAAACTTTGCATGAGTTTTTTAGATCAGGTTCGATAAACGATAACTTATAATAATGAAGCTTTTGTTAATTTTAATTGAAGAGTTATGGTTTGAATAAGAGCATTGGCATTAACTTCATCAAAAGCCTAGCCAAATGCAAAATATGATGATTTTATCCAAGATACAGCTGCATTGGATTAGCCAAAGGGATGTATGAAAAGTTTTGAGTTACAGTAAAAGTAAGGGATCCTTCAAATTTGAATGATTTCTGTTCACCCATCAAATATGTATTTTATTCAAGTTTAATCCGCAACGGTCATTTTTACCTACAATATTTAATCTGAATGTTGGCTATATTATGAAATATATATTGATGGTTCGGTTAATTTTCTCTCAAGGTATTGATGCCTTTTGGCTATTAATCTGGTAATAATATTGGCTATTAACAATAATTTAAGTATCAAGTTAAATTATAAACGTATATATGTTTAGTGTAATTGCAAAATATGAAAAAAAAATTAAAATATTATAATTATTAAAAAAAATAATATTATATTATTATTTTGATGAATCTAATGGCTAATCCAATGTGGGGTTATGGATAAAGAGGTTTTGGATTTCTGAAAACATGTACTTTTCATCAAATTTTAAAAAGACTTTGATGAAGTCAATGCTATTGCTCTAATGGTGGCAGAAATGAAATTGCTTATCAAAATTTGTCATAGTTTCTTGATATCATACTTGTTAAAGTAATTTTTTTTTTTTTTTGATTTCATGTGCATGACACTTACAATTATTGCGAATTTATGTGATGGTTCCTATTTGATGTGAAATATGCCTACTTTTGACCTCTTTGCCGTTACACACAAGTATGTAATCTTAGAGTTTAAGGCCCCGTTTGGTTACGCAGTTCAGATGAGATGGGATATTTTGGATGGTAGTGAGATTTTTTTAGTTAAGATGAGATGGGATAGTTTGTAGAAAAGTATATATTTGGATAATGAGATGAGATGAGATAATTTTGACTTATAAATGAAATAGAGATGAAATACAGATATGAAACTCACCGTTTGGATAGACAAAATTATACCATTTGTACAGACCAGATGGGATAAAACACTCTCATCTGGCTATCCAAAACAGGTCTAAGAAGCTTTGGTGATATTTGTCAGAGCTATGCATGTTTTCTTGGCAAAAAGTTGTGGAATGTTTGTCGTATTTTGGTGTTTGTAATATTTTAATCTGTTGAAAAAGTATTTGTTTTGTGATAATTCTTTATTTGACTGGGCCCATTATACAAGTATATGGATACATTCTTGTGCATTAACATGCATGTCAACAAAAGAATACACATGAATGAATATATTGTTTTCATTAATGATTTTGTTGCCATTGTCTTTTGCCAGAATGGAGGGGAGTTTCTAATACAAGCCAACACACAAAAGCGCCAAAAACTTCAAGAAGACGACAACTCAGCTTTTTTAGAAAGTGTTGAGGTATGTTCCTTTTTTATGGTATATATGATTGTGGGCTGATGCCTGTAGTTGCTTGTTTTTTGGGCTATACTTGCATAATCCATTGAATATCAAATTATTTGCTGATTCTTTGCAATTCATTTGGAGGATTTGTGTTGGGTTATTCTCTTCCTTTCAATTTTTTTTTTTTTTGCAAGTTGAATGAATTTAGATAAAAATTGTGTTAATATGATACCCAAAGCCTTGTTAAACTCTTGATCAAGTTGTTATAATCATCTGAAATCTTAATTTATTACAAACCTTTCTCTTGTTCCCTCCCAAAAGGATGACAGAAAACATTGCTCAATCAACCTGTGTCTGGGTGTCTGGAAAAGAGTGTTTTTAAGGGTCCAGAATATGATTAATCAAGCAAATTGTAAATCCTGAAAATATGTGTTCGTACTTGGCTTCTAGTGCTGATTTAAAACATGTTCTTTGACGAACTAATGCGTGCAGAATTTGCGATAAAAAAGATATGAACCTTAAGTTGTTACATTGAGTGGATCATAGGTTGGATTTCAGGCACCTTGGGATGCATAACTTCTATCGTTAACTCCTTTGGTTGTCATTCCCAAGGCTTTGTATTGGCAATTGATTAGTTACATGTACAGGGAGCTGCACATTCGCCGAGATAACTTGGTTACTAAAAGGGACTTGGAGACCTCATTGATAAAGAAAAAGGAAATAGAATATGGTGAAACAGAAATCAGAAAGGGGTGAGGGGGGAAGTTGAGGACACTTGTGGGTATCCTGATCCTATCTTGGCTCCACTATAAACCCAAGATTTTTTCTTAGAGGTTTATATATTTTTTGCCTTTATTTTGACAAACTGTCTTGCCACACATTTGACAAACAAGCTTTGAATAAGCATTTGTGACATATTATGCTTGATAAATAATCTTCTGTATACACTTAGGCTTTTAATTTCAAATAAATACTACATATGCTATGTCATCTATTTGTGAGACAAAAAAGCAGAATCAAAGGGATTTTAGGATAATTAGAGGATAGGGATGAAAGTTATTGTGGAAGTACTCCAGTTGCTTGCCATTATGTGCATGATTATTAGCCTTTTGTGGGAATTCTTGTTCACTTGATGGTTTCCATAATTGGTTAGGAATTAGCCCTCATAAGACCTGCATATGTGTTTTCACATACTGCGGTTTAAGGAGCTTGAATAATTAACTTATAGAAAACAGAAGCTTTAATTATTATTTTAAGATCATTATTTTCCTTTTAACACGTTCAAGGCGGATCAGTGTACTCTGCTTGATTTTATGTATTTTCCAGGCGATATTTGCTGCAATGTTATTCATTGTACTAGTAGTGCTGTCATATAGTTACTAACAAGTTCTAGCTCAACTGCCACTTTTTTCTGCCGTAAGAACAAGGTGAAGGGTGAGGTGATGTGAGTACACTACTATTTGATGCATATCTAACTTAACAATAAAAAGACGCGCTTGTCACATTGTCTATTGAAGGAATGTTCCTTCTTTCAAATACTATAATTTATGGCCTTGTTCACTATATATTTGCACACATGAACCCACACAAATATCCTGGCAGAATGGAGGAAAGTTTCTATCCAACAATAGAAGTGCCAAAAATTTAAGAAGATGAAACTCGGCTATTTCTGAACATTATGAAGGTTCTCACTTGAAGAATTTGTATGGTTGAAATGGTTGGATAGGCAATTTCCTTTTCTGGTTGACTCCATGACTCATTACTGCGGTTGCTTTGTTTTGCCCCCCACTCCCCCCCACCTTTCTCTCTCCCCACACATTCGCACATATGATCTCTGCCTTGGTGGGTTTTACTATTATTTTATAACATTTTGGAGGTACTGATGTTGAGTTCCATTTTGTGCTGCTGTTGTTTAGATCTTGTCAAACTCAGTTGTTTTTAATTTTTTCTTGACGCATTTATATTTCAATTTCTCTTTACATTTTATTTCAAGAAAATGTATGCATGCTAATGGTTGGGGAGAAAAATAAAACCTTTCAGGCAGTGGCTGATGGGAGGCAAATGGTTGTCGAAACGTTGAATTCCAAAGCTAATGCTGATGTAAATAGGAAAAAACAAGGTCGTGGAAGGGGGCACTCTGTTTCCGGTCGTGGCCGTGGTTCTAGAATTAATGATCAGACAAGATCACAAGGTTTGGCTTCAACTGTTTCACCTTCAAATGGTCAGCTCGAGAATTCATATCCTAAGGTAGGATAATTGACATTAAATGTTTTTGTTTCATTCCGTATTGCTTTATTGCAATTTCTTTGATTGGTAAACAAGAATTTTATTGATGAGAATAATAGGCGTTGCCCAAGTACACGGCTTATCTTAGGTCTTCCTAGTACACACCTAATGTGGAGCTTAGTGCATGTGAATATAATGTCTTCACATAGGTAGCATGCTTCATTTTCACGACCTATGGAATTTGCTAGATACTTCTACTTATATAAAAAAAAAAATTGCTAGATACTTCTGCTTATCAAAAAAATAAAATAAAATTTGCTGGATACTTCTAATGCCATACCTTGAAAAGACTATGCAACTATGTTATAAAGGCGTGTCGTTTACCGTACATACGTGTAAGGGTATGATTGTGCTGCTTACCTCGTAGCATTAATTAAATATTTCTGGGGTGAAGCCGTTTTCCTGTAAAATAGGCAAGTAACTTATATAAATTTCCAACTTAAAACATATACTTTGTAAAAACCTGAAATACTTATATAACCTATATTTCCATAAACCCAAAATCTCTATAACCCCAAAATCACATAAACTCCATAGATTGGTCTTATAACCCAAACAATATTTAAACCTAATGATTCATCAACCCGAAATGGTCCATGCATATGAACTCGATAATAACACCCAGGAAATCATCAAGCCTCAATCCATTCGTATCCCCCAAATTCCTTCCATAGATTGGTCTTATAGTCCAAACAATATTTAAACTTGATGATCATCAACCCAAAATGGTGCATCCACATGAACTCGAATAATAACACCCAGGAAATCATCAAAGCCTAAATCCATTCGTACCACCTGAATTCCTTGCTCGGCTTGTAACCCCTACTCAAGGCAATTAAACTTTAAACATATACTAACTAGTGACCATTAACCCACTTAAATCATGTTGCAAGACCCAAACTTAAACATGTAGTTCTGGACCCTATTTATTCGTGTAGCCCCTTTCCACTTCTCTTCAAGACCAACTCGTAATATGCATGAGAGAGAGAGAGAGATAGGCTTACGATGTAGTCTCGACAAGGTGGTGTTGTGCATACTTGGATGCTTGCTTATCACGGTTGCATAGGAGTGGTTTGGTGTTTGGACATCACTTGCAGTGGGTTGCTTCGGCAAGGTGATGAAGCTTCCATCGTTGGCATTGCAAGTGCAATGGCTAGGTTGAGGTGCTCTGTTTTGATAGGGGCTGCGTCGGTATTGCGTGGGACTGGTTTTTGCAGTGTTAGATGGTTGTGGACAGCGGTGTGGAGGGTGGTGCAAGGTGGCAGCGGTGTGGAGGGCTTGTTGTGTAGAGGTGGGTCTTAGACTAGTTCTCTTCCAAACCGAGGCTACCGTGTGGTGAACCAGGTGAGGTGTTGCTGCTTGAACAATGGTGGCTGATGGTTGTTGCTGTGAGGAGTGCGGCAGGGCTGGTGTGGGCTTTGGTGGACAGCAACAACGTGAGGCTTGGCAGAAAGGTGGGTCGACGACAACCCTAGTAGCGGTTGGAATTTCTCTACGTGCATGAGGGGGTCAGATTGTTTGTGAATGTGTGTACTTATGTGTGTGTGTGTAATGTTGTAGTGTGTTTGCAGATGAAGATGTTCTTAAGCTTGGAGTTTATAAACAAACCGGTCCTTGGTTTTCATTGGTTTGGGACCATTCATGGCCAAGCATTCAATAAATTTCAACGAGCCTGGTTTTGAGTCCAAAATATGCCCAACTCGTCCAAATAATATTTTTGGGCTTTTGAATTTTTTTTTATAAGTAAACAAGTATTATTAATGAAAGAATGGGCATAAATGCCAGTTACAAAAATCATGTGACCTATCAAATAGGCACATTAGAAACAAGAAAATCATGTAGGGCCATGCATTAAAGTCCACGACACTGGTCCAAGTACATAGGTTCGAAAAAATAAAACTTGAGCTCCTCCTTTGTTCTCTTATTGTCTTCAAATGTCTGCTCATTCCGCTCCTACCACAAGCACCACATGATACAGATAGGGATCATCTTTCAAATCTCTTTAACTTGTTGCTTGCCACGGATTGAAGTCCAACACGCCATAACTACCACCATGGTTTTCGGCATAACTCATGCAAGATCCAGTCTTCTAAACACTTCGTCCCAAAGTACCTTGGCGGTCTCACAGTGTAGAAATAGATGATTGACTGACTCACCGTCCCGTTTGCACATGCAACATCAGTATGCTATGATGATCCTCATTTTCTTAAATTATCAATGGTGAGAATCTTGTCGAGTGAAGCTGTTCAAACAAAAAAAGCTGCTTTGGAAGGTGCCTTATGTCGCCACAACTTTTTCCACGGAATCTGAATATTGTGCTCGTGTAAGAACCTTGTAGAATGACCGCACAATAAAGACCCCTTTTTTTTTACAGGTATCCACCACAAGCCGTCCTCTTGCTGAATGTTCGGATCGAAAGCATAAATAAGGCTATAGAGATCCATAAAAGTATTCATCTCCCAATCCTGTGCCGCCTTATTAAAAATAATATTCCAATGGTTCCTCCCTCTTGCATACCTCAAAACCTCAGCCACTGTGATATCTTTGGTGTTTGCAATCTGTAAAAGTGAAGGAAACAGATCTTGTAATGCACTACTACCACACTAGACATTCTTTCAGAATCTAATCCTTGTTCCTGCACCTACAAGAAGCCTAATATGTCTATTAAAATCCCCCCACCCTCTCCTGCTGTTTTTCCACAATCCCACTCCTGCAGCCCCCTTACTTCACTAGTGCACCAACCCCCTCCCATACTTCCATATTTATTTGCTATCACATTTTTCCATAGCGAGTCCGGTTCCGTATTAAACCTCCACAGCCATTTGCCAAGTAGCACCTGGTTAAACATTCTCAAGTTTCGTATACCCAGCCCTCCATTTGAAATAGGGCGACATACCGTCTCCCACTTGACAAGATGAAACTTAAGCTCCTCTCCCAAACCTCCCCACAAGAAATCACGTTGTAGTTTCTCAATGCGGCCGGCCACTCTTGCCGGTATCGGAAATAGTGATAAGAAATACGTGGGTAAGTTTGAGAGAGTACTCTTAATAAGAGTAATACGCCCTCCTTTGGACAAATACATTCTCTTCCACCCTACTAATTTCCTCTCAATTTTTTCAATTACTGTGTCTCATATTGTTGTCGTCCGCAAAATTATCCCCAATGGAAGTCCCAAGTAGGTCATAGGAAAAGAGGCAATCTTGCATACCAATGTTCCAGTCAACTCTCGAATGTTACGAACATCGCCGACTAGTACCATCTCTGATTTGTCATAATTCACTTTCAGACCAGACACTGCTTCAAAACATAGAAGTAATGCCTTCAATGCCCGTACTTGGTCTCGATCAGCCTCGCACATAATAAGTATATCATCTGCAAACAACAAATGAGATATATTAGTGATACCCCTTGCAGGGGTTCCAATAGGAAACCCACTTACAAAGCCATGGCCGACCAAAGCCAATGTCATCTTGTTGAGTGCCTCCATAACAATAACGAACAGCATGGGGGAGAACGGGTCCCCTTGTTTTAGACCTTGAGAACTCTGGAAGAAACCTTCTGGATTGCCATTGATCAACACCGAAAATCTATCCGTAGAGATACACAAACTTATCCAACTCCTCCACCTTTCCCCAAAATCGCATCTACTTAGCATATATAGAAGGAAGTCCTAGTTGACATGGTCATACGCTTTTTCTATGTCTAACTTACACAAGATCCCTGTACTTCCAGCCTTCAATCTACTATCTACACATTCGTTGGCGATGAGCTTTGCATTAAGAATCTGCCTTCCTTTAACGAATGCATTTTGGGGTTTAGTAATAATCTTCCCAATGACCTCACTTAGACGATTAGCAAACACTTTTGCAACTATCTTGTAGACCCCATTTACTAGGCTAATAGGCCGAAAATCAGAAATTTCGATTGCCCCCACCTGTTTGGGTATTAGAGCAAGGAAGGTATGGTTAAGGCTTTTTTCAAATTTTCCAACTGAGAATAGCTCTTGGAAAACCTTCAAAAGGTTTTCTTTAATCACATCCCCGCAATCTTGAAAGAATCCCATAGAGAAACCGTCCGGACCGGGAGCCTTATCCTTGGTCATTTTTCTTACAACCTCATACACCTCGTCCTCATCGAATGCTCTCTCCAAACGTAATACATCACTATGCTCAATGGAGGCGAAGGCCAGTCCATCAAGTATAGGCCTCCAACCCACTTGTTCCGCTAGGAGCTTCTCATAAAAGTCAATGGCATGGTTTTGAATGACTCATTCGTCTCTGCTCTCAACCCCATCAATCTTCAATACCTCAATGTTGTTATTTCTTCTATGAGAGTTTGCAACTCTATGGAAAAACTTCGTGCTGCGATCCCCTTCCTTAAGCGACAATGCTCTCGATTTTTGGCGCCATGACATTTCTTCTAACAAAATAATCCTTTCGAGATTTGCAACAAATAAAGTCTTATGATGTTCTCGTTCCTCTTGGGTGAGAGGCCACCCCTCCTGTATCCGGTCAAGTTCCTGGATTGCCATCCATATGTCATTCTTATTCTCCCTTATGTTTTCAAAAGATTGGATATTCCACTCCTTTAGGTCTCTTTTTAGAGCTTTCAATTTATTAGCAAAAATGAAACTAGGGGTGCCGCTGAATTGATAAGACGACCACTATTGGTTAACCCTATCCACAAAGCCTTCTGACTTCAACCACATATTCTCGAACTTGAAGTACTGGCAACCATTCGAAATCCTCTACAATCAAGCAAAATGGGCCAATGATCCAAGGATAAATGGTCCAATCGCTTTTGCCATACATCTGGAAAGTGACATTCCCACTCTAGTGAAATTAGGAAATGGTCCAATCTAAACCAAGTTTGATTATTTGCCCAGGTAGCTGGTCCCCCTACAAGTGGTAAGTCAATTAAGTTCAAGTCGGAGATACATTCCAAGAACTCCAAACTCGCATGCCTCACTCTACAGTGACCCAAACTTTCACTCGGGAATCTAACAACATTGAATGAAGTCCCCCCCCCCCCCCAAAAAAAAAAATCAAAGAAAAGCACCACGGAAGATTATTGTGGGATGAACTAGCGGGTATGTATAATGTTCAATATAATCTTCTAACTTCTCCACCACCCGCCTGTCCCACATCATTAAAATTCCTTCCGATGCCCCATTAGAGGCCATGAAAACCCAGCAAACGTGATTGTCACTCCATAAACTCCGCACTGTATTCCTATTAACCATCCTCAACTTTGTCTCCTGTAAACAATGTCCGCTTTCCATTCACGAAGCAAATGCCGAATCCGAAGATGCTTATTTGTCTCATTGAGTACACACATTCCAAGAAACTATCTTGGGTTTTGTCATTGAGGAACAACCTGCCCCTTCCCTTTATTTCTTCCCCTACTTGTGTTGCCTTCGTTCAATGACCATATCAACCGATTTAGCTCCCGATTTTTCTTCGGGACCCTTTTCTTCTTTTCTTTGTGCCCTCTTCAAGAGCAGTTAACAAAGCTATGAATTGCTCTTCATATCCGTCACACTTAATCCCCAAATAACGATAAAGATTTTTCATTTTATTCATTATCCAATCCGAAACTTGATCTGGAAAGTAAAAATCCTTAGGGGAGGGGTTCCCCATCCCGTCCTGGGACTCCTCTCCAAAAGAAAAATCATCTAATCCTATCTGGTTGTGTATTTCAGCCAAGAACATCTCGTTTTCTACTAAGTGCATGAAGTCATCTGAGTCATTGTCCATCTCAGTCTCGAAATCATCATAAGGTTGGTCAGAAGTGTTCACCGGGTTCGGGTCTTGACTCATCAGAATTATCTGTGCCTTTCTCGATTCCGGCACTGTTTGACCTCCCTCGATTCCGGCATTATCAAACTCAAATATCGAGTTTTGAACAAACTGCACCATCGGAGTTTGTTGTCGACACCACCGATAGCACCGTTTGACGTTCTCCCACCGGAGCCGCCATCATCGGTAAGGTCTCCGGCACGAACCCATGCCCCGTCAAGTCCGCAGTTGAGCTGCTAGGGATTCCTTTGTTTCACATGAGATTGGGCTGGATATTGGCCGGCCTAGTCCCAAGCGTAGCGCTTGACGAAGCCTTTAGGCTTACGTCTGCTTGTGCCTTAGTCTGGGCTCTGGGCTTTGAAGGCCCAGCCCCTTCGTTCATAGGCTCACGACGTTGAAGCCATTGTTTGGGCTTTTAGGCCCAGGCCCATAAATTTTCCAATTGGCCCGCTTTTGTGCAGTTCTGGCAGACCCATTACCTTTCCGACCCGCTTCCCTTCCAGATTATACAACTTTGTCCTCATCACCTTCCTTAAACAGGCCGACAAAAGACACCAACTTTATCACGTCTCTCTGCAACAGCCAAAGTTGGCCCTGCATTTCCAGCAGCAGGCGCCTATTCTTCCATGCAGCTTGACTTGCCACATACCCTCTGCGATGGGTACGTCTTACCAATTAAATAGGGTCCACTTTTGTCCATGAATATTAACTGGACTCAAACTTAATTATTAAGCCCAATAAAATCCCATAATCCACCATAATACTTTCTCAGGCTCGTAGCCAATTCAAAATTATCCAATAAACCTCAATTCAGTTTTCCATCAATATTGGCTTTAATACCATCCAAAATCATCCACTAAACCTTAATGGGTTTTAAAATAAAATTTTTGGCCTTACTAGAATTCTTAGCCAACCTCAATAAATAATAGTTCATGGGTTTATCCAATATAGCTACTACTAACTTAATTTAAGTCTGATAAAATTATCTGTATTTCATCCATAATATGGATCGGCTCATTATAGAATCCTTGGGTGCAAGCAATTTCTAGAGGCCATCGAACTAGGGGAACTTTCCCTTGTCGAATTAACCAAAGTGGACTTGCGGAAAAGTCCTTGCCGCTTGTGCACCCTTGGGATTAGCTGAAACTTTGTTCTCGCACACCTGGTGCCAATAAAGAAAATTTTGTGGTCTTTTGGGACCATGATATGCATAAGGTGCATATATAGTTATCTAAGGACGCCATGGAAAACTATTGGATGCTGCTTGTAACATGGAAAGTTCTTATGTGAACAATTATTATGTTGCCATTCACTTAACTGGCATGCCCTTTCTCCAATTGTTGCAGGATGGTAGGCCCAAAGAGCAGTTTCAGAATGAGAATTGTTCCCAATTAGAGGTAAAAATTTTAACCTTTTTGGAGTCATGTGGTAAGAATACGTTTCTTCTACTTTTAGCCAAATATTATTAAATGAGCAAAAGGAAGAGGAGTCTCAATCAATGCTCAATTATTTTCAGACTAGGGCAAACTAAGTTTTTAATTTTTCTGCCAAATTAAATTAGGAGGAGGTTGCATCTTTGCGTGCAAAAGTTGCCAGACTAGAGGAGGACCTACGTAAATCACTTCAAGAGGTCTCTGATTATCAAAATCTTTGCCGCCAATTGGAAAAGGTAATTGAGTGATACTAAAAGGTATTTAAAGCTTACTATACGCTTTACAGTGCCGTATAATTCACATGTCAATATGATGCCAATTTTTGGACTTTGTTTTTTCCTTTCTGAATTACTATGTTCATTTGTGAGACCGTTATACAGCACTTTCCTTTCTTTGTATGATTTCTGGCAGGAATTGAAGGACCTCAAAGACAATGATCTGCAAATGAAGCCTAAGGTGTGCTTCTTTAAGGACCTTAATTATGAACCCTTCCATTTTACGAATTGGTGAACAACTTGGTTTATATTTCCATGCTGAATGAGACATACGATATGTGATACCATATATTAAGTGATTATAGGTGGTGAATATGATTGGATGGAGAAGTTCTTGCTCTTTATAATGGTGAGAATTACTTCATCGACACCAGAGTCCTACAAAAGTTATTTTACACTTTGATGTGTCAGTCAGTTTTCTCCTGACTTGAAATTTTGGCTTAAGTTGTAAAAAACTTGTTTAGAAAGTCTTTCTCTTTAATGATTTTATGGGGTTCCAATTGTACCATTGACTAATTATTTTTGGAATATGGGCCTAGATGTGGCTTGAGCCTTCTTTGGATTGTAAAAAATAACATCAAGTCCAATCCCAACTAGAAATGTAGACTTGAGCCATGTCACCTATGATGGAATGGTTCGACGAGGATGTAAGGAAACTTGGGGGTGGAGGAGGTTGTGATATATTGAGTGTAGTTGAGTGTAGGTGGTGAATGAAATCTCACATTATTTGGAAGGAAGAAATTCTTACTCTTTATGACAATTCTAATGCACTCCAGTTGTTGCATTGATTGGTCTTTTTGGAGTATGGCCGATATGAAACTTGTGCATTCTATTGGGGCATTACATTATACAATATATGCTATATGCTTATTCATATCCTCCATAGAGGTGTCATTGACTTTAAATTTCAAATATGATTATATTTTTGTTGTTTTTATTATTATTATTTTTTGATAGGTAAAAGTAAACTTTATTGATAGAAACAAAGTACACTAGTAGTATACAAGTAGGAGATGCAAATTGCCCCTATTACAAATGATGGCCGAGACCCAAGAAAATAAAGTATTGAAGAAGAATCGCTTCAGCTCATCCAAAGAACGCTCCATGTCTTCAAAGCACCTCTTATTTCTCTCTTAACCACAAGTACCACATAATGCAATGAGGGACCTTCTCCACACCGTAGTTGTTTGTGAATTTTCCCCTCATTCCTATCCAACACCCTAGAATATCCCTAACTATTCTAGGCATAACCCAAGCCACCCTTGTCCTATCAAGGATCTCATTCCATAAACCCCTTGCCACCTCACAATGTAATAGAAGATGATCCACTGATTCCCCATCACTTTTGCACAAGAAACACCAATTTGTTATGATAAGACCACGTTTTCTCAAATTATCCGACATGAGGATCCGCCCAATGGATGCAGTTCATAAAAAGAAAGCGACCTTAGACGGAACTTTACTTTGCCATATAGCCTTCCAAGGAAAATTATGGACATTAGAAACTCCCAAGAGGGCCTTGTAGAAAGAGCAGACCGAAAATCTGTTGTTTCCATTAAAAAACCAGATCATTTTATCCTTGGTCTCGCTGCCCATCGATGTTGCATATAGCGAGTCAAAAAAATCAGCAAACATATCCAAGTCCCAATCATGAGCAGCTCTCGAGAAGCTTACTTCCCAATGGACTATACCATTAGAACTTATCACTAAGTCAGCCACGACAACCTCTTTGCTGCTGGAAATCTGAAAGAGTTTAGGAAAAACCTGCTTTAGGACCTGTTCAACGCACCAAGCATCATGCCAAATGTAAACTTTATCACCTCTTCCAATTGCAAATCTAAAACACTTGGAAAATCTACCCCATGCCGCTCTAATATTTTTCCACAAGCCCACACCATGTGTCCCTCTAACTTCCTTGGAACACCATCCCCCATCACACTCCCATACTTAGCATCTATCACTCTTGCCATAAAACCCTCCCCTTCCTTATGATATCTCCACAACCATTTCCCCAAACATGCTTTGTTGAAGACCCTCACATTAGATACCCCCAACCCCCCACATTGAATTGGTACTTAAGTGTTTTTATTATTGTTTACCTTTTTTACCCTCCAGAGTGCTCATTTAGTTGCTGATATATGTCTTTTAACATTGTTGGCCTGTTCCTTCTTGGATTTGGTCTACTGGGGTTGAATTTGAAGCAAGCCCTCTGCTTGTATGCTTTGATTTAAATTATTTTGTACGTAATGTGTTCGTATGTATGACCCAAGGGAGAATGAAAAATATAGAACTTTTAAGAAGTTAAAATGTGTTTTAAAACTCACATAGAAAGGCGCGATGATTTGTGATTGTTTAGTTTTTAAGGTTAGGTGGTCGATAGTTATAATCCTATCACCACCAAAGGTAATGGTGTTGTGAATTTATCATTGGGGGATTGTCTGTTGACTACTAATTTGAATCAGGAAAACTGAGAAAAATTAGCTTTTATGTGAAGGTGGGGGGGCTGAGGGCAGGGGTGTTGTTGCTTTATATTTTTTAACGTTGCCATTAATTTTGGTTAATTTAGTTTGCTATGGATCTTGTCTCTTGTGATTGTTTCTTTCAGGTAGGATGTCTGAAGGAATACTGGTAAAGGCAGTATAGTGGGATAAAACCATTAAATGCCATCTTGATCTGTGCTTATTTTTTGAAGTCAAAGTATATTATACATTTTTTCATGTTTCCATGACATAATTGATGGTTTATAAGCTTCCATAGCCTCTATGGATCTGAGGACGAACAGATTGTAAATTTAACTGGTTCTAATGGTATTGCATGTTTCCACGTGCTCTCCTTGATGGGAGGAAAGCCTATGATATTCCCAATTAAACATTCTCATTGCATTGGCTAAAAGCCAAATCCAATTAGAATTTGGACATTAAAACTCATTTTAAGTCCACATTGGATTGTTCAAAAGCCAAATAATTTGGCTTTTGTGAATAGTAAACCCAAACCAAATGCCAAATATCGATTAGTAATTTAATTTAAATATAATATGATTACTAATTATTTATTTAAATTCATAATGTAATTAAAATATGATTATTAATTAATATATAATAGATAGAATAGTCAAATATGATAAAATTAATTAATTTAATAATTGCAAATAATTAATAAAAATTAATAATTAATTACTCATTATTATGTATTTTCATAAATGGACAATCCAATGTGGAGATTTGATGTTAATAGTCAAAGTCAAAAGTTAGTTATATTATTTTATTTTAAAATTTTTAAAAAACAGCTATTCCAATGTGGGGACTTATGTGAATGTAATGACCAAAAACCAAAATGGGGGTTACATTGGCTAAAAGTGTTAGCAATGGCCAATCCAATGAGAGTGCTCTTAGTGGTTTTGGTATATATCATACTGTAGTCGTGATTGAATACACTGGAAAGAATTTCTTATTTTTAAAAAGATTTTTACTAACATTGTGATGCTCTAAAATTCTCGTGAGCTATTGGGCTCATGTGTGCATGTAATGCTTTATGGATTAGAAATTTAGATGAAGCTTCACTGTGAATGTAACAATCACTAAGCATATAGTTGGCACATTTTTGTGATCGCCATGGTGGTTTTTCTTCCCATGCAGAGAACGAAAATAGTATCTGATCTACTGATATCTGTTTCAAAAGCTGAGAGACAGGAAGCTAGAATGAAGGTACGGCAGGACTCTTTGAGACTCGGCAATGTGGGTGTAATCAGGTATGCCATTAATTGATTTTGCTTCTGTTAATAGTAACTCTGAATAGATTTTTATGCCCTTTTGGCGATCACGATATATTCAGAGAAAGTACAAGATGAGAAAACATGGTCAAAGAAAAGACAATGAATTTTTAATGATGTTAGGTTGCACAAAGAAATTAAAAAAAAAAAAATCCCTCAAACAGTATGCAAACAAACTTTTGTAGACAGAAGTATAAAATATAATGACGAAATGTGGAAGAAGAACTAAATATTCCACTACTTTGAAAAAGGATTACATTCCCTTTAAATAGATGATAATTTTCATCTAATTACTAGGGATATTTACAACTTACCTACAATAGAATCAATCCTATTTAAAACAGAAAGCAGTAAACAAGGAAATATCTATCTAAGGATCTGGTAACATGCTATCAGAATCCCCTAAAATCGTGGAACCAAAAATGCCTATGTTAGCTGTAAATCTCCTAAATATCAGCCTGTAAATCTGCTCAATATCAGCCCCTAATAAATACAGACAGATATCCAATAATTCTACATATTACAAATACTAACATCTTCTAAATATCAGCCTGTAAATCTGCTCAATATCAGCCCCTAATAAATACAGACAGATATCCAATACTTCTACATATAACAAACACTAACATGCTGCTTCCAGTGAGCAACATATCATATAACTATTGATCTATCAAAGGGTGCAATTATAAACTATTATCAAGTCCAGAAAAGTCCCTATTTAAGGATTTTACAGTCGTTACTAAAGGAAAGAGGGGGGATTGAAGAATGAAGTTTTTACAGAGACTAACCAATTCACATAGGACCAACGGCATTGAGATGTTGAACATCAATGGGGCTGTTTCTACAGAGTTTTCCGTGATAAAGGAGCATATTGCTGGTTTTTACAAACAATTGCTTATCGAGTAGGTGGAGTAGAGGCCAAAAGCTCAATGGGCTAGCTTTAAGACCACTGAGCATCAAAGTGCTTCAGGCTATAGAGGCCCTTAGATGAGGCAAAGGTTCATGAAGTGGTGAGGAGGATGGTCAATGATAAAGCACCTGGTCTTGACGGTTTTTTTTATGAAATTTTCCAATCCTATTGAGAAGTGGTGAAGGATGGTTTTGATGAAGGTCCTCCAGGAATTTTTCTCGTTTGGGAAATTTGAGAAAAACCTCAATGTCGCTTTTATTGGGGCTTACTCCCAAGAAGGCTAGGGCTTTAAATATCAAGGATTTCCAGCCTATTAGTCTTATGAATGGGGGAAGACAAATAAAGCATCCACTACTATTTTCCAATGAATGTTTAGATAGCAAACTAAATATGGTAATTCAGGTATTTATGCAAGCTAGACATGGAGAAGGTTTGTGATTACGTAACTGAGACTACTTACCATACTTGCTTGGGAGGTGTGGATTTGGGGAGTGATGGTGCTCATGTATTAGGTCTTGCATCTTCATAGTGAGGTTCTTCGTTTTGGTGAATGGTAGTCTAGTTTGGTTTCTTTAACAACCATCGCAGGCTAAGGCAGGGAGATTCTTTGTCCCCTCTTCTTTTTGACATTGTTATGGAAGCACATAGTAGAATGATGTTTGCTATGGTTGGAAATGGCTTTATGGCTGGGTTTTTAATTGGTGACATCGATTGAGGTTCTTTACATTTCACAATTGTTGTTTGCAGATGATACTTTGAATTTTGTCAGGCAAAGCAAAATTAGATCCGTTCATTAAGGGCACTCGTACTTTGCTTTGAAGCCTTGTTCATTTTGAAAGTGAAGTTATCTAAGTTGGAGTTGGTTCTGATTGGAAATGTTCATGATCTCCAAATGTTGGTTAACACTCTAGGATGCAAAGTCTCCTCGTTTATCATGAAATGCCTTGGCCTTCCTTTTAGGCATCTCTTTCATGTCTAAATCTATTTGGGATGAAGTAATAGAGAAGATCAAATGCAGATTGGCAGGCTGGAAGAGATTGTATTTGTCAAAAAGCAGTAGGACCACACTAATCAAATGCACTTTGTCCAATTCCCAACTTTATCTTTGTTCCCAATTCCAGTTAGTGTGGTGATCCGGATTGAGAAACCGCAACTTGACATCCTCTGGAGCGGGTTAGGTGATGAATAAGTTTGATCTGGTCAAGTGGGATAAGTTATGCTCTCCAATCTCTGCTAGTGGGTTGGGGATAATAAATTTGAGGGGTATTCAATCGCTCTCTTCTTGGGAAATGGTTGTGGTGGTATAACATTGAGCTGGAGGCTTTGTGGAATCTGGTCATTGATTTGAAGTATGTGGGTATGTTGGGGGGTGCACTAGGGATGTTCAGGAGGTGTATGGGGGCTGGAGTCTAGAAGCATATTAGTAGAGGTTGGGGGGTTTTTGCTAACATACTAGAATTGTGATGGGAGGCGGATCTATTATAAAATTTTGGCATGATGAATGGTTTGGAGATAGAGCCCTTAAGGATACATTCCCTACAATTTTCAGGATTAAATGGGAAAAGGAGGCGTCCGTGGCAGACCTCATGGAGATGTCAAGTGGCTCAATCCAATGGAATGTGAACTTTATTAGGATGGCCTATGATTGTAAAGTTGTCAGCTGTCTAATTATTTCAGCCTCATCTATGCCATGAGGTTGAGAACTTAGGGAATTTGATGGGTGCCTGCTAGAAAAGGTGCATACTAGATTGTGATGGGAGACAGATCTAGAATTAAGTTTTGGCGTGATGTATGGTGTGGAGATAGAGCCCTTAAGGATACATTCCCTACAATTTTCAGGATTACATGTAAAAAGGAGGCATCGGTGGTGGATCTCATGGAGATGTCGGCTGGTCGGGTGGCTTAATCAAATGGAGTGTGAACTTTATTAGGGTGCTCATGGTTGGAAAGTTGGCAGCTTTTCAAAAATTTTCAGCCTCTTGTATGTCATGAGGTTGAGAACTTCAGGAATTGATCGGATTTGGTGGGTACTCACAAGAAGAGGAGGATAATATGATAGCACTATCTGCTTTCTGGAGGATCTCAGGTTTCACCTTCTCAGAGGAGGATGAAGATGGTTTCTCTTCCAAGGAAAAGGAAACCACCTTCTTGTCTCCAAGAAGGGCATCCTAAAGCCCTTGTGGCACCAGAAGTGCATGCATCTTGATCCTCCAAAAACTGAAGTCATTTTTGCCCGTAAGCTTTTCTATATCAAACTTATTAGTCCCCATTGAAACCTAGCTCTAGATACCACTTGTTACGTTATCTTTCAAGTTATTTATTAACTTAGATTCAAAAGATAACTTTGATTAGGGTTTTGAAACCTAAACTTGATCAGAAAAGCAAGAACAATATAAATCGCAAAGAACAAAACAAGAAATAAAGATCAAAAGGAAATACAAGCATATACACACGGGATTTACATGGTTCGACCCTAATGGTCTACATCCATTGCAGGAGTAGCACCTATGAGATCTTCCATTGATGGTGATGAAATGTTAAAAAAATCAAGCCCCTTCTCTATACAGTATATCACAGATTTGGCTCCCGAGATATCACAAACCCTAACCCTAGCTTAATCGCCAGAGCCTTCTAAGATTTTCTCTCTCTCTTGATTTTTGTCAAATACAACAAATGAATTAATTTTGTACAGTGTTCATCGCATTCTATATATACAAGAATGTAAAATGACAACAATGCCCCTCAGAACCCTAAAGCATTTGCCAGCAGCTCATTTCTTCATTTGTGACCGTCAGATGCAAAATCTTGTACACGTGTCCAGATCTGGAAGCTTGACATACTTATAACACAAAATATAGGTCACTTTTATGAAAGCTAATATACATCGGAAAAGTGTTGAGTGAAGGGGTAGAGGGATAAAATAGTTTGTGCTGCACGTTCTCTATATTAGTTTTACACTAAAGATACTTTGATGCTACAGTTAAACTTGAGGTACAATCTCATGAGATGTGTTTTTTCCCCTCTTCCAAAAAGTCCCCTTTTTGGAGTAGAAAAAATCTCTTGTTGAGGGTCTTCTATTATTCCATGTGATCTTGCAGAGCCTGCTTTGTGAGGTTTATTATTTCATTAATTATTGAAGTAGAGGTTTGATATTCAATGGGACAAAGAAGGAATATACAAAGTAAGGTTTATTTATTTCTTGACATTTATTCCACAAATGATAAGATCTGTGCCACATGGCTGTATTATGCTAATGACCATATCACCAAACTGAAGAATACTCATGTTAAGTGCGTGCAACCATTTTGTATGGAATTTTTAGAGTTTTTATTTTATTTTATAATTTTTATGTAAAACATAATTGATTAGAAGTAATTAGGCATAGCCCAAGTACACAAGAACACCTAATTACAAATTAGGAGCTATAAAGGAATTTTGACAGATGATATGCCATTAGTCATGAGTTTCAGGAACCTCTAGTCAATTCTACGCTATATACCCAAAATGAATAGTCAATACTTTTTGAAATCTAACATCGATGTGCCAGGCTTTCCGGGTTGTGTAATGGCAGACCATCTCCTGCATTGCGATGTGGCACATGAGAGATGATCGTTAATTTTTAACTCTGCTTGGGGCGTTAAGGCATCTCTTTGGTTATACTGATTTTGGTTTAAAAAAATGAGGTTTGTGATCAAGAGATTTGTTTGGTTTGCTAGGCAGTTTTGCTTCCCGTTAATGGGCAATATGGTGGGAAAGAAATAGCCGTACATTCAAAGAAATAGCCGTTCTACAGTCTTTCTGGTGGAATGTGTATATAATGGTTTTTGAATTTTTCAGTGTAATTTGTTTAAATAAATTACTTGGTTTTCCCTTTACAATGTTTCATCTTTTTTTTTTTTGATAATTTAGAATATTTATTGATCCTCATAATTTGGCAAAGCATAAGTACACAGGTAGTATACAAGAGAGAAGTACCTAATTACAGCCTACGAACTAGAAAAAGGATCATAAAAATCATTAAAGTTGACCCCCTCTAATACAATAGCCTTAGCCCAGTGTAACAAAGAAAGGAAAAATAAGCTCTAATCTCCCCCAATGAGGATTCTTCCTCTCATTCCATATGCACCACATAAGATGTAATGGCACCATCTTCCAAAAAGCCACTACTTGACGATCTCCTGAATTCCACTCCAACAAGCCAAAAGATCCATCGGACCATCACCGTCTTGGGCATCACCCAAGCAATATCCAGCCTAACAAAGATCTCATCCCATACAGCCTTCACCACTTCACAATGGAGAAGAAGATGTTCCGCCAATTCACCATTCCTTTTACACATAAAGCACCAATCCTTAATAAAAATACCATGCTTCCTCAACTTATCAATGGTCAAGATTTTCCCATGAGAGGCCAGCCAACCAAAGAAGGCAACTTTCAGAGGCACTTTACTTTTCCAAATGTGCTTTCAAAGGAAAAATAGTAGATGAATGGGATGCCATAATATTGTATAATGTATACGGATCTGACTGAGAAATTCTTGTTCCCGGGGTAAATCCACAGCAATTTATCCTCCCCACCGCACTCCAACTTCAATGCATACAAGGTGCTATAAAAATCAGAAATACACCATCCCCCCCCCCCCCCCCCCAACACTCCCAATCTTCAGCTCTAATGAATCTCACATTCCACTGCACCAGGCTATTCAAAGTGTCCATGTATTCAAATACAGAAGCTTCCTTATTCAACGCAATTCTGAAAAGCAAAGGGAAAGCCTCCTGTAAAGCAACATCTCCATACCAAACATCAAACCAGAATCTGAACCTGGTTCCTCGATCCACCACAAATCTGAAATTATGAATGAAATCCTCCCAACCATTCCTAATAAATTTCTACACTCCGACACCATATGCTCCTTGCACTTCATTTGAGTTCCAACCTCCCCAAATGCTCCCAAATTTAGTGTCAACAACAATCCTCCATAAAGCATCTCTTTCTTGATGGTACTGTGGCAATCATCTCCCAAGTAATCCTCCATAGATTCTCGTTCTCAAGACTGACTGAATGTAATCAGGGTTAAATTTGACTTAATTGCTGAAAAGGGGTAAATGACTTGTAATAGGTTAAACTTAGCCCCTAGGGGTTAACTCAAGTGGTAAGGGCCTTGGTCTTGGTTGTACGCTCTCTCCAGCTTTAAGGTTCGAACCTTTAGGTGCAAACAATTTCTAGGGGCCATTGAACTGGGTGAGTTTCCCCTTAATTACATGAGATGCATTTGTGGGAGACTCCTTACCTGAGATGCATTAGTTAGGATTTGTTCCCGACCTAGTTCGAATAAAAAAAAGTTAAAAGTAAAAATGTTTAAAAATGAGCATGCATTGATACTACTGTCTTCATGAATGTTCTGTGGTTTTATTTAATAAATCCTTTCGGCAAACAATGCTAACAGATGGCATGTTTCCAAATGAAACTTAAACTTCCCTATCTGTGGGCATCTCCATTTTTTGCTTTATACTTCATTGATCGTGTTCTCTTATGGATTGCAGAGCTGGAACTGTCATATCAGAGACTTGGGAAGACGGGCAAGTGTTGAAAGATCTCAATGCTCATCTTGTATGCTGTTTTTGGACTTACTTTTTACTGGCTGAAAATAAATTTTATTACTTTTGGTTTTTCTCCATTTGCTAATGGTCTTTGGACCAATTGACATTGCCTCTCCCACTTATATACACATACTAAAGCACTACGTGTCAGAAGTTTATCTTGTTTCTTAACTGGTCAAACAACTTCTATAGATTATTATTGTGGATGAGATACTGGATTGTTATTGCTAGATAGCAAAGAAGCATCCCTTAACGTTCTTTCTGATTTAGGATGAGTTTTTTTTTTTTTTTTTTATCAATGTCGCTTTTTATCATATCTTGTATTTAATAGCAGCTTAATAATGTGAGAAAGCAAGTAACAATTCTTCTTTACTGCTTTACCATGTCCTCTTCATTTTCCATGATTTGTTATTATTTATCTTTTGAAGAGCCTTGCCTTGGTGAAGTTACCTGTTATCTAAAAAATGTAATAGATTTATCTAAATCAAATAAGTACTTTGTCCCGAAGAATTAGACAGTAAAAATATACAGCTACAAAGATGTCTCACTTTTTATTTTGAGAGTTTTGAGCAGATTGCTTAGGAAGTGCTAGTGACATTTTCCCATAATCAAAATATTGTATTGTGGATGTTTCCCAAAATTCCTTTTGTGTTTTTTAGATTCATTGGAAATTGAATCTGAGCTTAGTACTCTGTACTGGACCTTAATGTTAACATGGTTATGCCTTTTACTAGAGACAATTACTCGAATCTAAGGAAGCTGTTGAGCGGCAGCGGAAATCATTGAAGAAAAAACAGTCAGGTAAACTTTCATCTTTCTGAAATTTGAAAATCCCTACTTCCATGTTCTTCTGGTATTTACTTATGGAAGGTCTAAATCTAAATCTAAATCTGCGATCCAAGAATATCTCAATTGTCTATTAGGTCCATTTTTTCACGTGGATGTGTTCATTTAAGCTGCCTCGGGAAATTCCCCCTCCCACCCCTTCCCTCATTCATAGTTTGTATCAGAACCAAGCTGGCATGTGCACACATCGGACCATTTAGACAAACAATTTACTTTTCTGACTTGAGCTCTGATATTTTTGGTGCTGCAAAGTTTTCCCTAACCCCCCCCCCCCCAACCTTTTTTCCTTGGTTTCTTCCAGCCCTTTTGCTAGTATTGATCCTGCTGTATTGTCTCGGGCATCAATCTGTCTAGGCGTGTAATGCAGACCTAGACAATTGATGCTTGAGTGGTACCGTCTGAGGTCTGATATTTTTGCTTGTCTGCTGTCTGGTTTCTTCATATAGCTGTGTATGTGAAACAATTTCTTCATTTCTCACTTTTTCAAAGGGAAATATCAACCTCTAAACCAGTGAATTTTTCACCCCATGCATGTGTACCATCTAGAGAAATATATATGTGTATATGCACACACCAATATCCACATATAGAATAGTCAGACTTTGTTGTTTAAAAAATTTTCTGAGCGCTATAGCACTTGATGCTTTTGAAGATAAGGGCGATGCAGCTGATACTGAAATAGGACTGCAAGAAGAAGATTCTCTCATCCAAGATGAGATCTATAGATCCCGTTTAGCCAGCATCAAACGTGTAAGATAACTGCATCAGTTATTTCTGTCTGCTACAATTAATGATTGCACAGATGCTAGATAAGCAAGTAAATACACTATTATTGAGCTTGGATTTTTCTGTAGGAGGAGGAAGTTATTATGCGTGAGAGGGATCGCTATGAACTGGAGAAGGGAAGGCTCATCCGAGAAATGAAACGTATAAGAGATGAGGATGGTTCCCGTTTTAATAATTTTCAGATTCTTAACCATAGATATGCCCTTTTAAACCTTCTTGGAAAAGGAGGATTTAGCGAGGTTTACAAGGTCAGAACTTTGGTGAAGTATAATGTTATTTGATAAATTTAGATCTCTTACACCACGATTTTCACCAGGCCTTCTGGTTGCTAAAACAAAAGTTTAGATCATTCCTTTGCCTGCAATGGCAATTGTAAAGATATACCTTTTTGCAGTGATTTGAAGTAAGAAATTTCCAGCAGGCTTATGACTTGGTTGAGCATAGATACGTTGCATGTAAGCTTCATGGTTTAAACGCCCAGTGGAGTGAAGAGAAGAAGCAAAGTTACATACGACATGCAATTCGGGAGTACAATATTCACAAGACCTTGGTGCATCACCACATTGTTCGGCTTTGGGATATCTTTGAGATTGATCAAAATACATTCTGCACTGTCCTAGAGTACTGTAGTGGTATATGTATTTCCACATTTATAGTCTGATGGTTCTAGGCTTGGCCCTGAATTACAGAGAATCTGTCCCTCTTATTTTTTCTTCTCTTATTTTTTATTTTGTTTTCTCAGGGAAAGATCTTGACGCTGTGCTTAAAGCAACGCCTGTATTGCCTGAGAGGGAAGCTAGGATAGTTATCGTGCAGATATTCCAAGGCCTTGTATACTTGAACAAAAGAACTCAGAAAATTATTCATTATGATTTGAAGCCTGGAAATGTTCTAATTGATGAGTTTGGTGTTGCTAAAGTGACTGATTTTGGTCTTAGCAAGATTGTGGAAAATGATGTTGGATCCCAGGGTATGGAACTTACATCCCAGGGAGCTGGAACATATTGGTGAGTGATGCAGATGAGCATCTTTTCTTGCTTTCGATATTTGAAGTTACTTCAGCGGATTGTATGCCACAAACTTATCTGCGTCTGCTTCAGCTTCTTCACTTCAAGTGTATTTATAACATTTTGTTAGCTAGGTTTATGAACCTTCTACTTTCCAATGACTATAAGTCTATAACTGTAATTTCTTCTGATTTTGGATCAGTTTCTTTACTTCAATTTTATTGATAAATGTTGATTACCTATAAAAAAAAAATTTATTGATAAATGTTTTTTTACACTATTTTCCAACTGTAGCTGAGCCATTGAAATGTGAGTTCATGTTAATGCCACTTCTTGTAACTGGAACTAGGCCCGTTCATCCGGGCCGAATTTTGCCTAGTCTGGCCCTGAAATTTTCTTTCTTTTTCAATAGTTTTGGCACTTTCATTTAAGAAGTTCAAGAAAATTACTCATCATTCAAACCCGGATTTCTAGATCTAGAACCCGGATGAACAGGCCTAGCTGGAACATGTTTTCCAGTATTTGTGAATCACAAATGTTTGTTGTTAACAATGCTAATTTTGTTGGGAAGGTTTGAACAGAAATTTATGTGTGATTTTAGGCTTTGTTCTTTGTTGCGAAGCGGTCTACCTCTTTCCTCTTCTTGTTGACATTTTCCTCACTTGTTTTGATGAGGACCATCATGCTTATTCTTCTTGTTACTTGCAGGTACTTGCCTCCTGAATGCTTTGAGCTTAGCAAGACACCGCTCATATCATCAAAGGTGACAGATATTCTGAACTGCATATTTCCTTATGATTATGCTTGGCAACTCTAATACCATCAAAGGCTCTTTACTGATTGGCCACTCCATCTCAATAAGTGCTTTTGCTTGACAGATTAGCTTTTCCTGTGTGAACTGCTTTTACTTCACCTTGTTCTTATTCATTTGGTCACTCTTTTCTGACATGTCTTTGGAAAGCAGGTTGATGTTTGGTCAGCTGGTATTCTATTTTACCAAATGCTTTTTGGCAGACGTCCTTTCGGGCATGACCAGACACAAGAACGAATACTGCGTGAAGACACAATAATCAAAGCACGCAAGGTTGAATTCCCTTCTAGACCTGCCGTGTCAAATGAGGCAAAGGTGAGTTAGGCCAATGGATAAAAGTCTGTTTAAGTTGTAATCTTAGTGCTGGGGAAGAAAAGAAAACCATGCTCTAGTATTTACTGAAAAGAAGAATCATGTAGTCTTGGATCATGCTTTAGGTTACCTTTAAGTTTAGCTCTTTTTTCATACAAAATAGCAGAATGCTACACTATCAATTGAACACTTCCCGTCACAGATCATTGGCTTGCTGGATTTCCTCCATTTCATTTTCCTTGCTTTGGCGGACAAGTTTCAGGAAGAAAATAAAAGTTTCATGAACTTGAAGTATTTACTTGACCCAAAAAGTAACATGGAGTTATCATCTTTGCACCATGGTTTAAAAATCAATGCATTAAGCAAATAGTTTTCAGTTTCTTGCTTTTGTTGATTGAAGCTTTCTAGGTTCTCATTTTATTGTTCTGCTTCAACCACTAGAAATTTTTTGTTAATATGGAGAGGGATTGTTGAATTTAACTACCTTGATTTTATCATGTCAATGAGAATGCAGAAAAATTATGAGTAGCATAACGACGGGTTTTTGCATACATTTGTCACGCAGGAATTAATTCGCCGCTGTCTAACATATAACCAAGCAGAGAGGCCAGATGTTTTAACAATTGCTCAAGATCCATATCTCACATACACGAAGAAACAAAAGTTTGTAGAACAAGACAGGTAAGGGGGCTGTTTAACATTGATGAATGGAGAAATTCCCGAGCAATTATATGGAATTTTGTATAGTTTGTAAAGGTTACTGGAATTGTAGTTGGGGGGCCCTTATCCCCTGCTCCAGAAGTGATGGAATCCGGGGTTAAACTTAGGATGTGTTGACCCTGTGATTGGGTTAGGCCAATCACTGCCATAGGGTTGCCTTTTTTAATTGCTTGTGTATTTTTTTTTTCTTCCTTTGATTTGCTTATCTTTGATTTATTTTCATTTTTCGTTTTGCCAAAAAGAAAGGGAAAAGAGCACGAAAGAATAGTAAATGTGGGTTTACTTAGGTGGATTTTTTTTTAACCAATGTTATGTGAGCTCGGTGCTTATGAAATGTTGTGGGGGATTACAAGTTATTTATTTTTTCATTGGTTCTCGCGTCCAGATTAATATGCTGAATAATTGGCTTGCACACAAGGAAACGTATTAGAAGATCATGACATAAAAACTATGTTACAGTAAATTATATCAGCTGGCCTGAGGCAGAGTAGTAACTGTTTCACACTTGACATTTGACTTATCTTTAGGGCTTTAGTTTAGCTAAATCATTAGGTTAAGTTGGGCTAGAGCTTAGAACGCCACTTTTTGCGCTTTTGGTTATCATTCACCAATGTTGGATTAACCATCTTACTCTATAAAGTAATTTTTTATTTTTATTTTATTTTATTTTTTGTACATTTTAGTTGCATTTTTTTTATTTGTTTTGTTAAATATTTTTTTATCGTCATTTCAACAACATATACATAAAAATTTATAAATTTGTCAAGGAATCTAAATTAACTTCATTCCCAACGCCATCAAAATGTATAAAATTGGTTTTGTGATTATATCCAGCAAATCAAATAGATAAAACTCTAAAAATTCTGAAATGCGATTGAAATAGAGGCGATACTCTAGAGTAGAGGCTATTTTACTGCCAGGTGCAGTTTGTGTTTTCGCTCAGTTTGTTACAATATGGATGACGATCTGAACAAGTTGTATTAATGGCTATTGCTAACGGACGAAGAGAACTTTGAGATAGTTCTTGACCTGGATGAGTTGGAAGATGCATTGTTATGTGGTGGGAAGTGTTTGATTGTAAAGTTCTTTACTGAGAAACACTATAATAAGGAAATATTCAAGGCCACAATGAAGAAAGTATGGAGGACTCAATAGCATGTTCGTTTTAGGGATCTTAGTTCTGAGATGTTCTTGGTCGAATTTGATGATATTTGAGGGGAAAAAAGGTCATCTGTGAAGGCCCTTGGTATTTTGATAAACATCTCATTTCGATGAAGGAAGTCGATAAAAGTCAGTAGGTCCACCAGATTACCTTTACAGATGCATCTTTTTGGGCATTTTGGGTATGTCTTCATGATCTTCCCTTTCGGGCAAGAAATGAGTATACAGGTAAACTAATTGGCAACAGGTTTGGCAGGGTAGAGGAAGTGGATTTAGTAGATGGCGAAATCGCTTGGGGCGAATTTACGCGTGTATGTGTGACCATTAATGTCCTTAACCCATTGTCGAGGGGATCGAAGATAAATATTGGTACTGGCCAACCCTTTTGGGTCTAATTTTCTCATGAGCGGATGCCCAATTTTTGTTACAAATGTGGATGCATTGGCCACACTGAGAAAGAATGCTCTATGATGGGTTCTTTGCCATCCTTTGCCTCTACACAACTTCCTTATGGTGCTTGGTTGCGGGCTACAGTGGCAAGTGAACATGGGAAAGTGTTTAATATGAAAGACTCTACTGGTAGATCCCCACTGAATGCAATTTTGGTCATGGAAACTTCTCCGGCTCCAGTGGACAAGCTGATCTCGTTAGTGATGCCTAGTAACTTTTCCGTTAAGGAAACAGGCGGCGTGTCAATGACAAGGGTCAAGGCAATTACAGTGTAGTTGGTTGTGGGTTCAACAAAACAAGATACGTTGAAACATAGCAAGTAGTTGCCACATTCTCAAGAGATTATCAGGGAAGATAACTACTGTGGGCCAACAAGATTCTCTCAAGTCAATTGCTCTCCACTCAATTTCGTAGGGTCCAAAATCATCTTCAGGAAGGTCTTGTGATGGGCTTCCCAATGGGTCGATGCAGATCAATGATTCGGAACTAGAGCAGTTCTTAATTGGGCCAGTGGTAGACAGTGGGTTGTTTAAGGTGAGTAATGTGTCAAGTGGTTCACAGGTAGTTCATGTGATCAGTGAGCCTGATGGTGACTCCAGTTGAAATGGAAGAGGCTTCATGAAGTTAATCCACTGGTCAAGTCCCCGAATTGTGAAGTTTCTCCTTTGAAGTCCCAAAAGAGGAAAGTAGACTCTATTGCGGTGGAGTTAGGGTTCTTTGATGATGGTCATGCTAAGAGGCGAAATTTGATCAGGTCGGCTAAGGGCAAGATTTTAGGTGGCTCTATAACTTGATTGGCAATGGCTGGGCTCCAGCGCTATTGGACAATACGAGGATTATGAGTTGGAATGCCTGTGGGCTTGGAAACCCATGAGGCATTCGAACCCTTTGCGATTTAATCCGGAGGGAAGTTCCCGACATACTGTTTTTGCAGGAAACATGATTGTCTGTTTGTGAATTTCAGCACTATAAGTATAAATTTGGGTTTTCATGTTGTTTACTGATTGGTTCTTGTGGGAGGAAAGGGGGTTTAACTTTATTATGGACTAAAGATGTGAGCTTATCTATTATTAATTATTCAACTTTTCATATTCATGTTGTTATTCAAACTCCTTCATTTTCTTAGTTTTTATCTAGAATTTATGGTCACCTTGAGTATAGTAAACGATTTCAAACTTGGGCGTTGTTGAGGTCCTTGCCAGTAGTGAATTCCATCCCCTGGCTGGTTTTAGGAGATTTTAATAAGATCTTATCTCATTTAGAAAAAAAGGGGGACGACCTTGAGCTGAGAGACAGGTTGAATCTTTTCGAACAAAGGTTGAGCATTGTGGTTTGAAAGATTTGGATTTTCGAGGCTACTAGTTTACCTGGTCTAATAGATGAGAAAGAGGTCACTGTGTTTACAAACGATTGGATAGAGACCTTGCAAACATTCCATGGGTGACCATGTTTCCAAATGCCACTATTACTCATGGTTTGGCTGTTTACTCGGACTATGTTTCGATATGGGTTGATCTGGATGAGGTGATTGAGGTCTCTCGCCAAAAACGACAATTCAAATTTGAGGCCATGTGGGTAAGTGGGCCGATTTGTGAAAGGATAATTTCATATGCTTGGAATTGCTACGGTTCTGTCTCTGATTCTTCTCAAGTTATGAATGTCACTAAATGTTGTGGAACTTAGTTGCAAGCTTGAAACAAACACTCCTTTGGACATGTATAGAAGAATCTTAATACAACAAGAAAAAATTTGCCCTGCTTCATGATCAAAACCGTGATGGTCTGGGTAGGGAGGAGTATGAGACTACAAGGGAAGAAGTTCGATGGCTTGAACAGGATGAGATAATGTGGCAGCAACGGTCCAAAGCGCTGTGGCTAAAAGAAGGTGACCATAATTCCAAGTATTCTCATATGAAAGTTTCTCAACGGAGATGAAAGAACAAGATCCTTAAAATCCAAGATAATTTGGGGATTTGGCATGCATCTCAAGGGAGGGACTAAATTATTTTGGACTACTTTTAGAATCTGTTTACTTGCTCTAATCAAAGTGGGTCTTTGCAATTTCTAGATTCCTTATCAGGAAGAGTGACCGCTGAAATGAATGAGGAGTTGACTTGGGAGGACACGACAAACGAGGTCAAGAGAGCAACTTGATTAGATGGGTCCCTCTAAGGCTCTGGGTCTAGATGGTATGTCCCCAATCTTTTATTAGAAATATTGGCATGTTGTGGGTACTCGGTCACTTTAGCTATGCTGAATGCTTTAAATTCTGGCCATTTTTTAGCCCCGTTAAATTGTACTTTTATCTCCCTTATTCCTAAAAAGAAATTCCCTAACAAGATTAGTGACTTTAGGCCCATTATTCTTTGTAATGCGCCTACAAGTTTATTGCTAAGGTAATTTCTAATAGGTTGAAATCTATTTTGAATCGGGTTATTGAAGAGAGCCAAAGCACTTTTGTCCCTGGTCGTATGATTACAGATAATGTTCTAATTGCTTATGAGTTAGTTCATCTTAAGAGAAAGAAGACAGGGAAGAAAGAGTTTATGTCTATAAAATTAGATATGAGCAAGGTGTATGATAAAGTAGAATGAAGTCTTATTAAATCAGTTATGGAAGTAATGAGCTTCAGTCTAACTTTCATTAATCTGATCATTTATTGTATTAGTTCTATTTCCTACTCTATCTTAATCAATAGTGATCTAAAAGGCCCGATGATCCCAACTAGAGGTTTGTGCCTAGGGGACTCTTTATCTCTTTACTTATTCTTGCTTTGTATGGAAGATTTGATCTCTTTGTTATGGGAAGTTGGATTAAAAGGGGAAATTTATGGATTGAGGATTTGTATAGGTGTCCTAAGCATTTGCTCTTTGCAGATGATAATGTTATATTTTGTAAGGTGGAAGTGGGAGATAACCGTAGAATGCAAGCCATCTTGCATAGATATGGCCAGCGTATTAATAAAGATAAGACATCAATGGTGTTAAGTAACAATGTCTCAAGGAAAACTAGAAATGCCATCAAGCAGCTTTGGAGAAATAGTGAGATTCAACAGTATAAACGTTATCTTGGTCTTCCTCCTATTGTGGGTCGGTCAAAACATCGAGCTTTTCATTCCATAAAGCAAAAAGTATGGGAAAAGCTCTGGTGTTAGAAAGAGAAGCTATTGTCCTAACGGGGGTAAAGGAAGTCCTCTTGAAAACCGTGGCACTTTTTATACCATCCTTCTCTATGAACTGTTTTTTACTCCTCTCTTCCTTTTTATTCGGAATTGGAAAGATTAATAGCTAAATTTTAGTGGGGTTAAAGATAGGAGGAGAGAAAGATCCATGAGGTGAGTTGGTCTCGAATGTGTGAATCTAAAGCTTGTGGGGAAATGAGCTTTAAGAAACTTAGATTGCTCAATCTAGATCTTTTGGCTAAGCAAGGGTGACATTTGCTGAAAGATATTTTCCTAATTCTACTCTTGAACGGGCTGTTTTAGGACGAAATCCATCTTACACTTAGTGAGGAATTTGTGAAGCAAAGAAGTGGATGTTTGAGGGTTGTAAATGGCGGGTTGGTAATGGAAATATAGTTAGGATTTGGTCGGATTAGTGGATACCTGGGCATGGGTCTCTAATTTTAGAAGGGTTGGGCATGGAAAATCTGAATAATGAAGTGGTAGTCAATTCTCTTTTTGAACCTGGTACAAAATATTGGAATTTGCAAAAGTCGAGAATTTTATTCAACCCAAGTGTAGTGGCTGATATTCTCAAAATAGTTCTCAGTCCAGGTTCGGCTGCTAATAGGCAACTTTGGGCTCATGAACGTAATGGTCTGCTTTCGGTAAAAAGCTGCTACAGAATTCTTAAAACTTGGCTAGGGTCCTATGGTGTAGAATCCTCTTCAAATTGCCCATCTAAAGTTGTTTGGAAATAGATTTGGAAGATGCCCGTACCTAGTAAGTGAGGTTTTTACCTGGAGAGCTTGTAAAGATGGTCTTCCTTCAAAAGATAATTTGTTTAAAAGGAAAGTGTTATCTGAAACACAGTGCAATTTTTGTGGTTTTGAGCGGGAAGATCTCACTCATGTTCTCTTGACCCGTGTTGATATTCAACAAGTCTGGCTTGAGGTTCTACCCGAGGTCTATTTGACTCCTGAGATGAAGTTTTATTATGTTGCTTTTAAGATTTGCCAAGATGCTTCATCTGAAAAATTGCCAAGGTTATTTCTTGTTGGTTGGAGTTTGTGGAATAGGCGCAATAAGATACCTCATGACTAGTAACTTTAAATACTAGATGTGCAGTTGACAACACTCCAGCTGAGATATAAATCAAATGTCCAGCTGAGATCTCATTTCCGATGAAGACCTCCCATAGGCTTTCTGAAATTAAATATAAATGTGGCTACTTTTAGGAAAGCTGGAAAATTTGGTCTAGGTTGTATTTTACGTGATGATCATGATAAAGTTCTCATGGCAGCGTCCAAGTTGGAACAAGAGGTGAAGGGACTTGGAGTAATAGAACTTGCTATTTTCCGTGGTCTACAACCTTGCATTACTATAGGTACTAGGTAGATTCAATCGGAGTTTGATTGTCTACTGGCTATTGAAGCTCTCCAAAGTCATTCCATGGAAAATTCAATACTTGAGTTGATATACAGAGAGATCAAATTACTTTCTTCGCATTTTAGTGATTGCAAATTTATCTATGCTCATAGAGATCAAGGAAATAGCGTATGTGTGTAAGAAAAAATCGAAAAATCAGACTAGGTCGGTCCAAATCGGTAGAATTTGTTCGGTTTTGGGTCACTATCGGTCCGAAATCGGTTCTCGTAATATCAAAACCGATGGATATCAGTCTGGTTTCGGTTCTAATTTTTTTAGAACTAGATCGGATCGGTTCAATATAATATATATTTTAAAATAATTTTTTTAATATTGTATGTAATATAAAATAATATGTTTTATATTATATATAATATTTTATACATTAGTATATAATGTAAATTAGTTACAATTTATATTTTATGGTCTAATACTAATAGTCTAACACTATATTACTTTTACTAATATACTTTAAATCTATATATAAATTATTATACTAAATAATTATACCTGAAATAATGATATAGTAACATTAATATATATAATTATTCTAATCACTATAGTTAATATTATTATATATATTAATACTAACAAAATTGAACTGATTTTGTCTAAAACCAAATCGAATCGGACCGATTTCACTTTTAAGAATGGGACAACCCATGGTTTAGCTAGGGCATTAATGTAGTTGATATTGCTGTATGATGGGATGATATTTCAGACTTTCTTTCTCAGTCTTATAGCTTGCCAAATGTCTGTAATCTCTTTTTGATTAATGAAAGTTGTGATTCCTATATTAAAAAAGAAGAAGATAAAACTCAAGAATTTGTGATAAAATGTGTAGTGAAAATTTTACCGTTTGGCTAGAGAGAGAAAATAGCATAAAAAATTATTACAATTTATTAAATTGTTATAAATATATATATTTTTATAAAATATATCTGTGGTTAAACGGATTATTTGTTGGTATAATATAATGCAAGTATAAAAAGTCTGAACCAACTCAACGAACTTGCAGATCGAGAGCCACACAAACAATATCCTTATTTCTAATACAGTGCTAGTGCTAATGGCATCATCACTCTCTTCTACTGCAAGAATTCCGTGCTGCTTTTCCTCCATCTCTCGTGGCACTACTCCTTCAACCTCAGTACCGTTAATCCGCCTAAGCTGCAATATTCAGACTCGAATTCCAACTGCATGTACGTTTACGGTGAAATGTGAATCGAAAGACCCTCCATCTGAGTTAGGGTTACCCTCGGCAAAGACTTCAAAGCTTGAGATAGGGTCCCCAGTTATTGTCATCGAGGCTCCCAAATTGATAAAGACCGCAGCATCTGTTCCTTGCCTTAGAGTGAACTCTGGGTT
Source organism: Platycarya longipes (assembly GCA_036559045.1). Classification (NCBI taxonomy): domain Eukaryota; kingdom Viridiplantae; phylum Streptophyta; class Magnoliopsida; order Fagales; family Juglandaceae; genus Platycarya; species Platycarya longipes. Next base: position 10,797,282 of record CM071801.1, read on the forward strand.
AGTCAACCCTGGAGATGTGGGAAGGTAATCCATCCTTCTCCATCCCCTTGCATATATATAGATATATATATATATATATATATTTTTTTTTTGAGCGATAGATATATACATTAATTACATCTTATACGATCGTATATATTGCAAATTAATGATGCAGAATTGTGTCGAGAAAGCCCAAGGATGTATGGGCAGTTCGTCTTGCCATTGGTACTTATCTCATAGATGGGAAATATTTCAAGCCTTTGGAGCTTGATGCTCAATGATTCGGGAGGCTATATGTGGAGCATTAATGGAGGAAGCTGGACTGTACCCTATCTTCTTCAAAGCTTTATTACCAAAAAAAAAAAAAAAACTGTGTATTTATAATCAGTTATTTCTTGTGAAAATAAATCTTTTTATTTTTTATTTTAAATAGTTATTATCATCACAAATATTTTTTTTTTGAAATTGTGAGATTTGAGATTTCTCAAAGATTGCATTTGGAAGTAGTACTTTTGTATGCATTGTTTTCTTTGATGAAGGCAGCTTACATAATTTTGTAGTATTTGCAGTAGAGAATATATGTTTAACATTTCAATCCAAACAAATGGGGATCTACTTCTTACTCTACAAGCAGGAAAAGTTATTTTTTTATAAAAATAAATAAATATTTATGATTAATTATTTACAATAAAAATAACTATGTACGATAAAAATAAACTCATTTTAATTATAAATAATCATTATATTAAAAATAACTGACCGTCATAAATAAGCAATTTCTTACATAAATAAGCATTCCAGCCAACTACCATTAGATTTTGAGCTGAGTACTCGACGACCGAACTTCGGCTGAATCGGCTCAGTAAGCAAAAAAAAGTCACCAACAATTACACATACGTCAGAATCGACACTCACAAAATTTGGCCAACCGCTTAAGATCACTGATATTGCCTTCAATACATCTTTAAATTTTGGCTAAATATCAATAAAATGGTTTGCATTAGGATAGTTAAAATGAGAAAGCTTTACATATAAGCTAAAATTTTCTTTAAATTTGAAGATATACTATTCATCTTCAGAAGAATTATTTTATTCTAAAAATATACACCAACAAAATTATTTCATTTTTTAATGTAAAAAACTAATATATTGCTCAAGCAGGAATTGATATACAAGCCTGAGGTAAGGTTCCTGTACATGTGCAGAAAAAACATGTACAATTTTGTGCAATATACAAGCAGGTCAGGTTCGGAACCTTACCTCTCATGCACATTTTTTCATGCACATATATATACGTCTTGAGAAAATTTATTTGCAAGTATAATTGTGTACTAATATGTGCACTAATCTTATGTGATTGGTCAAAAAATAGATTTTATTAAAAATAGTGCTAAGTTAATTTTTTAAATATGAAGTAATCAGTATTGATACGCAGATTAGTGCACGACTTTGTTTGTATGTAGCACAACTCATTTTTTCGATTTTGTGCAAACTAGGTTGAGGGAAAAAAATAATTGGGAAACAAATAAGCTTAATTAAAAATTAAATTATTAGTTAATATATGATTAGCGTAGTTGCAAGATATGAAGAAATTAAAATTATTATTATTAAAAAATAATATTAAATTATCTTTTGGTGGGATTATATCTTGAATGATTTTAGTTTTATGGAGAATATGTATTTTTAGTTAAATTTAGAGATGATTTTGATAAAACTAATAGGTCCGTTTGGTTTTGGAATTGAGATGAGATGAATTGAGATGAGTTTTGAAAGTTGAATAAAATATTATTATTATTATTTTAGAATTTGAAAAAGTTGAATTGAGATTTGAAAAAAATTATATAGAAATTTGAAAAAATTATATTGAGATTTATATTTTGTATGAGAATTTGAAAAAATGTAATGACGAGTTTGAAATGAGTTGAGACGAGTTTAACTTATCTCTAAATCCAAACGAGACCTAATAATGAGGAGGATTTGTAGGATGGACGTGGAATAGTCACATGCCCATAAAAATAATTAAAAAAAGAATAATATTAGGGATAAACAATCTCGTATGCCTTTTACAAAATTAGTGACATAACAATAATATCACATTAATCAAAATATTAAAAAAATATAAAAACATGATGGGAGGGAAAAAAAATATAAATAATTAAATTAGAGAATGTATAAAAATTATATTTATATACGGTGTGTATATAAAAAATATACAAACCGTATATAGATAAAATTTTTGATTAAAAATATATAAAATAGACCTAGGATTTTGGACTGGCCGGGGCTGCACCACCGGCCTCTTGCTTAAATCATAATTAAAGGTAATTTTAAGTTAGTTATAAGATAACTATATATTTTAATCTTTTAGATATATTTTTTGAATAATGATATACTAACTATCTATCTACCATTCTTCTACCACTTTTTTATTTTTTTTTAAATTTCTTTTTATTTTATAGTTAAGAAGGTGATTATTAGTGAAATTATAATTTTTTTAGATTTTTTTCTTAATGATTAAGAATGTGAAAAAAATATTTAAAATAATAATAATAATAAATGAATATACTAAGAGTAATAAACAAGTAATAAATCAATAATAAGTATATCATTTCACATATGTTTTTGCTTGTCATTTTCATAAGAAGAAAAAGATTTTTTTATTTTTTTCACAAAATACTTCTGCAGTTTTGTTGAAGGGAAATAATTGAATTACACGTAGATCTAGCATTAAAGAGAGAATTTCTTTTGAACTTTTAGGTTATTTTAGGAAAAAAAAGTTGCGACATCTACTTTTTGTAAAAATTAAGATATATCATACTCAAATTCGGGATCTTGACAGTGATTTTTTTTTTTGTTTTTTAAATTTATTGGTTAAAAAAATATTTTTAATGACGTTATAATATTTTTTAAAAATAATTAAAAATATTAAAAAATATATGAAAAAAGTTTTAAAAAAAATGTATTATCGGAATCTCCATATGTGACTTTGGTTTTATTTTTTAAACTAATTGAATTTTTCTTCACTATATATATATATATTATATATATCACATATTTGATAAGAGAAACAAATTTAAAATATATGATATATAGTGTATGAGAATTATGAATAGAATTTTTTAACATCCTCCTTCCCATAAAATGGTCCTTGGCTAAATTATAAGAAAAAAACAAGAAAAGTGAGTTACATTCGGCTCTCCAAAGTCCAAACTAACTGTTGATTATAGGATTGTTACGGTTGCTGTATGGCAAGCTTAAATCATTCTTTTGAGTTTTTGTTCAAATTTCATAATATATATTTAGATATATTTATTATTCTTACGCTTCTTCAAAACTAGAAACAATATCATAAAAATCAAATTTTCTTATTTTTGTTAATGTGAGGTAGATTACATTTTTATATCTTTCATTAATATTAAATAAAGAAGTCTTTACTGAACACTGAACTAATTTTTATTAGCAAACACACATTTCCACGGTGTTATGTACTATTTCAATTCCCTACTAATTTTAAAATTTATCCATTACAATATATATATATATATATATATATATATAAAATGTATTTAAGATATTCGCTAGAGATTAGTAGTTCAAATAAGAAAAAATACAAAAGCGGGAGTGATTAAGAATCTTGTAAAGGGATTAAGAGAAAAATAATAATAAAAAAATAAAGAAATTAGATAAAATAATAATAACAAAATAACACAAATTCTATTAACCTTTTGTTTTTGGCTTTTCTTCCACAGTAGTTGAAGTGCACGTGCAAGGTACGTGTTACATATTCATATAAAGGCATCATTTGGTTATAACTTATATAACACAAACAATTTTATTTCATTTTATTATTATATATTTTTTTAAATTCTTACAAATATAGTAAAAATATAACATTTTTAAAATTTAAAATTTAAAATTAAAATATTAATAATATTTTATTTAATTTTTAATGTTTATCTCCTCTCATTTGTGTAATTAATGAGATTTTTTTAAAAATAAAAATAAAAATGAGAGCAACCAACGTATCAAAAGTGGCTAATGGAATGTTTCTTCGCGATAAAATGTTTGGTTTGAACTATAAATACTATTCCAAATCTCTTCCTAAAAAAAAAAAAATACTACTCCAAATGCGAATCCGTCATCTTAACATCTCTAAAATATTCAATTGATCTAAACTCCTATCTCATGATTTAAAAGTCAAATTTTGTTGTTACAAGTAATTAAAACTTATGTCCTAAGTCAAAATTCTAATCCTGAAATCATCAACGATCAGCTCGTAACGAGTGAGCTACGACGTTAACCAAACGAGGCCTAAATTTAAATCCAAATTTCGTGTTGGTTTGGATTGGGATCTGTCCCGTATTCGGCAACCTCGATACTTCCCGCATTCTGTATTTTTAAGGCTAAAATGCAAAATCCATCGTTCTGTTTTGCCGCCCTTGCCTCCAACTCCAACCCTGGATTAGCTGAATCTTTGGCGTTCGAATCAGCACTCTAACTACCTCTAACTTTCCTTACCTTCTTGTTTTCGGAAGCTTCCTCAGAAAGTCAGAAGTCAGAACACTTGCCCTTCTTTCGGCTCGGGTCTATCTCCGTCTCTCACTCTCACTCTCTGGAATAGATGTGTTACGTTTCCAGCTTCATCTGGTAAGCATTTTCTGACGTATTCCACTTCTCCTACTGTGAGTTTTAGCTTCAACTGTGCGCGGCAAAACTTAATAGAAATTTTGCTGTTAGTGAAACCCTAGAGCCAACTCCGACCAAGGTTTTCTCTCACTTCCGCGCCTTTGCTCTTAATTTCGGACACATACTTTGTTTTCAGCACGAGAAGTAGGCTAGCCTTGGAGCTCAATTAACCAGCTCTTGCTTTGAATTCAGTTCTCCTTCTGTGAATTTGAGCTTCAACTGGGCAAAGAAAAATATAATAGACATTTTGCAGTTTGTGAAACCCTAGAGTCATATCCGAACAAGGTTTCCTCTGCGCCTTTTCCCTTTAATTTCGGACACATAGTTCGTTTTCAGCGTGAGAATTAGGCTAGCCTCGGAGTCCAATTAGCCAGCTCTTGCTTTGGATTCAGAACCGTCACCTATGCGGGTGTTTTAGATTTATATGGCTGTTTATGGAGTTGGTCTTCTCGCTTCAGAAGCAGAAAGCGCTTAGGTTTTAGGGTTTAGAAAGCATATGAAGTAATTCACACGCTGATATGCGTAATTCTTATTTCTTTAGCATCTAGGAAGTATGTCTGTGATAGAATTCTATCATTGCGGTGTTTTTTTTTTTTTTTTTTTCAGAACAGCGTGAAAAGTACTTTTGACACGCTGATACAGTGATTAACTTGGGCATTGCTTGGCTGGTATTTTGAAAGTACTACACTGTATCGAAAAGAAATTCCAGTCAAACGGAATGTAAAGCCGTTGCAAAATAATTATCCCGCAGTTGTTAACTTTTTTCTTGCTTTTAGATAAGTAAGAAGATCTTTATTAATAAGTGCAAATGTGCATTCCAATTCTACAGTTCTTAGCTTGGGAGTTGTTTAGTTAGCATTTAGGAACTGCTTAACATCGTGGCTTGTTTTTGGATGTGCTAACTATATGGATTATAAGGCTTGTACAACTCCAAGGATTTGGCCCAAGTGGTTAAGGCTTTGGTCTTGGGCATTCAAATTCGACAGCTGCCTGATAGTTTTTCATTCCAATTCTCATGCAGAGGTTGGATAATCTGCTAACTTCAGCATGTACATCAAGCAGGTAATAAGAAGACATTTAAAGTGTTGTCGTATGTTTTTTTGATGGTCCCTTTCAGTTAAATTATTAGATATCTTTTGACATCTGCGGTTTAAAATTTAGGTTATAATTGAAGGGTTTAAGAGCTACAGAGAACAAGTTGCAACTGAGCCTTTCAGTTCTAAAATTAATTGTGTTGGTAATGCTTTTCTACCTTGGATATGATAATTTTCCTGCTTTTGCTCAGCACTTTTTATTTCCTGATGAAGTAGTATAAAACATTTCATGTCTGTTTGTTTATTGCTACTTTAGCTCCATATGAAATGAGAAATATAATTTAGTTCTGGTTAATAGTGACTAATACCCGGTATGAGCTTCTGAGGGTTTTGTGGGAGAAAATATGGGCTGTTCTTCCCTAAGGCTGGCAGCATACATTAGAAGTGTATGTCTGATTTTCAAAGAAATCTTTAGGTTTTCAATGAGAGATGGGCGACAGGCAGAGCAGGTATTATTAGAAGATGAGTTCAGTTTTTGAGCAGGTTTAGGACTCCTAATTGATTCTGGATTGTCTCTTTGTCTCCTAATAAGGTTTGGATTGGGGATCTGTAAATTGGTCCGTTGTTTGTACACCAATTTTTTAGGGAGGATTGGGGGTTTGTAACTTGATGAAGTTCAACCAAGCCTTGTTGGGTAAATGGTTTTGGTCTTCTCTAGTGGCTTCCTTCAATGGAATATAGACATTATTAGGGTAGAACAAGATTGAGAGTTGGAGGCTATCACAAGTTCTATGCGTTACTGTACTCCGTAAACATGACCGAGGGTACCATAGATTAGATGAATTGGAGCCTTCCCTTAATTAGGTGTTTTCTTATTGTATGCATCCAATGTACCATGGTTGCACCCCTAATGCTTTTAATAAAATCTGTGCCTTCACTTACAAAATTTCTATGTAAAAGACACTATGAGCTTCAACTTCAATGGTGCTTCCTATTGTTGTAAAATTAAAGTAGAGGGTGAAATTGTGGGTTCAAAACTCACTAGGGCGCATCTAACTCACCAATAAGAGCAAAAAATATCTATATAAATAAATATGTGTTCCTACTTAATATGTTTTTGGAATATTAGTATATGCTTTAGAGACCTAAAGTATTTATCCGATCCTTATTGGTATTATTGTTATTATTGGTTTAAATGTGTATGACTATCCTCTTCAGTTGGTGCCAATGGATCTGGAAAAACGAACTTTTTCCATGGTGAGTGACTACATGCTTTTGGTGATTTTTTTAAATTTGATTACTGGTGATTTTATTGCAAAAATAATAAATCTCCTTTTTGATATGTCTTTACAGCGATTAGATTTGTACTTAGTGATCTCTTCCAGAACCTGCGTAGTGAAGATAGGCATGCCCTGCTTCATGTATGGTTCAACACATATTGTTCATTTTCAAGCAACCATGTTGAGTTGTTTTGATTTTACTTATTCAAGATTTAATGTATTTTTTTTGTACCGTTATTAACAGGAAGGTGCAGGACACCAAGTTTTATCTGCATTCGTGGAGATTGTGTTTGACAATTCCGACAATCGCATCCCGGTACCACTTTGTAACATAACACTTTGTCTTTTTTCCTGGATTCATCTTTTAAATCCTAGGTAGCTTTATTTTTGATTAGTAATAATGAATTATATTAACAAAAAGGGCAAAAGCCAATTACACTAAAGTAGTCCTAGCTAAGCTAGCTAGGGACATTTGAAACAAGAAAATCATGAAGGTCCATGCCGTGAAAATCCACAGCAATGGCCCATGTACGAAGAGTTCTAAAAAATAAGACTTTAAGCTCCTCTACTGATCTTTCCTTATCCTTAGAGGTCTAGTCGTTGCGTTCTTGCCACAGACATCACATAATGCATAGAGAGACCCATCTTTCAAATCGCCCTGATTGGAAGAGGGGCTCGAATAATAGTCTAGCTCTCCATAGTCGCCTTTACAGTCCCCGACATAACCCAGGCTAGGTCTAGTCTGTTGAACACCTCGTTCCACAGCTCCCGTGCTATCTCACAGTGTAGAAGAAGGTGGTCTTGTAACACCTCGTTCCTAAATATAACATTTTCAAAATATTTTAGGGAGTCAGTGTGCTACTAAAACTTTTATTTACAAAACGCATCATATATGAACGTTTTATAATAAATGAAACAATTTTTATAAAATTTAAAGAGAGTCGATGGAAGCATTTGTTTAAAATATTGAAATCACGTGTCTACAAAAATATTTTATTTTTCACCGAAAATCATAAATATACAACTAATACTTTATCTAGGCCTCAACATCGTTTCTTTGAGTCAAATCCTGTCTGCAGTGCATCCTTATCACCTGGGATGGTTTATAAAAGAAAACATGGAAAATATATAAATAAAAATAAAATGAGTTGAATACTCAATAAGCAACATATCATACAGTAAAAATAATAATCATTGGTTTTCATGCATATTTATAGATACACGTAATAACATGAATATGATCTTTTCATAAATGCTGAATATGAGTTTTTCATTAAATATTGAAACATGATCTTTTAAAAAATGCATATGTAAAAACATGAACATGAACTTGAACTTGAATTTATCTTACTTATCATATCATATCACAAGCCATTACCCACTGTTGACCCCTGTAAGTTAGGGTTAGCGAGTCTAAAAAGATTCTGATTCCGTCCGTGGTCGCGGGTTGTGGAATCCATACATAAGGAAGACATACTGGGTGCACTACCAACATGTACGATCTGGCAATGCAATATGCCCATACATAGGTACTGATTTCATATCATACATAGACCGCTTACATATTTTGTCACACTTACATATTTATTATAATGTAGATTTCAAAAGAAATCGCATACTTTCATAACATGTCGTGATGCATGCTTCCTCTCATGAATTCATGATTTTTCATAAGTAATGTTATGCATACTCTCACATAAAATCTTGTCTTTTCATAAATAATTTTAATGCATAAAATCATGGGGTTTCATAAATATCTTAATACATGAACTTTTCATAAATCATGCATGATTTTTCATAATTTTTTCATGACTTGGGTACATAAAAATGGGCTTCCAATGATGGCCATACATACATAATAATTTTCATAAAACGTGTCATTTACCGTACATGCATGAAATGTATGATCATGCTACTTACCTCTTAGTACTACGTCCTGAATTCATGTTGTAGCTTGTACCCTATATGAGACACTAATCGTTACTAAATTTCGTAGAAAATTGTGTCGTGATGTTTATAAATACTTAAAATCATACTGTAGAATAATTTAATAGACTTATATATAATTTAGAAATACTTTAAAACCCTTTAAAAAATAGGAAGGCCCAAAAACAATTTTAAAAGACTAAAGGAATTGACCCAATGCTTTTATTTAAGAAAACTAGGCCCACTATATAAAAACACTAGGTCAAATGGGCTTAAAGGGGCATGAGGGTAATTATCAAATTAAAGGAGGGGCTTTTAGAAAAGTATGGCAATAAAGCATGTAAAAGGAAAAAGGAACAACGTAAACAATGGAAGAGAGGTTCTTCATGCGAGAGAGTGATGCCGGGCGAAGACACGGAGCTTACCGAGAAGAAAACAGACGAGCTGCAGCACAGGGGGTTGGCCGAGGTTCACGGCGGCCCAACTGGAGGTTCTCTAGCAAGGTGGTGCGACATAGGAGTGGAAGAGAAAGCGTGTTTGAGAGAACACTACCAAACCGAAAGCCAAGAGGAGGGGAGGGATTTTCGTCAAGGACTCACTGGAAAAATGTGGGTTCACTAGGAAAAAGATGGCTGGCAGTTTCTGGGCAGCAGGGAGTGTGCTCCGACGCCTTGGGGTGGCTGTTGGGGATGCTCTGTTTTGAGAGGCAAAAAAAGAGGTATGTTTGATGAATGTCGGTGGTTTGGTTCGGTTTTGTTTAGTGGGCTTCACGGTGGAGGGAGGCTGTGTGCTAGGAGAATGCTGCGGCAGGAGGCTTTGTAGTGGCTGCCAAGGTGGAAGGTGCTGATTTATGCAATGCGAGGGACAAAAGCATCTATATATTGGTGGAAGGGAACCCTAAAGAAGAAAAGGAGGAGAGATGTGCATGCGAAATCTGTGCATGGAGACGTGCGACAGTATAATTTTTGCATATGTGAGGAACTATATTCAAGATGTTTATAGGAGGTTGGAAACAAAACCCTATAGATAAGAGAGAAACGTACGTGCATGGAAGTGGGAAACTAGGAATATATTAATGGTGTTCATCGAAATAAAGGTTGGTCAAAAAGTAGAGAGGGTGATGATTTTAAGATAAAACATAATTCTAATTTCAAACAACTAATCTCTCATTTTAAAAATAAATGATTTATCTCCTTTAAGAGTTATCTATGGAGTTTTAAAATAAATAAAGTAACTAAAATGGAGCCTAAACTCTTAAGTTCATAAGATAAAGATATACTTATCTGAAATAAAACCACTTCATAAGAAAGAATATTTAATCAAAAGAAAAATCTAATTATCAAGCCCAAAAAAATAACCCTATCTTAAAACATATTTCAAAATAAATAGTAGTAGTAGTAGTAATACTAATAATACTGATAATAATAAAATAAATAGTAAAAACTAATCAATAAATCCCAAAAATTTTGGGTCGGGATGTTATAGGTACTCTTTATGCACATATAACATCAGTTAGTAATGATAATTTACCTTTTCCTTAGATTGTCAGTAGTAAGGGTCTTGCCTAAAGCAGCAGTCCACACAAAGAAGGAAATTTTAGGCGATGCCTTATGTTTCCATATTCTTTTCCACGAAAACTGTGTAGTAGGCTCTAGGGTGAGCATGCTATAGTAAGAACGAATAGAGAAGGCACTTTTCCTAGCAGGTACCCACCATAAGTCATTCCCCTGATAGGTATTTGGCCGAATGGAATATAGGAGACTGAACAAATCTGCGAAATTACTCAACTCCCAATCTTGTGCCACCCTTGAAAAATTGATGTTCCAATAAAGGTTCTCTCCCGAGGTTCCCATAACTTCTGCCACTGTGACGTCTTTAGTGCTTGCGATCTAGAAAAGAGTTGGGAATAGGTCTTGCAAGGCTCGATCCCCACACCAACTATCTTTCTAGAAGTGAATCCGATTTTCTGCACTTAGTTGAATTCTGACGTGATGGTTGAAAACCTCCCACCCTCTTCTAACATGTTTCCACAAACCCACCCTGTGGCACCTTGCACCTCTCTAGTGTACCAACCAACCCCCCCTCCCCCCTATAACTGCCGTATTTGTAATCAATCACCAATTTCCGAAGTGTTGCTGGTTCCTTATTATAACGCCACAACTATTTATCGAGAAGCGCCCGATTAAAAGTCCTCAAGTTTCTAATCCCTAAGCCCCCATTAGAGATTGGATGACACACCATCTCCTATTTAACCAGATGATGTTTGAATTCTTCCCCCATTCTCCCCTATACGAAGTCACGTTGTGGCTTCTCGATACAAGAAGCCACACTAATCGGGATGGGGAAAAGAGAAAGGAAGTAGGTAGGCATATTTGATAGGGTACTTTTTATCAGGGTAATCCTACCACCTTTCAATAAGTACATCCTCTTCTAACCTGCCAACCTCCTCTCTATGTTTTCAATCACAGTGTCCCACATGGTGATCGTCTTTGATGCAATCCCCAGAGGAAGGCCTAAATAAGTCATAGACTAAGAAGCAATTTTACAGCCCAGCGTGGTTGCCAGTTGTCTTACATTATGAACCTCACCAACCAGCACTAATTCTGATTTATCAAAGTTTACTTTCAGTCCAGAAATGGCTTCATAGCACGGTAGCAAAGCCTTCAATTTTCGGACCTGTTGAGATCGGCATCACGCAGCAGCAAAGTATCATCTGCAAACAACAAATGAGAAATGGTAGTAGTGCCTCTTACCGAAGAGCCTATGACAAAACCGTTTACCAAACCGTTTGCCACCAACGCTGAGGTCATTCTGCTCAGGGTCTCCATAACAATAATAAGCAACAAAGGGGACAGCGGGTCCCCCTGCTCAGGGCCTCCTAGGTAGCTTATTATTTTCATTTTACACTAAGCTTGTGAAACAGAAAATTCACCAAGTTTTTCTACATTTATTTTCAGAAGCAGGTAGTACATGACACTGGTGCATTTGTTGGATCTAGATGATTATCCTTGAGTCTGCTACTATACTTATTCTTTTGCAAATCGATCGGAAAATGGTTTTGGTTATTGAAATAACTTGGGGAAAAATGATACGACTAATGCAAGTTAAGTAAGGAAGCTATTTTTAAGGTTCTTTCTTTCCAGGGTTGTGACAAAATCACATTAGTTAGTGGAAGGCAGGACCCTGTCCACATTGCCTCCTATATTATGAGTTCTACCAAAGATGAGAGCTTTTTTGGGGTGAAGCCAGAATAATGACTCTTTTGATTTCTCCACTCTCTGTTTGGACGGTAGACTTAACTGAGATCAACTCAGTTCAGTCTAATTTTAACTTGAGTTTAACATCCAAATAGTCAATTCTCAAATTACTAATCTCAACTCAAAACCTTTTTACACGTGGGATTTATAACATTTTTTAACTCAACACTTATTTACACGCGGCACCCACGATATTTTTCAACTTCTCATAAAGAAAAAAATCCCTAATATCCCCTAAAGAACGATTACAATTATCAAAATATCTCTCGTTCCTTTTTGCCCATAAACATCAAAGTAAGCACAAGGGAATCATCTTCATAGCAACAGAATTACTCTCTCCCCACAATGCCTGGCTAGATTGCAAAAAGATCCAACACATGCAAAGGCATCACCAAAAAAAAAAAAAAAAAAAAAAAAAAAAAGAAAAAACCGGCCTTGGCAGAAATCTCATCCCATTACGATGTTGCTACCTCACAATGAAGAAAAAGATGATCAATAGATTCACCGTCCTTCTTGCACATGAAACACCATTCAGCCACCTCAACACCTCTCTTCCTCAAATTATCAATGGTCGGAAATCGGAATTTTACCAAGGGACACCAGCCAACTGAAAAAGGCAACCTTTCTAGGCACCTAAGTTCTCCAAATGCTTCTCCATGGATAGTCTTCGACCCCATGACTGGTAAGTGACTTGTGATAAGAGCTCACAGAAAATTTGGAATTATTAGTGTGAACCCACAACAAACTATCCTCCCTGCTCTGATCAATCTTCTTCTCATACAATCTTCCTAGAAAATTTGAAACTTCATTTACTTCCCAATCCTGAATATCTCTAGTAAATTTCACATTCCAGAAGATCAAATTGTTGGAAAAGAAATAATAATCGGCTACAACAGCCCCTTTCTCCGTAGCAATCGTGAAGAGATTAGGGAAATGATGTGACTTAAATAGATGAAGCAATTTGAATAATTGAGAGCTTGGGTGCCAAACTAATAATTTGAAAAGTTTAATCTCCTACCTTGCCCAGCAAAAGAGCATAATTAAGTTGATTGCTTTAATTGTCTAGTATAATTCATTGTATTATTTTCGTGAGACCCAACTCTTTATCCTTATCTTTGCATTCCATGTTTTGAACATTCGGTCAGATGCCTTGTCTTGACTTTGTCATATCTGCACTTGGTACTTGTATTGGTGTCCATATAAAATGCTACCCAGGCATGCATGCAGGCCCCTGAAGTGATGAGATACTTGACAAGGTTATCTTAGGGGAAGGTTTACAATCGTGGTTTTATACCTATCAAAAAAAAAAAAAAAAAAACAATTGTGGTTTTATCAGATCTGAATTGTAGTTCGTGTATATGAAAACCACACACACTCTCTTTCTCTCTACTTAAGAAGCTTATGCCATATTTGATGGTACTGTGAAATATTCTGTCAGTAGTTGTAATTACAGGGTATGCTGGATGCTTTCTTGGCTGGGCTCTTCTTGTTTGTCTACTATCTTAGTGCTCTTCACCTCTTTTCAGGTTGACAAGGAGGAAGTTCGCTTGCGTCGAACGATTGGCTTGAAGAAGGATGAGTATTTCTTAGATGGAAAGCACATAACGTGAGTATTGAAAAAATTTTGGAAACTCATATTTTACATTATACATGGTTTTGTTTATAAATAAGCATCTTGGACTTCCTGCTGAATGATGAAGCCTAACACAGGTAACATGATTTGCAGGAAAACGGAAGTTATGAACTTATTGGAAAGTGCTGGGTTCTCTCGCTCAAACCCTTACTATGTTGTGCAGCAAGGAAAGGTACGGGCAATGTTTGAACTAAATTAAATTTTAGTGTTAACTCCAAGGGGTTGGCCCAAGTGGTGAAGGCCTTGGTCTTGGAGTATCACTCCCTTCAAGGTCCAAGGTTTAACATCTCATGGGTGTAAACAATCCTTTGGGGCCACACCTCCTGGTGAAAAGCCAGCAATTTAACTAGGTCTGTGTAGGAAAACTTTCAAAAGTGCGGTGCACGTGACCGGAGTTTACTCTGCATGGGTGGGTCCAAAAGGCCTTGCCTTGGAGAGGTTTTCCAACATAAAAAAAAATTTCAGTGTTTTCTGCTTTATGATTCATGTGACACATGGGTTATTTTTATTATTGGATATATTTTATCCTTCTCTGATTGTATCTGGAACCTTTTCTTATAGATAGCATCATTGACATTGATGAAAGATTCTGAGAGGTTGGATTTATTAAAGGAAATCGGTGGTCACTCGGGTTTTTATGAGGAGAGACGACGTGAAAGTTTGAAAATCATGCAAGAAACTGGTGAGTCATTTCTTTCTTTTTTTCTATTATGTATGTAAGTTGTATACATGACTTTATTTTATGCTTGTGCATCAGGAAATAAAAGAAAGCAAATAATTCAAGTTGTTCAGTACTTGGATGAGAGATTAAAGGAGCTGGATGAAGAGAAAGAGGAACTGAGAAAATATCAGCAGCTTGACAAGCAGCGAAAATCTCTGGAGTATACCATTTATGATAAGGAACTTCATGATGCCCGACAAAAACTAGCAGAGGTCAGTTAGTTTGGAATGCTTGGATGTGGAGTATTATTTTCATTTCTGTTTTCAATACTTGAATGAGCTCAAGAACTTTATCAACACTCTTTTTATCCGTTTGGACTGTATCTGTAGACTTTAACAGTCTCAACTTGCACGAATGTTTAGCATCCTTTTCAGCTTCTAGATAGGTGTCTCTCTTGTTATACTACTGTATACTTGAGTTGCACTTCTTAGTTTTTTGCACTTAAAAAATGTTTCTATGTCAAGGTGTAACATATGGTATCTTCAGGTATATTATGTTATACACGTGAATTATTTATTCATGTATAAATTCAAAAATTTTGTATAGCAATTGCTTTGATGCTGAAGGTTATACAATATTGGTTCCAGGTCGAAGAGGCACGGAACAAAGTTTTCTGAAACATCGGCAAAGATGTTATAACAGTGTGCTGGATGCCCAATCGAAAAAGTCTAAGACTTGGAGGAGACTGTTGAAAGATCTAACAAAAGAAGTTCACAAGGTTTTTGACAACCAAAACACTGAGTAAAGGAAAAAGCAGTGGAAAAGCGAACTGGTACTGAAACAATATTAATAAGAAACACACAGAAAACTTGAACTTGATGTCAAAGACCTACAAGAAAAGATCTCTGGAAATTAACCCCGGGCTAAAGTAATGTCATGGTCAATTCTTCATAGTATATTAGTATATATGATACACATAAGTATTTGTCAAAAAAAAAAACAT